>JAGDQP010000107.1:31884-86386 GCA_022664845.1 Lepisma saccharinum
CCAACGTGGAAGCAGCCAAGTAGTTCCAAGTACTTTTCGCTATTTCACGCACGGTTTAATGCTCGCTCACCAATGTGGAAGCAGCCAAGTAGTTCCAAGTACTTTTCGGTATTTGATGCACAAATTAATGTGCTCGCTCACCAACGTGGAAGCAGCTAAGTAGTTCCAAGTACTTTTCGCTATTTCATGCACGGTTTAATGTGCTCGCTCACCAACGTGGAAGCAGCCAAGTAGTTCCAAGTACTTTTCGCCATTTCACTCTAATTTAATACTTCCATGACTCGAAACTTTGTTATATTTTAAGTTACAATACTTTCACACGTTGGAAAAGATTACATTGTTTTGTGCCGTATAGTAAAGTGTACCCGGATACTTCTATGTTTAGCAGCTTTGAACTTCTTACATACAGTAAATAAAAGCTCGAACTTTCCACATAAATTATGAGCAACTCAGTGGCACTTTAAATATTAATATCCTACTGCTTCTAAATACAATACAAACTTTATTAGGAATTATAGTAAACCCTTTGTATCAATTTCTATTGCAATAGTGATTGTACAAAAACTACAGAAGAAACATCAGGTATACTTTACCTCAGCAAGATGGGATGGAGTTTCTTGTAGCGATACTTTATTTTATTTTATTTTGATTTTCTGATAATATCTTTATTTCGCATCATAAAAACAAGGGCTTAAAAATTCCCTGCTCCATGTTCACATTTTAATTTTTAGCATTCCGGAAGCACAGTTGTCACGTGTTCAAGTCACCAGCGATGTGATTGGTAAATCACTGCGTTGAATTCAATAAAAATAGGACAGGTTCTAAATAGGACGAATTGGATGAGAAGACTTGAATTCAAGTGATTTCCCGTGTGGAGTCTGTGACTCGTGACGTCATTTTCATCAAATTGCTTGTTCAACGCTCTTGTTCAAGCTTTATTGAATCGTGTACGAGGGGCTTAACGGTACAGAATATCGGGGCAATATCGATAATGGATGGCCCAGTGTTAACCGATATTGATCCGATTCTGTGCTACTTATGCTAGGTCCATCTAGAGTACTGATATAATGTTCTTGACATTTCGCCTGCTTGCTTACGTTCGAAAGAAAGTGTCGTGATACTGTAATAACATATTCATTTCGAATTCACCTACGTAGTAAGGATATATGAAATCCCAATCGGTACTACGATGAGGCTAATTTAATCAACGTATCAAGCCACATGTTAGAGATGCGGTATTCTAAAACAGTTTGCTAAATTACTATCACACTCTGCTTCTCAGTTTTATTTAAATCCTTGAAATTAATTGGAACATTTTATGTACATGTAAATAAACTCTAAAACGTTCATACCATAACCGTACGATAAATTTAATTATATTTACTTTAAAAATATGAAAACAAAATCATTGATGCAGCGATAATATTTAATATAGAATAATTTATATACAAACTAGACAGATCTATTTACAAATATACATTATTCATTTACATATTCTAACAGAAAAATGTTTTAACTAAACTATACTTAATAGTTTTATACTTTTATTTGTACTAGTTTCAATTATGTCGAATGAAGAACAATTTTCCTAATAGTAATGATAATGACACCAAAATTAATGTGTGTTTTCCGTAGAAATTCGAACCTGTACTTGAATAATCAGCTGGAGGTAGCGGGCATGTATCTCGTGTTTTACTATTACAATGGTCACTGACACAGTAACTTATAATTTTAACGCTCTCTGAATTTGTTAAACATCCATTGAACTTATAAAATGCATCGTCGCACCCTTTATCAACATACACCTCTGTAAAAGTGAATATAGATATAATAAGAAATAAGAACCGTGAAAGTAAATAGATCATTACCACAGCTCTAATACTACTGCATTGCTAAAAGAACATTTTTATACCTCTAAGATGTTCCAAATCATTAGTATTATCTTCATGACTAACTGTGTTGATGTAACAGCAGTTTCAATTTCCAAAGTATTTCTTTGAGGAAAGCTTCATTAAACTAAAGCAGAATAGAGGACAGAGTTTTCGTGTTTGTCAAACAGAGTTTATTTTGAATAAGTCATTCAGCAGCTAAACAATTAAACTAAAGTTTCCAATTCGACGTAAACTTGATCAAAAGATCAAAACGTTCACCTTCTGTGCGCTTATCTGCAGATAGAAACTAGTAAGATTCTGCTGAAATGAGTGGATTCTGGATCAGTTTAGAAATTAGCTATCGTTCTTAGAATATTGAAAGATTATCTGTTAAAAGTTAAATTTATGAATACTATTGTAAATTTGCTACTAGAATTAATTAATATACTATGTTTGTATTCATAATTTTCCATAGTCTATTGTAAATTTCCGTTATTTCTTTGTCGATTCGGGATATATTCAAAGCTCAGGCAGGAGAAATATGTTTATTTCATTAGACTTTATATGGTTTTAATTTAGCTTTTATTTTACGCTTATCAGCGAATTATGGACATATTTATTAGCAGGACAAATTGAAAATAGAGAAGGGGCGTACAGAAACATACCATTTTAAAACCAAAATAACATTCTGCATAGAATCTTTCCCAATTTCTTATGGGTCAACTTCTTAATTATCCGATAATCGTTATTTGGATGTTACCAATTATTTGAGGCAAGTATATTGGTGAAAATTCAAAATAAAAATAATGTAAACCACACTATTTGCAAACATACTTTAATCAACGGAGACATAGGATAAACGATTGCGAAAAAAGATTTTGAATTTGGTGAGCTGGGGGAGCTGGTGAAATGGATCTTACTTTAGCATGTGCATTTACACCTCTCTTAACCTATATAACTTCTAAGATAGCATGGCTTAGAAACAAACCCAGAAACTCCTGTGTTCACTATATACTACTGCCTTCTATTTATTCCGTGAATTTGAAGTAGAAATATTGGTTAGACGGGTGGACTTTGTGTCTCTCACATAAAAAAATAAGTTCATTGTATATTTTCTACAGTTAGACTCTGTTCAATATGTCGGTATTCTCGCAGTTTATTTCGCAAACCGTTCTTGAGTATGTGAAAATATTCTCTTGAGTATATGATGATTCGTCGAAACTTCGATTTAACTCAATCGTTTCCTGAGCGGTTATTGAGAAGATAGTTGATGCTTTATCATATTGTGGTCTATACAAAATTGCCGTGAATTTGATTGCTTATGGCTGCTGCGATATACTCCTTATGCCTTGTTTACATTACTAACATCTTAGTATGGTTAACGTTACCCGAGATAATTTTAGTAATGTAAACGCCAGTTACCGTTAACGCGGGTTTCAGTTTTAACTAGCGTCAACTTACTACGGTTATCTTCTTACGTTCGTAATCTAAATGCAGGTTAGTCAATAGGCGTGCTTCACTTCGTGAGTTTATTTCTTTCTTTATCGAAATATATAGTATCCTAGTGGTGCGTATCTCTTTTAAAGTATAAAAGAACTATTCTACAAAATGTTACACTACAATCAATTCATTTATGTTCAGTATTTTATAATTTAAATTTCCCCGTGTAACAAGCAGATTCTTTACTCTAGAGAAACCTCTATCTGTTTCTTTACTGACAATGGTAGTGCAAGCAGGATAACCAAGTTAAGTTTGGTAGTCTAAACGAATCTAAACAAGGCATAAGGATCTGTTATTGCTCCTGGTAATCAGAGCCTGATTAAGGGGGTCTAAAGGGGCTATAGTCCGGGTGCCCCACTGGTTTAGGGCCCCCGCCAAATGTAAATCAACAACCTATGTAAATAGTAAGTAACCTAAGGACCACAGGGGATAGGTACAGAATTGAAAAGGGTCCCTGGGTAATTTTGTGTGTATGCTTGGCACCCGGCGACCCTATTTCTTTTCCGTGACTCGAAGGGCAAACCAGAGATATTTCATTCTCTCGTTATTGTACACTGTTGCGATCGACCAATGCTTCTTTCACGAGAAGACGGGACTGGGAGTGTTAGCCCCAACAGCACGAAAAAATATGACGTCGAGTTCATAACATTAGTAATAATATTTGGAAATAGTCTCCTTTCACTGGAAAGAACAACAATACCTTCGGAAGCGTGCAAATGATTTTCCCTCGGAAAGGTTATTCTAAGCCCCTCCCCTACAAAGTATAAGCATTACAATATTTCAAAACTCTCAAAATTGAAGTTCCCATATACGGGTAGGGTTGCCAACCATCTGATTTTGAATCGGACAGTCAGGTTTATATGGCAATTGTCTGGTGTCCCGGTTTGCAGAGATGTTCCCTAAAAAGGACTTTTATGTGAAAGTTTAAATATAAAGTTTTACCATAGCTTTATGAGCGAAGAGAAAGTTAGTCTATGAACTCTATTTGAATGTTAGTTGTCTCAAAGCACGAATTTCAGCTTATTCTACACTGTAAAAAATGCTTATGAGAGAAGCCAGCCAATCTAGCTGCCTGGAAATTTTCAATATCGTGACTGATATAACGGATATAATTCAATCTTGAGAGATACTGAGAGTAAAAGAAAAACAGAAGACCTCAATATGGACTCAAACACTGGTCGTTTAATTAGAAGTGCCAAGCTGCCAGCCACAAGTAAACACCAGAAGATAAAAACCACAGTGGTCAAAGAATTTTATTTCCAAACTCCGAAGACACAAATTAAGTTACTCCCACTACTTACACAACACTTTAATCACTTTTCGATTTGGCAATTGCGGTCTGAATACGCATTGATTGAGACACTTGACCAGATTTTAGTTACGAATAGAAACTATTTCATCTTTCTACGTACATGCGTAAATGACACTGGAAGTGAAAACTGAGAACTTCCATTAACGTAAAAGAAATTTTTCGATTCTTTTCCAGGATTACCCCGATAACTTCTGGTATCTTTTTCTGAAACATTACGGGATATCAAAGAATTTTCCCAAAGATCTGTTGATGGTCTGTTGAAACCATCATTGTTTGTTCTGAATAATATTATGTTTATTTACTTCTAAATGCTGTAGTGTAATTTCTGTTACAATAGAATGCTTTGTTATGGAGGCTTATATTTCTAACTCTTGTGAACCCAAAAAAATATTTATTTTCACTTTTCGCCATCACACTGTTTTTATCATACTAACTGTAAATATTTACCTTGTGTATACTATTTCTTTTAGCTCTAATTACATTTGCGGGCCCCAGTCAGAACACCTATTTGCAAAAACGGTCAGAACCCACACCGAAACGATCAGAACATCCACCAAAACGGCAAGACGTCCAGATGCAGAAACGGTCAGAATGACCAGTGCCCACTCGAAAAAGAAGGCAACAACGCTCACTGAAAGGATGAGGAAGCACAAATAAAGAAACAGTCAGTAGGTCCACTCGTGAAACAGGCACAACGCCCACTAAAAGAGGGGAGCTTCGGTTTAGTAATATCGAGCGAAGCCGTGGAGCACGCGCCAATGAAATCTCGTGGTCCGAGTTACGTAACACAAGTGCACTAAATGCAAGCTCGAAATCACCGTTTGCAAGCTCGCCTCGGTCGACGAGTGGTGCCGGTCCAGGTGGTCGTGCTGGCTAGTGCTCTGGTCCGGCGACTCAAGGATCACGGGTTCGAATCCCACTTCGGGCATGCATGTGATTTTAAATGTGTTGTCCGTAGTTAGGATAAGTAAGATAAATGCATAACTAAAGGTCAAAATGGCATAAATAAATGTAATGTAACAGGAAATTAAATAAACGAGATCTTGAAAAAGAAAGTGGTGAAGGCGTTGGCTTGCTGAATAAAAAAGCTAGATTCGAATCTCGGCAGGGGATGACTTTTTCTTCTCTTTTCTTTCAAAAAATATTTTTATATGTTCATATTAATTGTTAATAATTACTTGAGAGGCTACTAAAAGCTAGGATGCAAATAATTAAACCAGTACTGGATGCAGACCGAGCCAAGCGAGGTGTGCAAGAGGAGCATGATGCGTCCGAAGTAAGCTGGGCGTCGGCGCGGGTGGTGGAAAGGCCGCAACCCCCGGTTAGCGGTGAGCATACGCGAAAGTGCTGTTAACATTTAGTCGGGGACACTTGGATAAAAATTTTAGTCCCGTATGCTACTTCGTGAAGAAAGCAAGGGACTACTTTTACGTGTGTTTTTAGATGTATCAGGATACCAGAATGCTTTGGTGGGACATTCACAGCGGCGTAGTTTCAAAATGGCGGCTTGAGCTTTCATAAAATGTGCGATATCCCTGGTCTCTCTGCACCAATTTTGATCTTCTTGTTTTAAAATTGGTAGATCATTTAATACTCCTTCATTTTGATTATCACAAATATTCTTGTATTGTCAATAGTTTTTAATTCAAATGTGAAAAATGATTTTTCTCATTTTCTTTGCATAGAGGTCAATTCAACACACCCTGTCTACCTCACCCTATCAGATTTCTTTTATTTTTGTTTTATTGCTAGTAACCGTTGAGAGTATTTTTTTTATTAGATTTTTGGATTCACTGGTTTTCGTTCTATGAAAGTTGAAACATTGATCAACTTTCAAATCAAATCAAATTTTATTATTCTCAGGATACAAGATTTTGTGCAGCCCTATCAAGTGTGAGTATGCCCATGTAGGCCAATGCTTGAGTTTCTTAGTACGCTTCCGTTTTGTCTCAACTACTTGAGAACGGACGTTTCCGGCGAATAGTTACCAAAATGCAGTAGAACCCTTGAATGACATTACTGACATATTTATGATACACGTAAAAATTATTAATAATAAGAAAATAAAAAATCCATTTTGCATGTAGGATACGCTTAGGTAGCAGTCATGCTCAAAGCCAGTCACTTGTTTGAGGGATGACTCTTGGCGGGCACTTCCTGGGACAGCAATGCATGCGTGGACAATGGAGAACCTTTCTGTATAGGAATTCTCATAGTACGGTACATTCACTGCTGCTAAGACAGCGTTTCTATTTTGAAAAGAGACATAATTATTTCTCCAAGTTTTATCATGCATTAGTCCAAGTAGTATACTCGATAATTATTCCCACTTTATTATGCCTCATATTTAGGACGTAATAGTAACCGTAATACAACTCACAAGGCAAAAGCAGTGAAATGTTAAGTATTGATCAAGTAAGGAAAAGTAGGGTAGAAAGTATACAAGGAACTTTGGAAGTGATGAGTTGTACATTCTGTACCTCAGTTTGCCAAGTATGCATCTAGACTGCCTATCTATCAATCATCTACACCCTGACACATGTTTGAAGGAAAATATATAACTAAGAATTTTTAGTTTCTTAAAAAGGTAGATTTGCTTCCTGGACAAATGTGCTACGTATGGATTTAAAGTGGCTATAGAAGTGGCTATATATTGCAAGTGGGCCATCGTTGGCTCAGAGGTGATGCCTAACTGGACGACATCATGGCGGCGTGCAGAAGGTATCCCGATTAATATACCCGGAAAGTAATTACCCTTACCGCACTGCCATCTATCAGCAACGTTGTCAATTACCAGACTGGGCAAGATAGTAGTGAAAAAGCACCGAAACAGACTTTATATCTCTAAAACATAATCCAATCCTTAATCTCTGTGTTGAATGCAAGCCTACACGCGTGTTTTTATTTCAGAAACAGTCTTCGTAACATAAAAGTAATAGTAACTCCTTCAGCAAATCGGAGTCGTGCGCTACCATTGACCATTAATGTTAATGTAAAGCAATAATGTCGAACAAAAGATGGCAGCACTATCTCCATATATGTCTAATGCATTTTTATCATTTCACGAAATTTCATTGATGCTCCTACAAATTCAAGCAGAGAGAGTTCAAACTTTCAGGGAAGAAAGTTCATAACCAATTCAAGAGTTCGATCAATGCCGATTTTTTATTTTCTTTCATGTTCATTGTTGAAACGCTTCATTGTTGTTATGGATATTCAAACATATAACAATGAAGTTCTTTCAACAATGTACAAGAAGGAAAATAAAACATCGGCACGAATAGAACTCTTGAATTGGTTTTGAAATTTCTTTCCTGAAAGTTTGAACTCTCTAGGCCTGAATTTGTAGGAGCATCACGTGCAACGATAAAAGTACATTAGATATATACGGAGATACGTAGTGCTGCCGTCTTTTGTTGGAGTTCTTTGCTTTACATTAACCTTAAAGAAACACTCCGCTAAAACACTTATCTCACGCGTTTCCACTCATTTTCTGCTGTGGTTCATATTACAGTAATAGTTCAACAAAAATATCAACTAAGCTACCACTTTCAATCAGTGCTTTGAGAGCGGCCCGTCTTTTTAACGTCGATTTCGACTCCCAAATGTTTACTGTTCAGTGGCCTGCAGGGGTACTGGTGACAGTTGCTGACAGGGAAGATATTGGTCACTGTGAAGATACCCCCAAAGTCTAGCGTTTAGAATAAGGAGCTATAAATCGGAAGATTCAACGTTTGAAGTCCGCTGCAATCAGTTGCAAAATTTAGAAATTAATTAATATATTGTTATGAAGGCAAAGGACAATTTCCAACTATATATATATATATATATGCATATACGAAGAGACAGCAAGCATTGCCAGTAACATTCAGTTATGAAAGTCAATTTTCTATTTAGGCCAACTGAAGAAATACTGTATTGCTCGGGGATTCGGAGGGTGAAAGTTGAAGATTTGGAGGTTCGACGTCGGTTCAACTTTCGAGAAACAGAAATTTGTACTACTTGTCACAAGACACTTGTCAACTTGTCTTTTCGAGAAATGGATCTCTGGTTGGTAGAACGTTGGGCCGACATCGCCGAAGTATTTCATTCCATTGTATCTTCTTTCACTGTAAGAGTGTATCTTGAGAACGCCGTTGATCCTGCTTTGTATGAGAGCTGTTCGGGAAGAACACACTTAACGAATGATGATCGAAGGAAAAAAAAAAATCAATTTTGGAGCGACAGTAAGTTCTGTATAGGTGGAGACTATATAATATAAATTACTTTGCAGTCGCGTATTATGCATATTAAGATGTTTTCAATCCCATTCCATGCATAAATTTGTCAAGGAACCATGAATTGTAAAAGCATTTTCCAGTACCTATTGAGGGAGTTAGCCAGTCTATGGAGAGATTAAAATCGAAAACAAGTGTTGCATTGCCGTTTGAAATTGCTGCCAACATTGAGTCTCAACAATATTCTAATATAGGTAATGGTGAATGTTTGTGTGGCCTGTAATAGCAACCAAGTAGTTGTTTTGGTCGATTTGGTATAATTATTTTGACCCATAAAATTTCACAATTTCTCCGAAGTTAAATTCTTATTTTACTACTCAACATGTACTATGTTCAGCAATATAATGTTTACACGACTTTATTATACACGATTTTTCTCTAAGCATACAAGATAGGCCACCCAACTAACGTAGAATGGGCGGTGTGTGAATCTGAGAGTATGTGCGTGAGCGAGCATTGGTTGGAATTTTCTTTTCCTTAAGAGAAAACATTAACACATGTTCTGGGTTTTGGAAAGATATTTGTAATTTCTTGTAGTGTGTAGCAAATAATAAAAAAACATAAGAGAATCGCATTTCACCAAAACAGGGAACCTAACACTATTTTTACTTTAGGTAAGTTACTAGTTGAAATTTACTTAAACATGTAATTTAAGATTACATGTTTTCCAATAGAAAAGATCCTTACCGAATATGGAGAAACGAAAATGAACTTTGAACCTATAGTTGGTTGCCAGGTAATTATTTCTTTCTTAATGAATAGAATATTGCATAAAACACTAACGTTATAATAATCCACAGAGATAGAATAAGCACACACATACACACAGGCAGATAAGGACAGAAATTGTGTGCGGGAGAAGGAATGAGTAAGAGAGAAAGACAAAGAAGAAGAAGAGACGAGGTCACGAAAAGAAAGAAAGAGATAGAGAAAGATCAATGAAAACATTGAAACTAGATTGACTTCTTATTATACTAAAGAACAAATACAAACACACTGTTTACTTTCTGATTCTAACAATGATGCTATATCTTGTCTCTCCAACCGGAGAAGAATCTCTGATTGACTTCTATAAATAGTTGAAACTCATGTTATTCGAAAGAACACGGCGCTGCCTGGAAGTCGAACCCGGGCCGTCCCAAAAAGGTCAAGACAGAACCACTGCACCTCACATTACACTTCTAGGAACTTGCACGACACATGTTACAGTTGTTCTGTGTTAAAGAAGTAGAAGAAAAGTTGACGCTTAATGTCAATGACTTGGTCGTAATTGTGCTGTTTACACACAGATTCTTTATTTTGCATCTTCGACCCATTATTCGTTAATCGTCTTCTTCTTCTTTTTCTACAAGGACCTTACCACCCTTATAGACAAATTAGTGCTCGTAATATCAACAATAAAAATATTCCAAACAGAGATTCCGCCATTGTAAAGTCAAAATTGGGAGGGTGTAAGTACAGTTTTGCATGGTTTCTATTGATATATGACCGCAAGAATATTAAAGTTCTCGAGGATTTGAGGGGTTAAATCAGTTGTATGTATTCATACAATGTTTTCGGGACATAATTATATGTTTAAAATATAACATCCGACAAGTAAACGTTATTTCCTAACAATCGGGGATCTAGACATGGATCTGGAAGCTATGTATATGACCAACTTACTGTAGAAATAGTAAGTTATATTTTGTAATAGTTTGGTCAGTACAAGCGGATTTTTTTTCGCCATACGACGCAAAGCGAGTGTGGTATCTTCACGAAGAGCACCATGTTTTTATGAAGGAGTTGAATATAAGACATCAGTTTCTCTTGTGATGTTTAGAACTATCAACAGGATGACTGTGTAGAAAAATCGTTTGCGTTGCATCACAGTGCTTTTTGCTACGAAAAATGCCGGATTTCGGGCTAAAATATTTCAAATGTGTCATCATAAAAATTCTAAAATTTGGTCTCGAGGAAGTTTTGTTTGTGCTCCAATCACAGTAAAAAATGGAATTTTTAGTTTTGAGTGGTTTATTCAAGAAAAAGTTGTTCATGAGAGCGAAAATTGCGCCTTTGAAGCAGTGTAGTAATATGAATCTTCATATACACATATAATCCCCTTGCACTAACAAAACCAATTAAAATTAAAAATTGCAATTTTGGTTGTGAGCTGACCACTAACAAGGCTTCCTTGACACTAAATGTCAGGGTTTTTTATTAGATATTTAAGCCCGAAATCCTGCATTTTTCGACGAAGGGCCATGTTTAAACCCCCATAGAAATAAAGGGATGTAATTCAACCAAACGATTTTTTTGAATACAGTCACTCTGTGTATAGGTCTAAACATAACAAATGATTGCAGCCTTATATTCGACTGCTTTACAAAAAGAATGGTGGTCTTTTTGAAGATACCACATTTGCTTTTGCATAGTATGACGGCGTAGAAAATTCACGTGCACTGACTACACTCCTTGTAGATAGAAATTGCAATTTTTGCTGAGTTGGACACATAAAAACTTCTTCGACACCGAATTTCAGACTTTTTCATGAGGACCTATCTGAGACATTTAAGCCCGAAATCTGGCATTTTTCGCGAAGGGCCATGTTTGTAGAGAAGGAGTGTGATTTAGGGCCATGATGTTTGGATGCATACACTCGGCTGGTGGGTCTAAACATTACGAAAATTTGCAGAATTTTATTCAATGCCTTCAACCCCCAAAATTGGTAAAAATAAATTTTCATACAATTCGTAACTTATTTTTCAGCCTAATTATTGGAATAAAGAAATTAATTTTCAGAAAAGGTAATTTAGTATCTTCAAATTACACTACAAGGGCTACACAACGGTTTTTTGAGTAAGCACTTTAGCTCTTTTATTTTTGAGATATTCAGATTTCCGTACATGTCTACGGGAATAAAAAGCGCCACCCACCATTTTAGAAATATGGTAGCCCCAAGAGAAATAATGGCATAACATTTCTTTCAAAAGTGGTTCTGATATCTTCAGATATGTAGGAACCCACATATGAAAAATATTTCTTTTTCTAATATGGTGATGCAACCAATTTTTCTACAATTGGATAATTTGTTATGGACCCAATTACGTATGTTTCAGTTTCTCGCGTAAAGTGTGCGGAGAAGTGCTAATAATTTTAAAAGATTAGAACAAACGACCTTATCAAATTATACAATAAATATTTTATTCTGCATAGCTGTGATAAGGCATAAGACAAATAAGGTGCACATATACTAATACACAAGTTTAACAGTGAATGAAATAAATGCCAGATGTGAATGTCTCATATTGAGCGATTATAGTACTATTTTTAGGTAGATTTCGAAGAAAATATACCTATTGAGATCGGTACGATATGAAAGTGTATATTTATATATATATATATATATATATATATATATATATATATATATATATATATATGAGCTCCTGCGTAGCCTAGTCGGTAGCGCGCTCGACTTCAATGCGAGCGGTCCCGGGTTCGATTCCAGATGGGGGCTCAAATATTTCGGTGTTGACCCAGGATCGTGAGGACAATTGGGGAGCTGCTGTGAATAAAAGACAGTGGCGATCACAGTGAGAGCTTCGGCTCTCCTCTCCCAACCCGTCTGGTCAGCGTGGGAGCAGTAGACCAACTCCTCCCTTCGGGGAGAGGCCTCATCCACTAGTGGATTGAATATGGCTGTGATTTATTATTATATATATATATTTATATATTAACACGCTAGCGGCCATAATTTTGAAGATATTTGAACCAAATTTTTATATGTTGTTTCTAGGCTTAATAGCTCGGTTAAGTTCGTTAATGAGCAAAATCGGTCGCCATCTTGAATCCAAAATGGCCGCCGAATCCATTGTTGTATAGAATACACAGCCTAAACCGCTGGGGCTATTGAAATCAAATTTGGCATAAAGGTACATCAATTTTTGATTATGAAAATGTTACATAATGAGTTCAAAGACGCCATCTTGGATCCAAAATGGCGGACCTAAAAATCCATTTTCCACACCGTTTGAGCTAGAGATACGCAATTTGGCATAAAGGTGCATTATGACGAGTAGCTTAGGGACATATCACAACATTTGGGAAAAGTCGCCATCTTGGATCCAAAATGACCGCCCAAAATCCCATTTTGCACACCGTTTGAGCTGGATAAATGAAATTTTACTTGAAGTTGTACTATCACAAGTAGGTCACGACAAAATAAGAAAACTTTCAAAAAGTCGTCAACTTGGATCCAAAGTGGACGCCCCAAAAACCCAATTTCCAAATCATTGAAGGTAGAGAAACGAAATTTTCAATGAAGGTGTATGACCAAGAGTAGGTTACAATAAATGGGGCAAACCTCCCATTTGAGGGCGCAGCCCCCAGTGGGAGGGTGCAGATGGATACCATGGTGGTGTAGTGCTGCACTGAGATTTTGGTTAAGATAAAGGAGGCGCATCCTCCCAAAAGCACTGAAGTTGGGGTGCGAGCCCCTTCTCCCAGCGAAACTTCGAAATCTACCTCAGCCTGTAGGCCTACCGAAAGGGATTTTTAAGAACGCAAAAACCATGCTGTAATGCCAAAATGAGAAATAACTTCCGTATGATAACTAGCTGCAGACAAATACACTACACACATTTATTTATTGCTATTACACGATTTACTTAATTTGTATTTAACATTAACATCATGAAGAGTGGTAGTTTATCGAGTTATCTGACAAACGAGTGTGTTGACGGCACTCATATATTTACAGCTAATTTCGGATCTAGCGAATTATAAGCCCAATTTTTATGCTTAAACTTGCATTTGAATGCTCTTTGCCATAATAAGACCCAGAAAAAATACGCCAGTTTATCACACGTCAAAATCGGTGAAGGGGTTCAAACGTTATGAGTTTTTTTAGCCGAGTCACAGAATTTTCACAAATGATCGAAAAGTGTGTCTATCATTCTATGTGTCTTCTTGTTTTAGCTCCAAATGGTTGGTACACTTCGCATAAAATAATTTGCGACAGCGAACGCCGTGCTGCTAGGCCACCCAAATGGTACCTTTTATCCCATAATCGTGTCTGGTAAACAGACCCCCTCGCCCAACTAAAATCAGAAAACATCATGAGCACATTGTTTTTTTTTAAAAAAAATAGACATGTATTAGTATCGATAAAATGAAAGAATAAAAGCGAGACGGATCAATACATATAAGTTGATGAAGGGAGAAATTTGAGGCAGAGAAATGAGAGAGAGAGAGATAAAAGGGGAGAGAAGAAGAAGAAAATGAAGAGGGAGTACAGATAAAAATATGGAATTTAAACGTAGTAAGAAATAACCTAACATTATAAAGTTCAGTTCCCACATATCCAACAGCAAGATAGAAGTGACTTTTGGATATTTTTCAGAGCTATTCGAATATATAAAGGGTGCTTGAAAATTTCAGTAAGTCACTTGGAGACCAAACCTGGTGGTCAGACTAAATACTCATGATTTCCAGTGGAACTCCAGTTTTGAGACACATCTAGGATAATGTCAAAAGTGTAATACACATGTTTGTTTGCGTGTGATTCGGTGGGTCTCATTGAACGTACTGGTTCGGAATACTTTGTAATCAGGGGTTCTGCCAGGATTTTCAGATTGGGGGTGTATAGTCAAAATTGGGAGGGTGTAGGTAGTTTTTGAATGTTTCTATCAACTTTTGAAGTTAAAAGGATTTGGGGCTGACACAACCCACGGAGGCCGGGGGCTATCGGAATTACAGATTGTAACAATCCCAGTAGATACTATAGGCCATATCTTCCATTCCAGACTATTAATGAAAATTGAACATCCAAAGAAAATGAATTAATGGTAATTTTTTTTGTTTAACTTCTGTCAGAAAGAGCCGCGAGTACATATCCAAACTGTATCAAAATGAAATGTTACATATGTTCGAAAGAAAATTTGGCATGTTCCTTATAGGCATACCAGATAGTACATGTTCCACATTTCAAACGTGAAAAAAGAAACAGATTTAATAGATGTTGATAAATTATAGGATGGAAACGAATTTTTTGCCAAACTAATATAAAAAAACATTCTCTTAAATAGCCGAAAAAGGGGCCCATTTTCTACTCATATCTAAAAATTGATCTGTTCCAAACATGCTACTCTATATTCCACCTATTCGGAATATGACGTTCTAGTAGTTGCAACTCTAATGAAATATTGTTTAAAACAGTTCGCAAAGATGGAATAAACACGGCTGAGCTGAAACGGGTTACCGGTTGTCGGGGATGCTTGTTAAGGTTAAGATTCAAACGCATTCTGACGCTGTGATCGGATTTAGATCTGATAACGCGGAGGTTGAAGGATATATTTAAATTATTTCACTGCGTTTGAACAGTGTTTCTTGACCAGGGGTGACCAGGATTGGAGATAGTACCCTGATAATACGAAAACTACGACGTCGAAATTCTCTGTTAAATATATTTTCCACATCAAGTCAAACAAGTTACCGGGTCTCTTATGTTTGGGACTGGCCCTATCATCGGCTCATCGAAAGTGGCCCGGATTTGGTTGTGGAATACGCACAAAAGGTTGGAGTGTTTGTAAAGTAAGAGAATAATTAAAGATGAATAGAGAGAGAAGAAGAAGAGAAAGAAGCAGCGAGACACCATAACAATACACCAAGAAAGAGAGGAAGATAGAAAGACCAATGAAAAACATGAAAAGTACATTATCATTATGGTAAAGAACACACACTATTTACTCGGATTCTCACCAGTGTTGCTTCGTAAGTCCTCCAACCTGAGATGAAGATCTGTTTGCAGCTATTATTTTATGCGCAAAATATACTGGCTGGTGGGGAATCGAACCGAGGTTTTCCAATTGGAAGTCTAGCGATAGCGTTACTCCATAGGCTTGCTTCTTAAATTCTGCTTAACAAATCGTATAGTGTTTCTTTCTAAGAATAATAATATGAAAAGTGGATACTTCAGATCTATGACATAATTTTAACTGTCCCGTTAACCCCCAGATACTTTATTTGTACTTTTCCAACCAACATTCGTAAATCGTCTCCCTCTCTATAGTGACTCAGGAGTATCATTCCACGGTCTGAAGGAGTCTGCGTTTTGTATGAGAAGTTATGATTAGATTTGTCACGATGACTTGGTAAAAACTTTGGGTCGAACAGGTTTTGAACCTATCTTGGATTGCTTTTGTACTGGAAAGTCCAGCACGTTTTCTTTACTCCATCTTGCCAACTGAAGACAGAAGCCATGAATTACTAAGTTCAGAGCTAGTCTTTGGAAATAGCTAACTTCGTTCCGTAATCTGTTTAAACCAAAGTGCACGCTAAGACGTTTTATTCAACTCCTACAGACAAATTAGTGCCCACTAATATCCGAAAAAACAAAAATCCAAGAAAAATGAAAGAGACAATAATATACTATGCAGTTTCTTGTGCCGTAGAAATTAGAGGCACGCTTATGGGTATTATTATTGTAGCGAAACTTTTTTTAAGTGACAGTTTTATATTCCCGGTAGAACAGCATTGAATATTATGGAAGTGTACTACATGAAAAAGAACACTGAGAGCTTGATAATGTTTCTCTTAAAATTTCTATAGCTGTAAAGCTTTCTGCATAAGATAGTTCTTCAGATTAAGTAATTTTTCTCTCTGGAAGACAAATGAAGACTTTATTTCCAATACCCCTGCAATATAATTACTGAACGTCATCAGTAACAATATTGTTACAAAGTGCATAAATGAACTCCTGAGCACCTAAAGATGGCACTAGTTTATGGTAAAGTGGGCCCCGAACAACTATGTTCAATAAACCCCATGAACTTGAACCTATGATTGGACTTTTCTTAACTGCCCAGTATTTGTTTATTGAAGTTCAATATCTGTAGTATGGTGGCCCAGTATATGTAGGTATAATCTCAAATAACAAATATTATTTTGGCATTATACAACAAATCTAAAGTGCACGTCAAATGACGTTTTAATTTTGACTTCCAGCAATAAATTCTACCTTCACTGCTAAGTTGTTACATCAACGAACAATAATATCACTATGTTTCTATCCTTGTCACGCCCGCACATATATTTTACACAGCCCCAATCTCGCGAATCATTCTTTGGAGATGCGGCTAATGTCCCGTTTTCGCTTCCTTTCCAGAATAAAGTACAGTGCGTGTATACGTAAAATTGAATTTAAATTCAATTTTGAATTTAATTTTACGGCCTTTTAGGCAATTTTATCTCAGGCCGGATGAATGATGGTAGGATTAGTTGGTGGAATGAGTAAAGTGGGAGGAAACGGGAGAACTCCGAGAAAACGCACGCTCACGCATGGATGGGTTTATAGGGGCGTGGGGCCATTGCCCGAATCATTTCTGAGTGACTTTAAACGTTTACATTTTTTTACATTTGGGACCCTCTGACCACCCCTACCTCTCAGCCATCTTGGCTCTGCCACCCTTGCGCATTTTGAAATGCAGCGAACTAAAAGTGTTCTCCACGGGACTGGGGTAGGCCATCCCCGGTATTCGTCTCCCTGCTTCGGCCCCTGATACGGCGCCGAAGCACGCAGTCGGCAGGACCTGTTGTTCCTCAAGGTATTGTTACATAAAAAAAGAGAAAATAATAGCAAAGAGAGGGAGGCCGGGAAGTTCTTTTAGCCTGGCTCCCGCTGGCAAATCCAGACCCTTTTTCCGCGAGTAGGAGGAAATTCTTCCTTTATTTTTTCCATTTTTTCCTTTTCATTTCAGTTTACAATACGTACATACATGGACATAAGCTGTAACAAAATACAATCATATATTATGTACACTGGTGTTAGTGTTAGTGGTTTAATGTATTAAGTTTTTTTATTTATTTGGGTTACAGTTTACTATTATTTATTAATGTTTTTCGCTTTATTAATTCTTGCTTTTATGTTGTGACTTCAGTCTTTTCTTAAGTGTCTTCCTTACTAATCCTATATATAGGTATAATTAGTCCTTACATAATTGTCTAGTTATTATTGTTAGTATCAGTTTGTTTTTCATTTATACAGTTAGAATTACGTTAGTTAAAACACTTCCCGCAATGTGCTATCTGTATATTTATCTTAATAAAAATTTATACTTCATTTCATTTTCCGTAATTTACTCATTAATGATATATAAAATATTTCTAAAATAGAAGCAATTCAAATACAAAATACAAAGACACCAAACAATCATTCATTTATATGGACTTCAGTTCCTCTATCTATACATTTTCAACCAAAATAAAAGTTATCATCAGCAAATTATCACAATAAGTATTAATAATAGTTTACATTTAATTCCCTATGAATTGTTCCGTATCAGAATTTAATTGTTATCCTTTACCTACCTACTCTAAACTAATCCTAACTATCCTAACCTAGCTGACACCAGGGAAGTCAGCCGTTAAAGTTTAAGTTAAAGTGACTTTAAATGTTTCATTCTAAACGATAGCATTGAAATTTGTTATCAATAAAAGAAATTGTTTTGCCCGCTCCAGGAACTCTCTACTAAATCCGCCTATGCGCACTCAATGTTTGTCCACCAGAAAGCGAACATGGCATAAGCAGGGATAGATCCAACGTATACATAAAAGTCGGGAGCTATACTATACATGGTTTTGTCGAATAAGCTTGTGTATAGCGTTACACATAATATTTACTTACTTCTTAGTGCGCATAAACATGGGTTCAAGTCCGTGGGAGACTATTGAACAGAGTGGTTCGGAACTGACTTAAGCCAAAACTGTAGGTCCCGTCGTTAGGAGCTCAGATGTTCGTTTAGTCGTTCGTAACTATTATTATTGATAATGTTTAGACATATTTTTTCTCATTACGTATTGTCTTAATTCTCTTTTTCATTATATAAATTTGAAAATAAATTCAACCACAATTTGTTTTATTTTGAATGTAAACGCCATTTACTATTGGTAGAGAACGAAAATTTAACGGTCCGACGTAGTTGGAAAAAGTAAAAATAATGTTGAAATGTTTGAACCCATACTCATGAGCATCAAAAGTACAACAACCAAGAGCCTTAAAGACTTCGGCCATGAGGGATACACTGGGCAATTTTCATTGTACCCAAGTTCTATACCGCTAACATTATAGCAAGCTTATGTAGTTTTCTATTTCCTCATTCCATAGAAGTTTCTAAAGATGTGGAGATAATTTTGATGCTAGCCGACTTCAGTGAGTAAGCCCGTTCCGAAAATTTACCAAAAACTACACTTTCGCGTAAAATAGACATATGATGACGAATCAAATTAATTTCTGAGGCACTTCCTAGAGTAGGAAACCTTATGGTTGTAGGTTCGTATCGCCTGCAAGTGATGACTTTTTATACTTACTTGAAACTGTCATTCTCAAAAGTTAAAATTTGTGTTACGTTCAACTTGTCGTATTGCACGAAGTGTATTAGAACTTTAATTGAAGTTTTAACTTCTTCACTTGCTAATGACAATTTTTTCTGGCATTGTTAGCTTCGTTCAGCCTGGTTTACGATAAAATAAAATACAATAAATGATAGTATCTTAATGTGACAATACTTCCCCTAAACTGGATTTTTTCCTAAAACTACCAAAATATATTCATTTCATAATTCGACATAACAAAAAGGACATGTATACAAACGTGTTTATTTACCACACAATACATACATAAAAATGTAACACATATATTCAGTGTTACATTTTCCTCGCATTTGAACTTAGTAATTTATGGCTGGTGTCTTCAGTTGGCAACATGGAGTAGAGGAAACGTGCTGAACTTTTCAGTACTAAAGCAAATTAAAATAGTTTCAAACCGTGTTCGAGCCGAAGTTTTTCTACAAAGCGATCGTGAAGAATCTAATTATAACTTCTTATACAAAACGGAAAATCTTTCAGACTGTGGAATGATACACCTGAGTCACTATAGAGAGGAAAACAATTTACGAATGTTGGTTGGGAAAGTCCACATAAAACCTGCTAAATACCTTAGGTTAGGTTGATTAAAGGTGTAATAAGAATATGTTATTCACTCCTCAGCCATTGTTCTATCATATTTCATCAACAAAGGGTTTCAGTTCTACAGCTAAATAATGTAGTATACATCAATACGAAAATTCAAAATCAGCCGCAGGTTATCTACTTTAATTTCGATCAACCGTCTTTTATTTGATGCTTCTATACAATAAATATCTGCTGGGTAGTTCAGAGAAGTTTTACATAATATATACAATTACCATTTAAACACATAGCTTGGTTCGACAATAAATAAGATAAAGATAAACTGAATTGTATGGGCGGTAACAGCACTATAGCTTACGCCCGTCCCGTTCGACAATAAATATCCAATAACCTGATTTAAGAACTTTCCTTGTAAAAGAACAATAAAATAATCTACAATCGTAACTACTAATCAACAAATAAATATTTTATTTATCGTCTTCTTCTTTTATTGATCGTCTTACTTCATTTTTCTGACGCTGTTCTACCCCAGCACTTCACTCCCGCCACCTTTAAGGAATAACATATTAGTATGTTCATCTGCATGTTCACTGGACGATTTTCAGCAAAATTCTACTATTCACCATCCAATGTTAAAAATACTTAATTACTGTTCCGGTTGCAGGTCACACCACTCAACAGTAATGTCCAGTTGTAGATCAAACCACTGAACCGTACCATATGCTTTCTCCGTTCGAGCCGCTGAGACCCAGTCTTGTCACATATTAACCAATTAGACCAACGAAATCGTTCACAATCCCAAATACGTCACAATTCCGTTTCATCTTTCTGTAACAGGTTGATTAATTCAGGATAACATTTTCATGTATTAGACTGATATTAGGCAACCTAGTGTACCACTTGGTAATCACAACCATTCTCAGCTGCATCCTACCATTGTTGCCCCATTAAATACCTTAGAAATGATTAGGTTAGGTTGATTAAAGGTGTAGTAAGAATAGGTTATTCACACCTCAGTCATTGTTCTATCATATTTCATCAACAAAGAATTTCAGTTCTACAGCTAGAGAATTTAGTATACATCAATGCCAAAACTCAATATCAGCCGCAGGTAAACTACTTTAATTACGATCAGCCGTCTTTTATTTGATACTTCTATACAATAAATATCTCCTGGAAAGTTCAGAGACGTTTTACATAATATATACTATTACCTGTTAAACAAATAGCTTGGTTCGACAATTAATATTCAATATCCTGATTTATGAACTTTCCTTGTAAAAGAACCATAAAACAATCTACGTACAATCGTAACTACTAAATAAACTAACAAATAAATATTTTATTTACCGTTTTCTTCTTTTATTGAAAGTCTTAATTCTTTTTTTCTCACGCTGCCCTACCCCAGCAAAGCTTCTGGGGGTTACCAGGAAAGTTAAGAACACGTCACAGATCTGAAGTATCCACCTTTCATGTTGTTATTCTTAGAAAGAAACACTATATTATTTGTTAAGCAGTATTTAAGCAGCAAGCCTGTGGAGTATCGCTATCGTGCTAGATTTCCAATTGGAAAACCTCGGTTCGATTCCCCACCAGCAAGTATATTTTTCGCAAAAAATAATAGCTACAAACAGATCTTCATTTCAGGTTGGAGAATTTACTTAACATCACTGGTGAGAATCCGAGTAAACAATGTGTGTGTTCTTTAGCATAATGATAATGTACTTTTCATGTTTTTCATTGGTCTTTCTATCTTCCTCTCTTTCTTGGTGTATTGTTATGGTGTCTCGCTGCTTCTTTTTCTTCTTCTCTCTCTCTATTCATCTTTATTTTTTTCTCTTACTTTACACACACTCTCTCTTTTTGTGCGTATTTCACAGCCAAATCCGAGCAACTCTCGATAATCCGGTGATACAGTCACACCCAAACACATGTGACCTGGAAACCCGATTGACCCGGTCTGGAAAAAGTATTAACTGAGAATTTCGGCGTCGTATTTTTCGTGTTCTCGGGGTAACAACTCCGATCCTGATCACCCCTGGTCAAGAAACACTGTTCAAACGCCATGAAATAATTAAAATATCTCCAACCTCCAGGTTATCAGATCTCAATTGAATCACCGTCTCAGAATGCGTTCGAATCGTCAACTTGACGACACAGTCCAAAACCTGATCAGCATCCACCGACAGCCGGTGACCCGTTTCAGCTGTGCCGTGTTCACTCCATCTGTACGAACAGTTATAAACACTAGTTCATTAGTGTTGTAATTATTAGAACGTTACATTCCCAATAGGTGGAATATAGAGTAGCATGTTTGGAACAGATCAATTTTTAGATATGAGTTGAAAATGTGACCCCTTTTCGGCTATTCAAGAAAATAATTCTTTTTATATTAGTTTGCCACAAAATACGTTTCCATCCTATAATTTATCAACATCTATTAAATCTCTTTCTTTTTTTCACGTTTGAAATGTGGAACATGTAATGTCTGGTATGCCTATAAGGAACATGCTAATTTTGCTTTTGAACATTTGTAACTTTTCGTTTTGATACAGTTTGGATATGTAATCTTGGCTCTTTCTGACAGAAGTAAAACAGAAAAATTATCATTAATTCATTTTCTTTGTATGTTCAATTTTCATTAATAGTCTGAAATGGAAGATATGGTCTACGGTTTCTACTGGGTTTGTTACAATCAGTGATTCCGCCAGACCCCGACCTCCGTGGGTTGTGTCAGCCCCAAATCCTCTAGACTACTCCCAATTTTAACTTCAAAAGCTGATAGAAACATTCCAAAATTACCTACACCCTCCCAATTTTGACGTTACACCCCCAATCTGTAAATCCTGGCAGAACCCTTGATTACAATGTATTCCGAACCAGCACGTTCAGTGAGCCCCACCGAATTTGCACCCGAATCACGCGCAAACATGTGTGCTACACTCTTGACATTATCCTAGATGTGTCTCAAAACTGGAGTTTTACTACAAATCATGAGTATTTAGTCTGACCACCAGGTTTGGTCTCCAAGTGACTTACTGAAATGTTCAAGCACCCTTTATATATTCGAATAGCTCTGAACATTATCCAAAAGTCACTTCTATCTTGCTGTTGGATTTGTGGGAACTGAACTTTATAATGTTAGGTTATTTCTTACTACGTTTAAATTCCATATTTTTATCTGTACTCACACTTCTTTTTCTTCTTCTTCTCTCTCCTTTTCTCTCTCTCTCTCATTTCTCTGCCTGTCTAACAGGCATCTATCGGTTTCAATTTTTCATTGTGTGTGTTTAAATTTCTCCCTCCATCAACTTATGTGTATTGATCTGTCTCGCTTTTATTCTTTCATTTTATCGATACTAATACATGTCTACTTAAAAGAACACAAAATAATGTGCTCATGATGTTTTCTGATTTTAGTTGGGCGAGACGAAGGAAGGAGAAAGAGAGGGTCTGTTTAGAAGACACGATTATTGGATAAAAGGTACCATTTTGGTGGCCTAGCAACACGGCGTTTGCTGTCGCAAATTTTTTGTTGCGAAGGGTACCAGGCGGTTTTGGGGGTCAATTGTGGGCCCCAACAAGTTGGTGTAAAAATGCTTATATTTTGTTAGGAGTTACGGTTTTCCAGATACGGATCCTACCATGGTAGAAATTCGATCTTTGGGAAGAGTGACGCAAGAAAGAGTCTACTCACAAAAGAAGTAATGTCCATTTTGCCAGTGACTTTGTGTCACTATAACGGAAGGGAGGAGACTAATTCTCTTAATTTTATTACACAGGTAACACTTTGCCATAGTTACACAAAGAAAGTCACTCGCAAAATGGAATTTTGTGAATATAATTCTTGCGTCACTCTTCCCTTTTCCTCGAAGGGTTTTTTGTACTGATATAGTATACCGACGTTCTGACAACACCCACCACTTCTCTGAGGTTATATTTTAATCATAATAATTCTTATGTCCTGAAATGATTGTATGAATGCATATACAACTAATTCATTTTAATGTAATTATTTTATCTATTTATGCTTTGAGGAATATATTACATAAAACAGTATGTCACAAACCTAACTCGAACCTAGGACCTCTCGATTAGAAGCCATGTGCTCTACCATTGAGCTAACATGAACACATCTACCAAATATATTCTGATATAATTCCTTCTGAAGAAACACGACTGAATTTTCGGTGTCCAAGACAATGATATTCATATTCATTGAAAATGCTAGGCCTATAATTTTTATCGCTTGTTTTGTTCTTTCTACTATGGATACGAGAATTATATTTGCTTTGTTTCTTTCCATTCCAAATGTGCTTTTACGTGTGGAAACATGGGTGACAAAATCATAACGTGCTCACATGTATACATTGCTTCGAAATACTTTTTCATTACATATTTTAATGGATGTTACTTTTTCTTTAATAACATTTCAATATATCTTATTGCACGTACTTAGTTTTCCCAATTGCAAAGTTCACCCTTGGGGGCTCGAACCTAGCGTCTTTGGCTTGGTGTTTCCGAAGATACCGAAGTTGGACTTATAGAATGTTCAGCTGAAAACAGCGCTAATTAATGCGGTCATCCTTTCTGGACTAGGGTGTACCTAGTGTTGTTAATAAAAAAAACCTTCGTTTTCTCTAAAACTTCCGTTCATTTTTTTCTAAATTTCGTTTTTTTTTCAGGGCAGCAATTTTTAATATTGCTAACGTCTCTTTAAGCAAGAATTACTTTTATATAGGTAATTAAGTAGAAATATAATATAAATGAAACCCCTTATTAGAAATATGATTTAGTTCATGTGAGAATTTCTGGGCTGCTCAGTTCTCAGTGTTGCCAATTTTAAGAAAAATAATTAAAAAAACTTATTCCATGCCGTTTCTGCCCCAAACTTAGCTTCAACACAATAGAATGAAGTTTTGGGTGACCCGACCTCACACACCCCAGTTTGTCAGTGTTGCCAGCCTATTTTAAAATTCAACTTATAGAAATGCCTTTATTAATACAAATCTACACGTGTGCATTGATTTACATTAAATCTGACATACATGTTCGTTAGGTACTGGAACAGGTCATATAGGCACTCCAGGCACCGTAGTTTCTCAGTGCTGCCAAACGATTAAAAAATCTAATTTTATATATGTGACCGTTGGACGTATCCGCATTGATTTACACACAACTTTACATGTGCATCAAGCGCCCGCAGCAGTGTTACCAACCAATTAAAAAAAAAAAATTGCTTCCATATCGTTGAATGTATTAGGACCAAACTTTGTATTTATGTACTGGGACGCGTCTTAGACGTACTTCAGGTCCCACAGTTGACAGTATTGCTAATCAATTTTAAAAATTAAATATTTACTACTTGCATTCAGTTCGACGTATCCGCACGAGACTTTGAGTTTACATATTCGACAAAATTGAAACATACTGTGGTTGTTCCCTGTGCCCAAGCACCAGTTGTCAGCCTTGACATCCTATTTGAAAATTCAAATATTCAAACGAACCCCATACAGTTACGTGCCGGTAGCTATTCCTTTACTTTCAAAAAGGCGCGGAGAGAGCTGCGGGACGTGGCTACATTATGATATGCTTCAAATAAAAGTTCTCAAGAGCCCTATTACAACAGACTCATTGGAAGAAACCTATATGTAGTTGCTTGTTTACAAGAGTATTCACTATGGAACTCTTTTTAAATATGCAAATATTATAACATATTTTTGGTAAACTTTGGTAAACTTAATTTTTATATGGGCCAGTCTAGTAACTTTGGACTTCGGCCTGTCATGATTCGCCCTTTAGCCGTTAAAATCCACACCCTTGCCCCTGCTGGGACTCGAACCCGGGACCTTCGAGCCGATGGCCTACCGATAAAATATGTTTGTTACGCTGTCTCTCTATATATATATATCGTCGGTTGGCTGACATAACGACATATCTGAGTTTTGTTAATTTTCCAGTAGAACAAAAAATAGTTTTTGACCTTTCGTTGAGAAGCTGTAACTTAAATAGATTTTAACTAAGAAGGACATCGTATTAAGAGCAAATAATGATGGACAAAGTATCCGTCGTGTTTTTCACTATTCCACCTACATCCGATTTGCCGTAATTTTATAATTTTCAGAGATACGTCAATATGTCAGCCCGTAATTATTACGTTTCAATTCGTTAATCGGAGATACGTACAAGCATGTTCAATCTGAAAATCAAATGTGGCACGTATTTTGCTTAGAAAACTTCGCGAAAAAGTACAATAAGAGACTTTAATACTAAAAAAAATAAAAAAAATACATTATTATTTATAATATAAAGAAATAATTTTTTTTTATTTTTATTTTGAATTTAATGGATAACCTATTTTATTATTAGAATTGCAGTTTCATTTTTACATTTAGCAACTTTATTTTTATTCAAAATAAACATTACAGTTATTTATTCATTACAAAGCTAAAGAAGTATGTATATTATAATGTGAACCTATCACATTTAAAAACATGAGATGCCATGGCAATGAAATACTTTTTGGAACTACACGTGTGCATAAAATCACAAATAAAACTACTTCGATATAAACATTACAATTATTATTGGAACACACTTGTATTAATGCTGAAGATTAACATAAAATTGTTTGTACTCAACATTTCTGATTACAGGAAAAGATCTTGAACATAATGAAAGAAAATCCTCGTATTTTTCATTTGAAATTCTTAGTGGTGTAGGATTGCATGGTCGAAGCTGTCTTGAAGCTAAATCCTGAATGCCAGAGCGTTTCAGAGAGATTTGCGTGTAATCTTCTTGTAAATGACTTGTTTTTAAAGAGATTACATTTGGTGAACATCTGACACATTTGAGTTTACGGATGTCCTTCCATGTGACTTTTATGTCATCATCCATCTTTTTAATACTGAAAGACGCATTTCTTCAGCTATGTTCTGAAATCCAGAAAGTCTTCCGTTTCTAGTATGTGAACAATGAAGGGATTTTTGCATCGTGCTAAGTGTAAGATTGGTACTAGTTGGGAAGGAACGGACATTTTCCCAGTTCGTTTTATTGCTTGCTCTATAGCACTATGTGCAGGGTCACCCTCGAACTGTCCAAGATGTGGTTCAAAAATCGCTGCACAATCTCAGACAAATTTGTAGTTTTTAAGATCACATGCAATAATGCAGCAATCACTATTCTGTTCTTATTTTGACCAATGCAACTGTCGGAGTAGAGGTGAACTGTGCTTTCCTTCTGTTGATCAAGAATAGTGTAGATGTGTACCAAAAATTGAAAACAGAAAAAAAAAAGTTGGTAGAAAAATAAAACTCCTTTTTGTATACGAAAACAATTGTTAGTCTTCAAGTGCTGTATGCTATCGCAGCTGTGCTCTGATATACGCCTACACTGAAACCAAATTAATATTATTTCTTCTTGTCGACAAAGAGAAAATAAATATTTTTTTTGTATACCAGAACTTTTGTTAATAGATTTCAAGCGCTACGATTGATTTATATCTTTATGTTACCACCGCTATGCTATGAGATATGCCTATATTGAAACCTAATTAAAATTTTCTCTGCCCGACAAAGAGACGTAACTTGAGATAGGTCGTTATGTCAGGCGGAACATTGCTCAAATCAGAGATAAGTCAGAACTTTAAAGTTCTGTAACTTCTATGTTTTTAGGTTTTGAATTACGTCGCTTGGTCAGGTGTTGCATACCCATGTATATATATATATATACTTAGATACCAATAACTCAATTTCCGTAAAAAATGAGATACGTTGTTATGTCAGCCAACCGACGATATTTTCACAGTTTGGGGCGAGCCTTGGAGCCCGGAGCATGAGGGAGACACAATATACTAGTGGGGCCTCGGTTAACCGATCAAGCTGGTCAAGCGGACTAGTGCTGTAGTCCATCAACTCCAAGATCGTGGGTTCGAATCCCACCTCGGGCATTTATGTTGTTTGTGTTGTGATGTGTGCGTGATTTTAACTAGGATTTAAGAGAGAACAAGTTCCACAAGTTGAAACAGGTATAACAAGTTAAACAAGTCGCCTTCTTAGGAAAAAACAAGTTTAAAAAGGTGGCTCAATTGGTAGAGCGCTCACTTCTGGCGCTAGGGGTCGTCGGATAGATCCCCGCTCATGCCATATGGGCTTTGTGGTGGACAAACACCGTGCGCGTGGGTTTTCTCGGGGTTCTCCCGTTTCCTCCCACTTTTTTCAATTCACTAATTCATCTTATTATCATATATCCGGCATGAGCCCAAGTTGTCTAAAGGCCTTAAAATTAAATTGAAACTCAAAAGCAATGTACTAACAAATCCAAAGATATATCTGTGCTCTTGAATAGAGCACGTTATTTCCTGGGATTTTGAGTTAAAGATAGACCTAATTGATTTTTGCGGACGGTAATTATGATAAAAAATAGATATATTTCTTGAATAATACCGTAATTAGAAATTAATGTATTGTATATATTGGATGAGAGCATATTTCGGTAAGAAATCGTAGTTTTTCAGTTTATAGTAAAGGTGTTTTCGAAATTGTATTATATCTAGGAACTTAAATTCTTCCTATAATTCAAAACATTTCTTCAGTTCCTTTGAGATTTATTAATATTTTAATACAAACAATACCAAATAACTTCAGTCCATATGTCTTGAGTTAATTCCTTGTTTGTAAGGGTGAAGATATAGGAAGTATAACAATGTGGCAGTGAATGCATAAATAATCCCATCATTTGCCTCGTAACGCTGCAGGAAAACAAAGCAATAGTAAATAGGGATGAATGTACGAAAGTTTAACTTCAATTGTGGTGATTACAATGATTATCTGCAGCGTAAAGCATTAAATCACTTGCTGTGTGGAAAAAACAACATTTTGAAAAAACAATATTATTAAAATGAACAGAAAAAAATGTCAAAAAGTTCATCAGTCCTACTTCTTTTCACCTTGGAAGGTAAAGACGGCCGAGCGTGGGACTAACCACCCGACCTTACAACGTGTGCCTTTTCAAGTTGGGTCTCATATAGAATAATATCCCATGCTTTGAAAAATCTATATATATCAATGAGTACTTGGCCCTAACCATTGGTTTGGCACTAGAACCTTCTCTAACGAAGCACTAACATAAGAAAATGGTGCACTAAGAAGCAATGACGATGCGCTAACAATTAACACAATAGTTAGTGCTTGAAGTGGTGGGGCTTCTGTGACCTTGATTCTCCAGCGGTTTTTAGATTCTAGTATCTAACCTAGTGAAGCACTAACGACAAGAATTTTATCACTGTAAACACTAACGATGCAATGAAGAGTAGAAGCGGGTTTCAGTATAATTATTTAAAGTTTCTCAATTTGAAAATAGCGATTTCGGTTAATTAAAATTAACCCTCATGCTGCCCACTTCTAATTTTGTAGCTTACTTTGCATACTAGAGTATGTTGGACCCAAGTATTTTTCTATTCATAATAATTTAAGTATTGATCAGAGGGAGAAGAATTTTAGGGACTTAACTTCCAATAGTATCAAGTGTAATAGAAACATAACTTTTTTCAATATTGATGTAACACATTGGCCATGAAACTGAAGTAGATGTAAAGAAAACACACAGAGTAAGCAAAACTCATGGGATAGTCACCTAAAATCTGGTTGGGTCCCCTCTGGCCATGCGGAGCGCAGCGATAGGACATGGAAGTGAATCTGCAAGTCCCTGGTACACTTCCGGAGGCAGTTGACACCTCACAGTCTGCAGAGCGGAAACCAATTGCTGCCTGTTTGTGGGTGGAGGATCCAGTGTACGAAGCCTGAGTTCAACGGCATGCCAGATATGCTTGTTGGGGTTGATATCAAGGCTCCGGGGTGGTCACCCCACTGTTGAACCTCCCCTGCATGCTCTTCGAACCATTCTCGGCTGACATTGGAGTGGTGTGGCTGCACATTGTTATCTTGATAAACGGCAAGGTCTTCAGCGTGTTGAAAGGCCAAACTCGGGTGGAAATGGTCTGACGATACAGCGGATCATCCAATGTGTCTACCAGGACAACCAGAGTGCCCATTACATACCAGAAAAATGCGCCCCAGACCATGACTGATACCCCACCGGCCTGGACCATGTCCTCTTGACATGCGGGATCCATCGCTTGATGAGACATGCGCCACACACGGTGCCTCCCATCGGCATGGTACAGTTGATACGGTATTTTGTCGGTCCAGCTGACGTTACGCCACTGTTGCAATGTCCATTCAAGGAGATTGGTGGAAAGTGTAAACCGGAATGTCCAATGACGCGGGGTTAGCAATGTCACTCGTGTAGGGCGACGGCTTCCATACCTGAGGGAACGTATGTTTAGACAGATTGTCTACTGGGAAATTTTTATTTCTCGTAGTAACCGATATGAACTATTTTTTAAATTTTCGATACCAACAATATCATTAGGCTAGTGCTTCAATTATACTTGTCATTAATCTAATTACATTTAAAACAATAGCAACTCAAATTAGTGCTCGCTGTTTAGACATTTGGAAAATTTCTTTGACATTTTTTCTCTCAATATTTAAGAGAAATGTCAGTATTGTCAGTTACCGACACCAAGTAGTTTCTTTTATCTTAGTGGAAGGTCTCAGTTGTCATTTTCGTTGTGATCTGCGCACGCGCAGAAATGTATTACGATACGTCTTTCTTTTCGTAACAACAAGTCTAACGCTAACCAAGTATATGCTGCCGCCATATTGATCGTTTACTTAACATAAATATACATAATAACCTTCTTCTAATGTTTTACAGTTAATTTTTACTTCACTTTCATTCCTTTTTACTGCAACACATGAAGTAGCTATTTTGGCATTAAAAAGAGCGATGAGAGCTATACAATTAACGAGATTCGAACTTGCGATCTCTCGCTCGTGAAAAAAACCCAGATCTTTTCTACTTCAGTCTTGTGATAACAAAAAACATTTACTAAAGTCGAATATAAGAATTACACTATTTATTATATCTATAACGTAAAAATACTTATGTAAAATATAGTTTATTTCTAAATTATACGTTTCGCATTTTGCCAACTGGAAATTGTCAGAAGTTTGAGGAAGCAGACTAATTATAAGAAGAATAGTTTATTTTTATTTTCTTCTTCTATATCACTATCTGTGAAAACTCACGACTACCATAATAGTAATAGTAATAATAGAATATTCTAGAAACCTGTAGGCATTTTACACTGTTACATTGCGTAAACTAAGATTATTATACACAACATGAAAGTAACATTTATACATATAACGTTCTGATACTTTTTGGGAATTCGAAACGTAATGTGCATGACAAATTTTAAATATGGATTGGATTAAGAGATTAGAATTCTAACTGCTTTGGAGCATATGCTTTCATAGGACCTGTTGCTAAACCTTACTTGAGAATACAGTTTTGAGCACATTTTTACTGTCTCGTCGAATTTAATACACAACATTTACACTTTTCCTAGTGTTTACTTGTAAGAAAGACATTATCAGCAATGAGAGAATACAAAAACGAAAAAAAATCCCGAGCTACAATATGCGGCAAAACAAACAGTACTGAAATGTTCGCATATCTGAAGCCCATGCGCGTTGTGAGAACAGCTCGTCTTATGCTGTGTCTAAAAGCGCAAGTGTGCACTTCAAGTTTGCACACTGGAAGTGCGTACATGGTAGTGCATACTTCCAGTCCATACGCCACTAAATGGGCTTTTGATACACACTTGACCGCAGCGCCAATCGCGGATAAAATAAGAATATTTAGCCTGGATGTTCATGCAGGTCTAAATTATTAATGTTTGTTTACAAACGGCACTGACAATTATAAAATGTCCTTTAAATGTTTGTTAAAGCAGCAATGCCATTATAACAACAAAAAATGTTTGTTCCTCTTAAAAATCATATTATTAATTAACGTTACATTATCACGCGTATATTCCATGCCCACTGACGGTTTTGTGCATTTTCAGTCCTCACTTAAGGATGTTAAAGTTGAAAGTGTTAAAAATACTTGCTTCGTAAATCTCGAAGTTGCGTACATAATACACATTTGGAACTACCACTATATTCTTTGCATATGGCGTACATTATATATAAATTGAATTATTCGGTAAGCCGAGTTAGCATTTTGAATTATTGTAATTATTGTAAAGGCCAAGATTGCAAACAATAAGTTATTTTCTATAAATTATAGTGGAAATTATAAATAACACACTTGTGCTCAAATATTATGTACTACGTGCAAAAATGAAATGTTTTTTGTTCTGTGTGACTGCGGTATGAGAACTTCAAATTTTACGTAAAAGTATAGCTAAATTATTTTTGGGACCTCGGTAAAACAAACATTTTCTTTATTTACAAAAATCTAATATATTTTCCCGTGTCCTTGCACTTTGAAAGACTACATAACAGTTTTATGCCATGAGGGAATCAGTTGTCTGCACTTTCAACCGTTTACACCACTTGGACGAATGTTGAATTTATTTTCTTCAAGCGATAAGGGAATGATTTTAATGTTGTAGTCTTTTTCCATTAACGTGGTGACTCGTCAATGGGGAAGGAATGAAATTGCATTAAAATAACTGCTGCTATTCTGTTAGAAGCGAAAGAATATCAGCTGTCAGGAATAATCAGTTTCACCGGTTAGCTATTTTTGTCCATTTATACCCTTGCACAACATTTTAGCACAGGACATTATCCTCCATAGAGAATTTGTACACGGAATCTAGCTTAATGGAATCTTAATATAGGCAATTCCTTTTATTAGCTACTTTTGTTATATTGCATTGAATATGTTTCGAAAGTTGTTATTTTCCTAATTTCGGATGTGTAAAATGGAGAATGTGATGTAACATCATGGGATGACGTGAATACAAGGACACAATGCGTAAGGGCATGTGTCGTACTCAGATTACTTCCTGACTTTCCACCACTATCCGAAATAAGGAAAGAAACAGCATTCAAAATACATTGAAAAGAAGTAACTTACATGGAGAATTATTGCGATATGTTGCGTTAGGTTACTGCCAATTTGATTTTTTGAACTACATGCAGAAGGTGTAATCATGACACGTTAAGGTCCTATATTGAGTTTCCATATTATGTAGGCCTACTAACTAATTTAACGTTTCACATCATGGCCTCACTGCGATTTTAATTTCTCCTTGTTCTAATTCAGTTTGATTTCATAATAATATACTATTAGGGCAATCTTTGTGTTTATAACAATCTAAAATTAAAATCCCCAATTAAAGCTTGAATTAGACACAAGATAAATCTACCACCCAGATTTAGCACACTAATGAAAAGTACACCATTCTACAAGGGTATAAAATATCTTAACAGTTTCTGATTACTGGTACATCTTCCGCTATTAAGCAACAACTCCAAACAGAATTCTTTCATTATCAACTTTCATTATTTTACCTTCAAATATAGTCGTTCTAGTCAGTACAAATTATTCTAGTTGCGCGGTGTGACATCATAGCTGCTTCTTCGCGCACTATGAATTACGTATACGTGCACTTGCGAACTTGGCACTTTTGAACTAAACTTGGGACGTCACCTTCTGGGAAGTATGCACTTGAAGTACAAACTATGTAGCTTTTGGACACCGCCTTAGTTGTGTTGAGATAAGCTCAGCCTCAGAGTACAGTTGGTGTCATGGCATAGCGATAATGGTCCTCACAACAGAAGAAAAAGCGTTTATTTTAGAGCACTATATCCGGTTATACAGTGCTTGAGTCACTTTAAAGATTAGTACCAGGAGAAATTTAACAAGTCTGCACAGAATACAAATATGTAAGCTGTCGTCGAGAAGTTCCGTCGTACAAGATCAGTGTTGTGTCAATGGAAGGGAACTACGAAGCGTCCAAAAACAGTCACAAGCAAGGAGAATCAGGGACGATTTCTGCAACAGGTATTACAGTTCCCAAAGTTTAGTCTACGACGAACATCGCTGAAATTTGGCGTGTTTCCGTTTTCCGGTCGGATTACCTGCATAGAAGTGTTTCCGAATTACGGGAGAAGATGCGGCTCTCTTTCCTTTCGTTGCAGCTACCTGTATTCATCAGCATGTGCAACCATTTGCAGGATCGTTATGAACACTGCGTGAGACGTGAGCGTGAACATTTTGAACATTTACTTCCCCGATGCACTTAGATATGTGTTGTTGTAGTCACCTCGCATGTTCTGTTGACCTATTTTGATTTGAGGACATGGTTGTCATTTCCTATATTGTTTGTTTTGCCGCATACTCTACAAAAGCTAATCACTCCGTTTTGTATTAGAAATTATTTTAAAAACAAAATTGTATTAGGGATGGGTAAAGATTCAAACTCCCTTCATTCCGTAGATTCAAAGCCTAACCACTTCACCACAAAGGCGCTGTGATCTAAAACTTTGATAAACATTTATTGCTACACCGTTGATTGAAAGTCTTCGAAAGTTTAAAGAGATTTTATGTCTTTTTTCGCTCCTTTTCGGGGAAGAATAGTTTCTGGCGCATGCATTATGTCTGTAACCATTGTTTGCGTAATGTTTCATTTGATTGAACATTTCTTTATTTTCAGTTTCATATGGTACCAAAGATATAGATTGTTACGGCGAGCGAAAATAATTTCTCTTCCTTTCCTCTAAATTTCTCTGTGAATTTCCCTATGTTGCCAAATTTCTTACTTTTGGACTTAGACATCTTTCGACAAATTATTAGTATTTAGTTTCTTGTTTCTAGTTTCCTTATTAATTAATATTCTTTTGACAAATTTTCAGGAAATATTAGTTTTTACATTCTTAGTTTTAAGCGAACGCCAGAATCCAAGGGAAGAATATTATTTGCCAAAAAAATTAATTAAAGACATGCCATTGTTTTTAGCATAAGTGTACCTTACTATTTCTGACACTCAGTATATTATATTTGTAATATATATTCACATCTATATTATTTGTGGGCATGTGTGAATTTATTTATGGCTTTTAAGCATAAGACTCAGCCAGGATAAGGCGGGATAAAATGATCCTGGTATTAAAAAAATAATTTAAAGCTATTAGGCATCTGAGGCTCAGGTCGGGATAGGGTGTAGAGAGTGTGTTGTACGGTAGACGGGCAGGGCCTATTTTGTAGGCATCATTCCAGCGTTTGCTTGGTATGGCTGAGGAAATATCCTGGAAAAATCTGTCAGAATGGTCAGCCGTTAATCGGTCCCAAGACCTCCTGAATGCTAAGCCAACGCTCTACCATTAAGCCAAGGCCGCTCTGTACTGGAAGGATTCGGACAGGACCTAAGTTGATGGTACCTTAAAGGCGTTTATTGAGGATAAACCCTGGAAAAGGTTTAAGGTTACCACTGTGTGCGAACGAAGGTGTTTTTACAGGGGAATTATATGATATGAAGATGACGTGATCAATCTAATATTATGCATTATACATGTGCCTACTTGAAGACGCGGAGGAAGAATTTCCCCTATGCATTATACATGCGCCTACTTGAAGACGAGGAGGAAGAATTTCCCCTTCATCTTATCCTGTTAATTCTCACACTGCGTTGCCGTAACTTCAGTGTATCTGATTTCTGGGAATTCCAGTATTCTTTACAAAGTTAGAGAAGTCGTAGATTTTGCGGTAAATCTTTCACTTAGGACAGTTTTCGTCAATCCCTTCCAAGGATTGTTCCTATGCTTGTGACACATTTTGGCAAAATTTTCTTTCTACGATTTTACTGTCATTGGAACAAATTGTTCGTCCTTTAAAATAATAATAATATTAAATTTTAAAATAAGTGCATTTTGGCTTGACTACAGCATCAAAGTTATCGGATGAATGTTTAAGGTGGAAAGGCATTTTTAGGGTAATATTGAACAACACCATATTAATAATATTTTTTAAGATTAAAGTGCATTTCAAAAATGTATGTACGTAATCCGTGTCCAAACTCTCTTATCAAATATACTTTTTTTTATAAAAAGTAAATCTTGGGTTGTAACGATCCGCCTACATACGCTACAAGTCTGCAGATACTTGTGGACATTTACTTGTCGGTTACTATACTGATTGAGAAACAGAATCACTAGTAATATTAGTCACATTCACTCGTGATACTAGTCCGTGGACTAGTAGCTAATATTACAACTGTAAGTTTGTGAACAGAATTGATATTACTAATGTAGAGACTAGTAATACTAGTCCCAAAAGTTTTGAGAAACCGACAACTGAGAGTAGTAATGGTATTTCTGGACATTTTGCTTCAGCTCACCAGGCTAGACCAGTGGAACGGTGTCAGACTTCTGCGTACTGAAAGAGAAACAGTGGTTCAAACCGTGTTCTTACCAAAGAACCTTTTACAAGACAAAAGTGAACTTCTGTTCGTAAACGTAGAATACTAATGAATGTGGAAGCATCGAACCGAATTGCCTAAGGTAGGACAGTTACTGTCTTTGTAGAAAAGGAAGTCTACAATTAACAAATATGAAGTGGTTGGAAGATGCAAAATAAAGCATGTGGGTGTTAACAAGTCATTGACTCGAAACGTCCACTTTTCTTATAGTTCTTTAACACAAACAACTGTAACATATGTTGGGCAGGTTTTTGGAAGAGTAATGTGTGGTGCAGTGGTTCCATCTTGACCTTCCATTCGGTCGGTCAGGGTTCGATTCCCCCCAGCGCGGTGATTTATCGAATGAAATATAGCTTCAACTATTTACAGAGCTCAATCAGAGATTCTTCTCCGGTTGGAGAGACAAGATCCATCGCTAGCTACAATCAGAAACCGAACAGTGTGTTTTCGTTTGTTCTTTTGGATAAAAAATAAATCAATCCAGTTGCAATATTTTCTTTGATCTTTCTCTACCTCTCTTTCTTTTTATGACTTCGCCTCTTCCTCTTCTTTTTCTCTCTCTCTTACTCTTTCCTTCTCCTGCATACACTCTCTGTCCTTATGCGAGTGTGTGTGTGTTTATTCTACCTCTGCGGATTATTATAAACTTTAGAAGAAAATACTTGTTGTGAAATATTTTGTATTTGTCGTGAAGAAAATGGTCTCGTTATTTCAGTCAGTCCGGTCAGCCTCAGTCAGGATAGACGGCCGTTAAAGAACCTTCTGATTGCTAAGCCAACGCTGTATCAACTGAGCTACGGTCACTTAATTCATCTCGGTTATATTGACCCGGCATTAAGAAGCAATATGCCGATTAACAGAGCGACATGTTTATATATTATACTCGTTGAGTTTGCATTTTGTTTATAGATTTTAGGAACCTATGGATCACGCCGACAAAAGGTTAATCGCAGGGAACTTTTCAGATAACAAATTGAAGGTACCATCCCAATACATGCCTGGTTCGACTGAGGAAAACACTGGGAAAATCTAAGCCAGGACAATCAGTCGCTGGTAGCGAACCGAGGACCTCCCGAATTCGAAAGCAACGCTCTACCAAGTAAGGTACGGCCGTTCAGGTATAAACATACTCGTATCGATTTTTATCACATGCAAGCACACATACAAATATTTGTCTGGAAGGAGAAAGGTCTTCATTTATCTCAGATATTCTCCATTTCACGCTCAAAGATGAATTTTTTATCTGTATCTGTTGAATATATATATATATAGAGAAATTACATTTACTATAACTTGGCACGGAACATATTTTGTGTATTTTGCTACTAACATGTTCTTTGTAAATGATAAACGTAAATAACAACATATTTTCAGAAATTATAAAGCAGAAATATCGAGTTCCTTTATTAAAAGTGAAAGAAAAAGACGTTTTCTCTTGTCTCTCGTGTATAACGTTAGTGTTCTATGGAATACTCGATTCATGAAGAAATAAATAATTACCTTGCAGCCATAGATTTCAAAGTTCATTTTCGTTTCTCCATGTTCAGTAAGGATCTTTTTACTGGACAATTTAAATTACACTTTTCGGTTAATTTCAACTAGGGGCCCATTTAATATTAAAATAATGTTAAGTTTCCTGTTTTGGTGTTTGAAATGCGAGTCTTAATTTATTTATGATTTGCTACATACTACAAGAAATCACAAATATCTTTCCAGAAACCAAGAAAGAAAATTCCAAGTCTTGTTCGTTCACGTACACGTTCTCAGAATCACACACAGCCCACTCTACGTTAGCTGGGTGGCCTATCTTCTAGATTTAGAGAAAAATCATGTATAATAAAGACATGTTAACATTAGTAAACATTATATTGCTGGCCATAGTACGCAAATCATTACACCACCACCACAGGAACCACAGGCTTCTCTTTATATACTAAAATGCTCTGCTAGAGGAAGCTAGGACTCCATTACATAAAGGTCGCTTTAGACGACAGCATTTATGCTACGATGAATCTTACGATTAGCAGTAGTGCCATAGTGTGAAAGCAAGAATTATACAATAGGGCAAGATGCTATGGTATAAATCCACAACTTTTTCTTTTTTACTCTGGCACACTGCTTTCGCTAAGATTCATCGTACGAGAAATTGTATCGTCTAAAGCGACCTTAATCGTGCCAAAGCTCTGTAAAAATCAGGCAATAATATGGCTTAAGTTCGCTCAAATAAATGTCACAATACGTGAGTTTATTTTCCAGAGATTAAAGATTCAGATAATACACAGAAGAACAATTGTCAGTGGTGTGTCCAGGTTTTAACTGTATACGCCACTTAAAAGATCGAGGGTGACTAGCTACAGCAATCTGGATGTACTTTTCTTATCTTCTATTGAACATCCTTTGAATGTGCGTGGTTTGGTTACGATCATTGACAGTTGTAGCGAGGCAGCAGTTGATGAAAATGTAAGAGTTCTTTGCGAACAATACCGTTAACAGAACAAAGAGAATATTATATGGACGAAATTTTGCCACTTAAATTTAGAGCAAATACCAAAACAAAAGCAGATGAAAAAATATTTAATATGAAGATATTATTGCATGAGACGTAAAGATACCACTCATACTCGTTATGAAAATAGCTATTTGTGGTTTACTTAATGGTGTAAATTGTTTGTATGGGTTTAGAAAAAGTTGAAGCACATAAGGCAAGCTATTAAACATTTCTTAAAGTTAGACTTAAAATAATGTTTAAAAGAGGAAAATTTGTGCAAAATGATACTAAATAGATCTAAATATTCAATATACTTCCAATGCATAAATAACTTTACAAAATCAAACTGAAAACCTCAAAGAAGCGGACTGACAGTCTGCACGCGTGTAAACCCTTTTCAAGTTTCTGCGCGTGTACTGTATGTGTTTATACGCCTTTTAGAAAGTGATATAGGTAGATTATGCTAGTGTGGTTTAATACCTTTCAATTTACCTTTGTATCCTCCTACTCTACTAAACATAACATCCTATGTTTGAATCCATGTGATTTATAGATGCATCGATTTCTGTTCTATTTCTGTCTATAATCTGAGAATATGAATTCTCCACGAAATGCAGTTGTCTTGTCATTTGTACTTCAGTTGTTTTATTCTTTATTTATATTTTCTGTTTCGCTGGGATATAAATATAATTTACAATCCATCACTCTATATAATTTACAGATATATGGTAATTTAGATCTGCCTATATAATTTCTAGAGATAGTTTTCTTTATAGTCTATCCGTCAAAATTCTTAATATGTCTCTCGGTTTACCAGATGCTTCTTTCGTGGAATCTTCCATTAGGCCTACTATTATTACATGTTGTACCATTAGCGTTTCAAATGTTACTATGCATCTTTTTATATGGACATTTGTTGTTAGTACAATATACAGAAGGCCGACTGGATTATATCCGACCGAATTGGCAACGCTGCTGCCACCGATGCACCATACTAAGAAGCTTGACACTGGTAGTGCACATGGGCAGTGCAGTTGGTGTGAACTCTTTGCTTCCACGCATAGAAGTAGCCTGTTCGTGATCGTGCAATGCCGCCCAAACTGATCCGGTATTGGGAATGGTAAGAGCGGTAAGAAACGGTATAAGGTTCCAAAGTTAAACATTTCTCTTTAGTTACTGTGTCTCCACGTGTATGTTTTTTCTCCCCCTTTCTCTCTTGTCGTAGGTAGGGAGAAACGAGGGCGAATGACCCCATTGAAATTTTCCTGGGTCCACATTAAATCCTACATTTATGCGTGTAAATAGAATAGGTATATTCCAGATAGCACAACTGTCCGAGGGATGTCCCTGAGACGTCCTAAACTGTCGAATTGTATCCCGCGATATTCAGGAGATCCGTAACGCGTCCTTGGACGTTCTACTGGGATATCTCAAAAGAATCCTATGAGACGTCCCAGGGACATCCTAAACTGCCGAATCGTATCCCGAGATTAACTGGGGGTTCGACAGTCGCTCTCTCCAACGCAGACCATAACTCCAAACGTACTGCTACATTACAGCACTGCCAAGTGCCAGCAAGTGGATTACCAGAGGGTACAGGATGGGAAAGAAAAATCGACGAAACAGCTTTCATAGTTCTAACACATTTCCAATCCGTGATTCCAGTGCCGAATTCAAGCCCATATACGCATGATTTCTTTACAGAAACAGCCTTCGTGCAGTACTTATCAATGTGAACATGGCTCGATAGTCCAGTGGTTTGCTGATCCAGGTGGTCGTGCTTGCTAGTGCGGTAGTCTACGACTCAAGGATCGCAGGTTCGAATCCCCCCTCGAGCATGGATGTGATTTTAACTATGCTGTAGCAGTTAGGTAAATCAGTAAGATAAAATTGAATGGATTGACAGAATTAGTTGAATATAGAAAGGCCCACTTAGGGCGAACAAAGTTAAAAAGAAAGTAGTTAGAGTGACGAGCAACAAATCAGAAGGTCCAGAATTCAAACCCGGCTGCAGACAGATGGAAAATTTACACTGCTTCTTGACAGTTGTGAATCCATAGAAACCAGTTTTAGAAAATACTGTAAACTGCAAGAAGAAGAGAAAATATCGTTCACATGGTATTTTTCTAGATAAGCATACACTCACAAAGCGGTGGGAAAGAAAAACAAGTTGAAGTATTTTAAAAAAAAATGATACACGGAAACATTTACACAAAGAAAATGGAGAGCGATGGATAACGCAAGAGAGTAGTGAAGCATAATAAAAATGGAGATTAGTGTAGGGAATGAAAGAAAGATAACAGTAAGTTTAAGATAGGAAAACAGAATCGAAAGTTTGATGTAAAAAAATCAAAACTCAGATGTTTCAAAAGAATTAAAAATTGATGCTGGATCAATATTCTGTTTCCATTTCAAAATTAGGTCCTTGGTTCACTTTCAAAATTCATCACGGAGTTCGTTCAGACTTAAAGCTTATTATTTACACTGTCACTCGAAAGTATTAACTCACATTTATCGATTGTCTATAAGCCCTAACTATCACCTGGCACGCACACATGCCTTTTTCTTGTTTTCTTTGCCTTAATTCCAGGTTCAAACCCAGTGGAGTTTATTAAAACAGTTGTTCGAAATCCACTTTAACAAAAACTGTAAGACCCGCAGACCATATCTACCATTCATGCTCAGTAATATGAATTAAATATAAAAATAAATAAAAGTAAATAGGAGGTAGAAATGCCTCTTCCACTTGATTACTAACAGAAATAACTCACTTCTAACCATTAATCACACGCGCCGGGATGTTTTTCACCCCAGTGTGAATAAAAATATTCGCTATTCTTTTCTAGGCGATGACTGGCTACCTTGGTTCTAGTACCTTCCTATTTCACTGTATTACATACGTACAAGACAAAGTGTGTCAGTTTCGTGGCACCTACAGTTCGAGTGCACGAGCCTTCTGAAATTGTACTGGAGTGCTTTCCACCCCGCGTGTGTATTTGTGTAACTTTTTCTGCAGTTTTTCTTTCTCCTTGCCGTCCACGTATGTTAATTATGCTGTTGTATTAAGACAGTATGTTTTTAATTGTATAGTGTCTATATAATGATAAATATCCTTTTAAGTTAGAAGTCTATAAGTTTTCAATCATATTTTTATTATTTTAGACGAGAAAGCAAAATATGTGTTGCTTTTAATATTGCATGATATTGTTATGAAATCAGTATAATAATAGCATCAAATAAAATATAAATAATTAAGACGAATATTGCAAACTGTTTGAAATGAAGTGATTAAAGAACAGAAAAGCTCAAATGATCAAACGTTTCCAAAGAATTATTAAAAAATTAAAAACGATATTGAGGTGAGGCGCGTGCATTTGTGTGTAAAAAAAAAAAGAAGCGCGTGTGATTTAGGTTTAAATTCAGAACTTTGAAATTGCTTACTATCAAAATTGCTATGGTCCTGATGAGTAAGATGTTCCACATTTCGGCGATTTATAAAACACAATTTAGTATTCCTTTATAGTTTTGAAGGTAGAAGTGTGTTTTCATTTAAGTAAAATAGCATATATATTATCTTTAGTACCAGGTACGAAAAGTACAATATTATTTTATTACAAATTCAGCAAAATTTAAATGTTTTTGAGTTACGAATCTTGATTGATTCTGCGTACCTCAAATGAAGGGTCGGGAGGGAAGGGCGATGAAAGTTTATCAGGACTCACTTTGCTATATGCGTACAAATCCACGGTAATTTCATCATTCTTCCCATTTAAACGGTATTTTCAATTGCATTTTTCAGTTCATTTTTATCGTTTTTTCCTCTTCGTTATCTAGACCATCTACACCTTGTAAGCTATCAGATAGCACCATTGATTCGAAATCGACCAAAATTAAGTTTTATCGTTATTTCCCTGACCCTTCAAATATAAATAAAACGTTATGAGGTAAGTATTATCATACTAAAGACACTACAAGAAATCGAAAGACACCAGTAACATTAAATAACTAACTCTATGGCTTAATGGAACTCACAAGTTCATCGCTGCAGTAACAAACGTTCGCCATTGGATTATATCCTGGGCAATATCAAGCCAGTTTCCATCACGAACACCTACTTCTCGAAGATCTCTTCTAATATTGTCCTCCCAACGACGTCTCGGTCTTACAAATGGCCTGCTTAAATCGGGCCTTCCAACCAGGATAGAATATAATCTTCGTTTTCCCCCCATCCGAGCTACATGACCTGCCCACCTTAGTCGTCCCGATTTCATTGTTTTTACAACATATGGTGAATCGTACAGTCCGTGGAGTTCTTCATTATGCAGTCTCCTCCACTTTCCAGTCATCTCGTCCAGTTTTGGACTGTATATCTTTCTCAAAACCTTAATTTCAAACACACGTAATTTATGTTCATTTGCTAGGGTCGTACTCCAGCATTTGCAACCGTAAAATATTACCGGCAGAATAACCGTTCTGTATATTTTCAATTTCAATTTTCTTGATATTAGTCGCGATGTTAGAAGTTTTTGGACTGAATAGAAACATGCGTTGCCCGATACTAAGCGACTTTTTATTTCTTCCGTGACCTTATTTTTGCTTGTTACGTATGCTCTCAAATATTTAAATTTGTTTACTTTTTCTATGACCTTATCCTTAATTCTTATGTTTTATTTCCTTCAATCCCTGTGTTTCGGCTTGTTATCATGTATTTTGTTTTATCTATGTTTACCTGTAGACCTATCTCATCGCACGCTTCTACTAAGACATCGGTGTTGCTTTGTAGTGCATCTATATCGTCCCCTATTAAATCTACATCATCCGCGTATACGAACAGTTGATGCAAACCATTCAATGATAGTCCCTTTTGTCCCATTTAAATTTTAAAATCGCATATTCTAACGCAAAGTTAAACAGTAATGGTAACAAGGCATCTCCTTGTTTCAATCCGTTGCGAATCTTGAAACTATCTTACATACTATTACCTATCGGAACACTGCTTATGGGGTCGCTGAGACACATCTTCACTAGTTCAACCATTTTTTTCAGAATTCCAAATCGTATCAGGATACTGTATAACTTTTCCCTTTTGATAGAATCATATTATTTCTTAAAATCAGTGAAAAGCTGATGAACCGTCCCATTGTATTCCCATTTCTTCTCCAAAATTTGTCTCAAGGCGAAAATCTGGTCCAACGTGGATCTATTTCTTCTAAATCCACATTGGTGATCTCCAATTATTTCATCTACGTATAACTTAGGCGTGTTAACAGAATATTACTTAATACCTTATAAGAGTTGGAAGTAACGAGATTCCGCGGTAATTATTACAGTCAGATTTATCGCCTTTTTTGTAAGTCGGAACTATTATTGAGGTTTTCAATTCCTTTAGGAGCTCCTCCTTTCTCCATATAGCACTTATCAATTTACGTAGTTCCATGATTAGTGCCATTCCTCTTGCTTTAATTAATTCGGCTTTTTTACAAATCATCAGTATAGAGATTTTCTTAGAAAGTTAGATATCTAGGATTGCCGTTTAATGAATACGTTTCTCCGGTTAATAGTTTTGTTACCGCGCAATTAGAGATAAAAGCTTCACATTTCAAATTAGCCACAGTGTTTGAACACTTTTACGCTTAGAGCTTCAATGTTAACTCAACACTGAACCAACTCTAACCAATTTTTTGCATCAACTGGAAGATTTCTGTCCTGATGACAGTTTGCACGGAGACACGGAGGCACGGATTTCGACATCGTTATGAGTACAGGAACCCAGTAATAATGTCTTCAATGTTGGGAAAATGTGGACCTCATTGGATGCTAAATAGGAGACATACACAAGATGTTGGCGACTTGTATGCAAATTAATCCATTTATTGGCAGAAAGAGTTAAGATCGTTATGCAAAATATGCGTAACCGTAGATGTGAGGAGACCAATTCGATTGCGTCTATTAACTGACCTCCAATTTTGCAATATAGTGCTAAAGGATACAGCTTCTTCTTCATTCACAAAATCAATTAGAATATTATCTTCTGGCATCCCATACCTTCTATCGTCAAATTAAGACTTGTCAGCTCATAACAAAACATTTTATTTATTTCTATATAAATGGTTCAGATATTTCCATTGGATGGATCTTCGTTTATCTCAGGCGTGTACCAATTGTTCTTAATCTCATTATGCTTTCGAAACAGATCTCAGGGTTTAGAAATTTTATAATATCATACGTTCTCCTAAAAAAATAATACTTTTCAAATCTATTAAAAGCTCTAGCAGCTTCTTAATTTGATATTTCTGTTTGGATAATTTGGTTTACTTTCAATGTTTTTTATTATAGTTTCAAAACAATCACAACCGAGGTATGGATCATAGGAAACGTAAATTCGTCTTTGGAAAAGCAATTTGCACGCTTTCATCACACAGAAACGTACGGGATATGGACCTTCTTATTAATTTTGCTCGTTAAACATCCAAAAGTCTTCACATATCGAATATCAGTTCGCACACCTTCTCTATCGGAATTAGTACGATCATATTGCTCCCAGCCCTGCAGATTGACCACAGTACAACTGCTGACGTCTGTGTATTAATCAACTATATTTTTATTATAAACACTAAAATTACTCATATAGTTAAAGCCCCTGACCAAAACCATAAACTCTTTAAAGAATTCCCTATAGGAAGAAAAATGTACCCTATATTATATCTTAATTAATTAGATCAAATTTGCATAAACATGAAACACGACTTACACGAAGAAAATTTAGATAACGTGTGATTCTAGTTAAAACAAGTTTGACTGTTCATGAAGCTTACTTACCTTTGGACATCACAGTTATTAGTTTAAAAGAATAGCAAAATTCTTTGCAGTCCTCTTTTATAGGCCCTCGAGTGCTATTTATATAACATGCGTCATCTCCAGCACATTTAAAGCAAGTTAGCCCTAAATATAAGAAAGAAATATAGTAATTAAGCGACAATAACTTAACCTGCTGTCTTGTTAGCTACACTTCATAAGTTTAAATGAACTCACATAAGTTTAGCATACGTCAGAACCGAGTAGGTAAAATATTGATAACAAAAAGAAAGTTACATATATTAATGTAAGAGAACAAATGATATAATTCATGCTGTAAACTATTGTAATCTCCTGAAATACTAGATTGTATTTAACATTATCAAATATTGAAAACAAAAATATCAACCTTTGCTCCCTACATTTTGAATAGTTTCCATTTTTCATTATTATTATTGTTATTATTATTATTAATAATAATAATAATAAAGTAAGCAGCTTTTCTCCAAACTTCAACGTATACTGGAACTAATTACACTGTAAAAAATTTGGGAACGTTGATTTTTCTAGTAATGTTCCAGATACTTGCAGTAATCCAGCTGCGGCTGAAAAGTGGAAAAGCATCAAGAGATTTCTTTTGTGCAGCTGGAGGTTCTCAATTTCCCGTTTCATGTTTTTTTTCACACATACACAGAAAAAGAAAATTATTTCTTACCGTAATCAAACAAGACATCCTGATCAAGTGTTTTCTGCTGCCATGTTAATCATATAATTAACAGAAATGGGTAATATTCTCAGTAAATGGGGATTGCGATCCCTACTTGATAAATGGTTATTATAACATAGCGTAAGCCGTAGAAGTAACTTTATATATATTTCGGGATTCAAGCAACGTATTTAAAATCATTTATATTGTTTATATGTACCGATTTCTTCAGTGGAAATTTAGTCCAGTCACTAAGACGCTGGGCTTCTTACTAAAGAACCCGTGTTCAAATCTCGCTCGATGCTTCCAATTCTTTAGTTTTCCTGAAACCTGCAAGGTGGCTGGTTTTCATTGGCTTGGTATTGGTAAGAGGAGGGTGTTCCCTCCAAACACTCCGTACCTTGGCTGCCTTGTTCAGTAAATGGAAAGTTATGTGTGTTTGTGAGGGTGTTTTGTCCCTCGGTGTTTTTTTGCTAAATTTGGAGATCTTGTTAAAGTTTAGATATCTTTGTGATGAGATTTTCGAGGTTTCAGCGCAGAAATACGGTAAGGATAGCCTTCGATGTGTTAACTCATAGACCTAATATTGCAGCAGTTCAACATATGGCATATAATGAATTTCATTTGACCGGAGATGAGCTTTTGTCTTTGGAAATATGTAACTACAAAAATCGGCGTACTTCAAATTGAAAAGTATTTCTAACACAGACAGAATTGTGAATCAGTGTAATGGTAGTGTGCCTTTAATAGAAGAAAGCAGGTATCAACATACCTGCAAGTATAGAATTTCCGAAAGGCCAGGTGGTGGCCGCGTTTACTATTCCTCAAGGATTATCTGACGAGTTTTATTTATAGTATTAAGATATACGGTAAGGTAAGTAAACTTATTTTTCTTAAATATTCACAAGGAAATCGTTATCAAGTATACACGAGTAAAAACGGCTTGTTTTTCAAACATATCACATAGGTTATCCTCGGTATTTAAAAGTTGGTGGATTTAACATTCAATTTACTTCAAACGATCAGAAGGAACAGATTCCACATAATTTCAGAAATACCTGTATTTCATTACATGCTTATAAAGAACAGGAAATTGCTATATATTTCGAAGAACTTTCGGTCACATCGGAGAATAGAAATTTTCCTCGCAAACCCTTACACGAAGCTTTTTTGAAGGCCAGTATTACAACTTGCAACATTGCAATTCAACAGCTGACTGTATAACGGGTTCGTACGGTGAAATTGTCTAATGTTATTGAATAAATAGTAGGTACTCAGATAGGATGGGTTCAAGGTATTACGATTTTGGGTAAATAGGTACACCACACTAGAAATGATGAATAATCTACTCATGTAACCACCTAAAAGAACCACATCAATCTTGGAGAAAGGAATGAATAATAAAACTAGAAAACTTAGTTTAGTAGAACCTTATATGCATTAATACCTCTAAATGATTGTATCTTTAACACCTGGACTATTGATGAAAAAGAACTTATTTATTATAACTAAAAATTATACACAAGATAAGCAATTATCCAAAATAATTTATAACAATCGCAGACGTATGTTGCTTTTTCAATAGAGAAGTTTATGTCCACTATAGAAATATCAAACCACAATAATATCTATAAAAATTATTGTTAAAAATGTCTTTGGTTGAATATTATTAAATATATAAAAGACTTACGGTATTTCCAACAAATATCAGTTTATTATTAATTGTCCGTAAGCTTCAAACACTAGAATTGCCAATTCTGAGAAAACTTACTCAAAAACTAGCAAAAATAATCTTAAATGCGTAGAGAACACCTTTTCAAATGACAGAGTCAAATAATCTTTAGCTTTTTTACACTAAAGGTGTATTATCAGATCAACTCTTCGCAACAGAACACGTATTTATTCTTTAACAAAATATTACGTTAAAATACTTTATGACTTAGTAACAGTTCAAATCATATGTTTTGTTTTCAATATAAGGTGAAAAAATAAGCTTTTTAGAAATTTCTAGGTGTTTTTACTTATAAATATACGAGTAACACGTTACAACAGTGTAATATAATGTCTTTTATTGATAAATATTTAGAACAATTCCAAACCTCACGATACGAGCTTGCAATAACGTGAAAATATGATTTTTTACAATACTACTAAAAAAGGTACCCCTTTACTACTTATGAGTTACGACCATAACAGTACTTTACATATCAATATGGTAATAAACAATTTATTCATACACCAATACACTCTAATTAAACCAATATTTAATACTAAATTACACGTACCTTATGATGACTCTCCAACACCTATCAAACTGGATCAAAACAAATCAACACTCAGCCACTTGATCTGAAAATACTTTGAAGAGCGAAAAGTCTCTAACGAAGTAAGAAAACCGACTAAAGTTGCAGTTTCGTTTAGGCGATGGTCGTATGCAATGACCGCATTCAGTGAATACGTGCAAGGGAAGCATGTAGTGGGGTAGTTTCCTTTGTGCATTTAGCGCGTGCGCGACGCAATAGTATATCTATACAGTGATATGATTTACTTTTCGTGCATTACAAGTTTTAAGATCTTTCTGTAAACAACATTTTTACAGTTTCAGAATTTTAGACATGATTACAAACAACTATAATAATAATATAAACAGCATTTTAAATTAAACTCAACTTTCGTTCAATATCAAACAATACTGTTACTTCAAGCTGCTGTAGTACTCTGCTGCCATCTATTGAGCTCCAAACGTACTACATCTGTGTATGCATTCTCTTTATTTCGGATTTTACCAACAATTTTATAGTATTTTCGTGCATTCTTGACGTAGCTTTTCATTCTCATCTCTGCTGAAGTTCATATTTGGCACAAAATAGTTCCAAATTCAAAGAAAACACGAATAAAAACTGCTCAACACTCTACAACGCATGCGATAGCTGCAGCTTGACTCCTCTCCGAAGTAGTCGTTGCAACAGTTGCTAGCGACACCATGCGTCCGACGCGCAAACCAAACCGGCTTGACTGATTTCCATTCAACGTGTCAATGCAGTGGTGCGTGCAGCAGTTGCTTGCGATCTTCGTATGCGAAAATCGCACAAACGAAACTTCACCTTAAACTTGTTGACACGATCGCGTGCGCACGGATCGAAAGATATTGTGGTGGAAGAAATACTATTCGAAAAATTTCCCACGACTGAGAACAAAATCAAAATCAAAATTCCACACACCTAGAATAAGGAATATCATACCGCAACGCAACTCTAATGAATTTTAATCAAGAAAATCCTATCCGATTCTGAATATGAAAATAACGAAATTAAGATAGCAACAAGATCTACTATCAAAATGTTCATGGAAGGAAATTAATATCATACGGGTACAGGTATAAAAAAATAAGGTTTATAATATTAATTACAAAATTCGTAGTCCTTTCTACTCGTTCAATCACAGGGATGACACAAAAATCTTCTTCCGAGGTATGTCCGCTTCTTTATTATGCTCCTCCCCATACTGATCCTGGATCCCCTTCCAAACTTTAGGCAAGCAACAACCTTCCATTCAACATGTTTGAGGGTAAGTATCCAATACACTTCTTCGATTTTAGGGTAAGTATATATTGTTTTTCCCGCGCCGCTACACTGGGTTATATTTCTGTACAAAGCTGGAGTCGATATTATCCAACGCAACTGGATTCCAAAATATGACGTAACTGGAACTTCAGTACCAAACCAAACTATCTTCAAAAATAAACACTGTGACATTTATCACGAAGATGAGAAGTTCATAGAAATTGATGATTTTTCAGTTCTTCACCAATATTTAAAACACGATCGTTTTCTTTGCAGCACGTAAAGAAATTCGTAAAATTTATTAACGAGACAATATTAATATGGCACTGATTATTTTACTTTTCATTCAAAGATAATAGCCTTTCTTTATTTCCCATAATTTGAATCTTTAAATATCCCGTATAAAAGTCCTTGAAATACTTTTACTTTGTAGACTTTAATAACACCAGTGCTGTTTTTAGTAAATTCTGTCTCGAATTAGTAACACTGTAAATAATGTGATATCGCCTCTGCTTGATGACGTAACAAGTATGATATTTTCGTCCATAAGAGGCTATGTGAAATTAACATATCAAAAGTGGTACTCACCCGGACTGTCCATGGTATATTTCCCTAGCACGTTGGACTAATATAGAAATTTTCTTTCTCACCAATTTTAGTAAATCTGGAATCTTCTTCCCGGTATCCAGGTTTAAGGCAAGGTTATCCACAATGTCCAATGTAGGAATCACGACCACTATATCCAGCTCAGCAAATACTTCTTAACTTGCTATTTTCACTCAGCACTCATACTAATATAAAGGATGGACGAATATGTGTCCCAACCCCGACAATGGGATGAAACTTTAATTATTTAATCACCACTTATAATACACAACGCAGATTGAAGTATCGTGTGCGTCCCTCCGCTATGATATCTTGTTACGTTCTAACTATCCATCCGAAAAAATGTAGCCAGCCTCATAACTGAAAGTTGCCTAACCAAGCACTAATTCAGATGACATTTTTATTATTTTTTTTTACTGATCCATCACAACTGTATCACAAGGCCAGTCTTCAAGTTCAAGTGAGGTGGTACCTTTTATATCACGGTCGATGTAAAAGGTAATTCTGAAGCGTTAGAAAGTAAAACAAATAATAGTGTTAGTGGAAGTGTTTCTGTGGAAAATCAGAGTGAGAATTCAGAAGAAGAACAAGACAGTTAGTGTTGATAGTGATCATAAAGTTGTACAAGTTTCGGGAGTTTCTCAAGATGGTGCTGATCAACAGATGTATTTTTTAAAAAAGAAAATCAAGGTGCTTCAGCGGCAGGTGATAAGGTGAATGAAAGTTACACTCCATACCAAACTAATATGGCTAGTAGTTCTAAAGTGTAAGTAATAAAGTATATTCTATCTGGAGTAACAAACATAATTAGATCAGGCCGAATCAAGTTGAGCATTCATTTATTAATATCGCAGTTAGTAGTAATGATATCCAAATCTTTAATTAGGTTCAGAAAAAAACACTCAACCGTGACATAGAGAGAATATTTACTGTTTTCGGTTTCTTGATTATTCCTAGCACCATTGCCAAACAATTAAATACTATTCCATCAAGTTCTATGCTCTTGTAAATACGTTTCTTATCTTCAATTATGATTTAGGAATAATGTTGGTTTCTTCGTCAATATAACTCCTTCTATTATCGTTTACTAAATTTACCATTATCGTGCATACATCTTTTAGAACCTTAAAACAACAATCTAGAGAATTACGGACAATCGAGATAATTATTGCCTTTTCCTTTCTTCTTTAGACATAGCGTACCTTCAATTTTTTTGATCTGAATCTTTGAACGTGTAACTGCTTCAGTCCTTACTCTATCAACCCATCTCCCTTGAGAAATGAGGATATCCATGGGAGAAAATATTCACTAATGTACATAAGTTCCATATTAGCATTCACTAAATTATCATCGCATCTAAGAATCACCAATGTATAACAGTTCCATTTAGCTACATAAAATTACAGTATCGTTCTAAACTCAATAATATTGCAGGAAAAAATAATGTTTAAATAGCTTCGCTTTTCTAAATAAGTTAACGTGAACTATTCTCTGTTAAAATAATATTCTAAGTTATGTCCATAATCTAATGTAGTTAGTAACATAGTTCCGTCACTTCCACTCACTACTCTCTCAACGTTAATTACGCTTCATAGTTTTGTATTTCATCGAAGACTATTTAATCAGCCAATGTTCTTTTTACATCAGACTCGACTTCTTTCTGGTAACCTTTCTGAAACCAGGTTAACCAAACATGTTTCTTTACGTAATTTTTGGATTGTGGAGATATTTGCTACAACTTATTTTCTGAGGGAAAGGAAACAAATGGACTGAATGTCTTCTACACAGGCATTATTGTCTGTTGAGAACAACATTCTTCCTCCACATTTACATTATTTTCTGGTGATATTTCCTGTTCTGTTTTTGTTTTTTTATTTTCGCGCTGGATGTTGTTAATGAATTTTCTGTTTCCATTTGCTTGTTAATTATGTATGATCTATACATGATCTACTCTACCAATCAGAGGATACTTCTTCAAAAAAGAATGTCAGTAATGCTATTAAATATATTATTGAAATGTTCAATCTTTTCGATGTTTAGATTTATTTATTTCCGGTTAAGCCTCTTGTCACTTTCATGACAAGTAAATGTAACAGTAAATTAGATTACATTTTGTGTAATCAAGGTTTAGAAAATTCTGTGAAAGATATTCAGGCACATAAGTTACCAATGTCAGAATATCAGTTACTGTGTATTTATTTTTCATGGGCCAGCACAACTCCCTTAAACCCATTATTTTTTGGAGATTAGACTAGCATGTATTATTACACGAAGAATTTAATACTCTAATTAATGGTGTTTGGCAGGAATCTCGATAACGTAATAATAAGTCTGGTAGTGTTTTGCAGTTGTGAAAAAAATATTATCTTTGAAATTAAAATATATTCTATGGAACACAATCAAAATAAATATAAATTAATTGAATATTACCACCAGTTGTTGCAAGAATATGACGATAAAGCAATGATTGATCAGCAATAATTAATACAATTACTGTCCAAAAAAACTCTATCAGTATAAGCAAAGTGGATTACTAAAAACAATAAGGTTAAAATATTTGATACAACTGAAAATGCGATCTTCGCACATGAGTTGTTAGTCATGAAACGCCAACAGAAAGGTTTATAAATGAATTTTGAAACAATGAAGGTTCCATTTATAACGGTAAGAAAGTACATGATGGTATTAGGATTCAATATCAACTTATTTTTGGTAAGAAAGATGATATACCTAGCGACATTTTGAATAAATTTAAAATAAGCAGTTCACCTAAAATTAATACTCAGGAAAGAGAAAAAATGTATAGAGTTTTCTGATATCGGAGTGACGAACTGCTTTATGTCAAATGAATGAGTAATTTTCAGGTGGTTTTGACAGTTTAAATGTAAAGTAGACAGTTATATTTCAGGACATCTTGATTGCGGGGCTAGTGTAATTTTTTAACTAATTTTGTCAAAATCCTAGAACTCAGGGTGACTTTTTTTAAACATCTATTGGATAGGTTACCTACCTTTTTGGCATGGTGCACCCCTTTGTAAACCCAGAACAATCCGCCCACCACAATAAGTTTTGGTAATTTGAGATAACGCGAAGGTTTCGCAAACTATTTTAGTGCAACAGAATTATTATCTATTGAAATAAAAATACATCACTTGAAAAACGGCAAATTTGAAAGAAACCACATGCAACTTTATAATTACTAGCGTAGACCTATGTATTTATTAAAAAAATCTTCTGGAATCATAGTTCTGGTTTCATTTCACAACACACGACGTTCGTTTTGTGATCAGCGGCTTTTTCGAAACAAAATGAGAACGTAACGAATAATCCGAAAGAAAATTGGTGAATCTGTCAAGTATATACATTGTGGAAGTCTTAAGACACGTATTTACGAATGTAGTTTACAGAGATATATTATTTGTATCGAAAAGTTATGTTTTCTAACATTTTCAGAGAAATTTCCAGTTTGCATGATTGGCAATGACACAGTATATTTCTTTGAATCCGGTAATGAACGACCGGGCAATTTCTTCGATGTCGTGTTCTTTTTGCACTATTGTTATTTAATTTCTTCTCTGTTGTAATTCACATCCTGTGCTTCTGACAACAGCTGCTTTTTATATTTGCCACTGCATTTCTAGCGATATGTCGACTTCCAGTTCTATAAAAAAGTTTGTACAATGAAGACTACATCTATTACGGATTTACATATATCGAGAGGGCTGGTATCGAATTACCACAGTGTTGTTTTCTGCCATAATATTCTGAGCAACGACGCTCTACATCCGGATCGATTGAAACGACATTTAACTACAACGCATTCCACTCTTAAAGACAAGTTTAAAGATTTTTTATTGGGAACAGAAACACTCTGAAACATATGAAGTTGAACTGCAGTTGAACATTTCAACAACAGAATGAAAAGTGGTGGAAGCATCATACGAGCTTTCCTACTTAATAGCAAAAGAAAAAAACTTATAAAAACATAGTATTGGAGAGACTCTCGTCAAACATTGCTTGCTTAAAGCGAATAACACTGCCCTTGGAGCGAAAAGTAAGGGAAACATGGATAAAATATCGCTGTCAAATAATAGTATG
>JAGDQP010000107.1:86786-137251 GCA_022664845.1 Lepisma saccharinum
ATTTTTTGTTGAAAATAATTTTTCTTGGGACAGACTTGTAGGAATCTGTACTGAGGGAGCACCAGCGATGTTAGGCTTCCGATCCGGTTTCATGAAACTAACCAAAGAGAAGAACCCTGCAATTATTAACTCTCACTGCATGATCCACAGGCAAACTTTAGCTTCGAAAACTTTACCAACAAATCTGAACTGTGCAATAAAAGTGACTATTAAAGTAGTTAATTTTGTAAAACAAAGTACTCTAAATATCTGGTGTGTTGAAAGCCTTGTGTAACTATATCAGTCCCGAACACAAAAGCTTACTTTTTCATACTGAAGTTCGATGGCTGTCGACAGCACAAGCAGGTTGTACGAACTGAAGTCAGAAGTGGAAGTGCTTCTTTTGAGTGTAGGAAAAGTTGAACTTCATGATTGTTTTACTGATGAAAAATTCGTGTTTTCTCTCGCTTACCTTGCAGACTTTTTTGAAATATTGAATAATCTCAATCTCAAACTACAAGGTAGAAATTGCAATATACTAACCTCTTACTACTTGATGTTTTCTTGGAAAAAGTTCAATTGTGGAAACGTGGTCTTAACGCTCCTACACCCAAGTTTTTATCATTTCCTCGATTGATCGAGACGCTTGACAGTAACGAGTGTCACCTAGCGGAGTGGAGACCTGCCTTAAACGGAGTCACTGCCTTAAACCTGCCACTATCATTGCACATTTGGACATGCTTCATGATGAATTCAAACGCAATTTTCCTAACATGTGGGCGGACGACTAGTCGTACAAACAAGAAGTCCTTTCACCGTTGATATATTTCCAGACGAGATTCAGGAGTTTATTGATTTACAATGTGATTCAAGTGCCAAAGAACAATTTCATTCAATTCCTCTGGAAAATTGTTGAGTTTCTTTTCTTCCCGAGTGGCAAAGGAAGCCATAGAAGTCCTCATGCAATTCTCGTCCACTTACTTGTGTGAAGCAGGATTTTCAACACTGACCGTAAGAAAATCAGTTTCGCAACAGTTTGATCATGGAGAATGATCTCAGATATGCATTTTCGAACTTTACACCAAATATCAAACAGCTCGTTAAACAAAGTCAGTGTCAGCCATCACACTAACTTCTATCCATTTTGGTATTGCAGTCTCCGTTTAAGGCAGGTCTCCAAATACTTTGCTTGATATCAAGACAATATTTCAGTAAACCATTTTTGAATATTTTTAAAGATACATACTTCTGGAAGCGTATCTGATACTTTTCAGTTAAATCACTTAGCAAGTGAAGCAAAAAAGAAGAAATAATGATAGAGTGCATAAATTGCACACTCTGTAATTATTCTTTCAAGCAGATTTATTGTAAATTGCTTCAATTTTATTTATTAAACCACAAAGTCGCAGAACTACTTTAATACTTCTTTATTTTTAAAACCTAAGTTTGTGAAGGTAAGGCTAAATAAAGCACAGATATCAAATTGTAACTTATCAGGCGTTGTGAGATTTGTACAAGATAACGTGCCAGTAATTGTTCTGTACTGAAAATCTATTGCTTCCGTTTTTCATATGTTCATTTTGTTACTTTCCGTCAGTCGCCTGCGCTCCATTTGAAAGTCACGCGCCGCCAGGTTGGGAACCATTGACCTATTGTAATACTTTCTTTAAAAATGTATTTCCTTCTTCTAATAGATTAAGGCTAATTCTTCTTCAAAACTTTGACGTTAAAATTTCTACGAAATGTATTGCAAACAGAATGACTGCCTTAATGAAAAAGTTTTACATGTTTTGAAAGCGGAGTTCAGTGTACTATATTGTATTCGTGTTATCCTGTATTCCCAAAGTGATAGTGTTATCCTCTTTAATGCATAAAATGCACTTTTCTCTCACTCATGACTCTGTAAACCAAAGCTTTTGTTCATGGTTTTCAAGCATATGAATTTTTCTCCTCTGTTTTGAAGTTTTGTTATATATATATATACACCAATATACCAAATACGTTTCTTTTATCCGTTAATGGACACCTAGGACATAGAATGAAATTTAATAAAGGCCTCAAACAAGGTTGTCCTTGCGCTACGATCGTGTATGCTATAGTAATGGTACGTTTGGGTCATGTTATTTGTAATTCAGTTAAAATAATTCCTTTAGTGAAGAATTCTTTACGTCTTATGCCATATGCTAACGATATTATGAAAAAATAACAGCACCCTTCAGAGCCCTAAAACAATTTTTACCTCATTTTTAGATTTTTTGATTTAACCTCTTTTAGATGTACAAAGTAATATGTTCTTATTATTAATACCCCGATATGATACTACATTGCGTAATTGACTTCTGTAAATGGAATATCAGTATATTACGTGTCATATGAAACCCTTAAACATACGGAAGTATATCAGATATTTACTGGAAACTACAGGAAGTGATAAATATCGTATTGGTATCGATTGCACCTACTACCTTTCGAAAGATCGCGTGTTCTATTACACACTTCTCAAGGATTCATTCGTTTTCCCAAATGGATTCATTCATCTGAAGAAGAGTGTGATAAGGGATGGCAAATATGTTTCAAAGGCATAAAGGTGAAATATAAAAAATCAATGAAGATTTTGAATTAGAACGATTTATTTATTAGAACTATTTAATAATTCCACTGGTTGCCTAGATGAATATTGAAGGCATGTTCTTAATTTTATCAAATTCTCTCTCTCTCTCTTTCTCTCTCCGTGTGTTTGAACAGGTTTTAGAAATTTATGTCAGAATGCAGATGGATGGTATATTAATATTTTCGTGAATGCATGTAAATTCCTTTGTGTTACAACTGAGAAGAAATCGAATTTATACACGCTTATCAAAAATTATGCAGATGATGCTAAACGAGTCTTCTCGACATCGGTGGTCTACCCGAAAAGCGTACGCTACATAATAAATCCGTGGTGAGAATGCACTGAATTTGCCATTTTCTTACCCCAGGAACTAATGATCATGACTACATTTAGAGTCGTAACAATTTTTACTCGGGCCGCCTGCAACAATTAAATCCCCCCCCCCCGAGACATATACTCCTGACCATTTCCATCTCAATTTAGCAAGTTTAAGAAAATTTGTACCGGTCGAGTCATAGATTTATTAAATTTTTTGTCTATGAGTTCTTTATGGAAATCATACAACATGTCTGCCGAAATAATCCTAAACTTCATTATTGATAATTATTGACGCTCGAAAGTGTATGCTGCACTACTTTTGACACATTATAGCAACTAAAGAAACACTAAGGAGTCATTCCTTTTTGTAACAGATATTTGTGTATAGTTAATGATGTCAAAAAGTAGTATCATGTGGTTTGTACAGGATACATAATTTCTGAGAACTTAGACGAAACATTGACAATTCCAATATTTCTGATTTTTTTCCTCGCTTCCCTAACAAAGCACGATTCGTTCTTTTTCAACTTTGAATCACCTCTAGGTACTTTATCACAGAAATATCTTTAAGATGTTGGGACTGTTGCTTTCACTGTAACAACAACGGGAATCATTGGTTGTTTGTAGAAAATCGCCATATTTAAACGGCATTTCTTAAAACAAATTATTTTTTAACATTGAGAGCTCAGTAATTTGACGGGAGAGGCTGCCTGAGTCACCGATAATTTCTCTCCTCTCCTGTAAAATTAAGTATCTCTCGATGTGCTTAGCGAACGAATTCTTTTACAGGAAATATTAAGCCGTAAAATTTACAATCCTAGTCGATTGCAAAATTTGATCAGCTTCAGGACATAATTTTTAAAACTATATTAAAAACCGACGTCTTGGGTAGTGTGATGAGGCGGAAACTTGCGCACCTTCTCATATCTCTTAATGCTGTTTCTGAGGAAGAAGATCTAAAGGTTCCCTGCCCTTTATATTTGGTATTTTACCGTTTACCAAAAAATTAGAAATATGGTAATATTCCACTTACTTAGTGGTAAAAGGTGTTTTTACCTGAAGGGGTCTAAAGCTCTTTGTACTTTTGTATTTTATTGTTTATTTTTAAATGAAAGTTTTTATAATTTATTTTTATACACTCATAAGCATTTGTAGATTATTGATAGGGAACCGCTACCCAATATCCCAATATTAAATTTGTGCTAGGCGAATACCGAAATGTTACCTCACATTATAGGCCAGGAGAGTTCCCATTTTAATGTCTATTTTCGCATTATAATGAACTTTTAACTTCATAAGCATTCATAAGTATTTACGGATTATTAATATTGCACAGCGCTGCACTGGGAACCGCTAGAGAATGTCCAGGCTTCAAATCTTTAATTTTCCGACAAGCTTCACGGGCTCACCTCGGAATGATACGTCACATTCTAGGCCAGAGCAGTTTCCCTTTTGATTTCTATTGTAGCATTATAGTGAACATCAATCTTCATAAGCACACTTACTCCCATAGGTTCGGCAGGTCCAGGGTTCGATCCCAGTGGCTGACCATACTGACCGGAGTTTTCCAGGGTTTCTCTGTCACACCCGATAAGTGTCGGGATGATATCTTTAAAATAGGCGCTGGCCGACACATTCCCTTTTCCCTATATATTATAATCTAACCTGAGTCTTAGATGTCTAAAGATCATAAACAAAATTCCAATTTTAAATGTTATAATGTTTGCCATATTTATTATTTTTTAGATTTCACAACATTAATTACTTGACCTTGACTTTGACCTTCATTAATATTCAGGTTTGTTCTTAAAGTTTCGACAGCGACAACGGTGGTGCTAAAAACTGAAGACGAAAAAATATTTTTATATTATATATAGTTTATTCTTTTCCCCAAAAATATAAAAAAATAGCTGAGTATTGTAGTAAATATATCTCAAAAACTAATATATCTAGACATATTAGTAACATATACAGTGAGGAACTAAAATTAAATAAATATATGACTACAGCCTTTAATAAGTTTTACTGATTATGTGATTCCTATAGAGAAAGACAATAAATATTCTTGTGATACTGTTTCTTTTTTGAATATTATTAAAAACAGTGCTTAGAAATATTAGAGAAACATCTAGAAAATCTCCACGTCGTGAAAGTGAACATGACTTTAACATCAACATTTCTTCACCATCTGGTGGATAAGAAGATATATTTTGTGTGCCACCGGGGACACATGCTTGAAAGGTGATGGGTTACAAGAGAAGTTTGAACAAGCATTTTGAAAGTTGTCATCAAATTAAGAACCAAGTACTAAAAATCGAGATGGACTTTGTATGATAAACCTGCACATAGCTTGAAAATCAGAGTAAGTAATGTAAAACCGTTCGCGGCTTCGTCATATATTGAGTTACTGAAGTGGATTCATGATAAATAGAAGTAATCAATATTAAAAGTAATGATGACATGTGCTTTTTCTGATTTATTGTATCCTGTTGATAGAGATTGTGAACCTGTATCGAATTATGTGAGATATGAGATTGAACTTATGGCAGCAATAAGAGATATTCTATTTCCAGTAACATTAACACATATTAATAAATTTCAAAGTCAATATAATGAACTGCATCCTAGTGGTAAAATAAGCATCAATGTATGTTGTTATGATGACACAGATTCATTTTTAAAATTACATATAAGTGAATTGCCCTTCGATATAAATCACTGATCTCTTATACTTAAAAACGAATCAGCAACACATTAAAATTTAATTAGAAAATTATCCTCGTTTTGTAAGTTTTCAAACCACAAGACGTGAAAGTAAGTATTATTATTGAAAGAGATGTCTCTCACATTTTAATACTGAAGGAAAGCTAACAGAACATAATAGATATTGTCTACAGCATTAACCTACGAGAACTGTCATGCTTCACCCGGGAAAAAATGTTGAATTTAGGAAATTCAATTCACTTATTCAATCCGATTTCATTATTATAGCGGACTTGGGATGTTTTGTGAAACCAATTAGCAGTTGTTCTCCCAATCCTAGTTCATCTTTTACAGAGAAAGTTGAGCGCCATGATGCCTGCAGTTTAGTCTATTTAATTTGTTGGCGTGATGGAACAAAATCAATCCCTGTTATTTACAGAGTACAGAAGGCTTCTAAAGAATTTCTTTACAGATTAGAAAATGAATTGGATCATATTGTTAATAAAGTACCGCGTACACATTACACAACCAATTTCCCCAATGTATCCTCAAGAAATTCAAGAATATAACGAAGCAGCAAGTTGTTGTTTGTAATTGTTACTTTAGAACAGAGAATAATAAAGTGCGGCATCATGACCATCTCACACTTGAAATAATCGCAGCTACTTGCAATCACTGCAATTTACAAATAAAGCGTCAAAGGAATGTTTTGCCTGTATTCTTCCATAATGTATCAAATTACGACGCCCACTAGTTTGCAAGGCACTTAAGATTACACCCAGGTAAAGTTAAACTTATTTCACAGACAGAGGAACGTTACATTTCCTTCTCTAAAATGTTTTCTATTGGAGATCGAACGATTGAGTTGAGGTGCTTAAATTTTTATCATTTCTTACCGTATAGCTTAGATAATTTATAATCAAAATAAAATTTTAATAAATTGAAATATACTCGAGCACACTACTCCACACAACCCATAAATCTTCTCACACGCAAGGGCTGCTTTCCCTATGAATATTAAACTGATGGATCAAAATTTAATACAAAACAAATACCACTCAAAAATATTTTAATAATTCTTTAAATATTACTGTATGCAGTGACGAAGAATATGCCTTTGCTAAAAATTGTGGAAGAGTTTAATTGCAAAACATTTGGGGACTATCATGATGCTTATTTGACCTTAGATATGTTACTAACTGCCGACGTAATTAAAAATTTAGGAGATGCATATCTCGAGGCATATGCTTGGACTTTAGAAGTATGTACACAACACCACAACTGGAATGGAATGCAATGTTCGATGAAACAAAAGAAAAGCTGCAATTTCTGTCGGATGAAAATATGCACCTGTTTATAGACCAATCAACTGAGGAGGGATTACTTAGTTCGCTTTGCGCCACGCCAAGGCGAATAATCCCTGCATTAACTATTATCAAACTAATCAAGAGCACTCATATTAAATGTATTTAGATGTTAACAATTTATACGGTACTGCTATGATAAAATTATTGCCCTATGATATAGATCAGTGAAACATTGAAACTAAATTAATTTACTATTATTCTAATGAACAAACGCAAACACATTGTTTACTTTCTGATTCTAGCAAGTGGTGCTTCATTTCTCTCCAACCGAAGAAGAATCTCTGAGTTCTGTAAATAGTTGAAAGCAATCATTTTAATCGAAAAACACTGCGCTGGGTGGGAAAATAGCCCGGGCCGCCCAAATGGATGGTCAAGATTGAACTACTGCACGACACATTACCCTCCCAAAAACCTGCGGATCACACGTTACGTTTGTTCCGGGTTAAAGCAGTAGAAGAAAAGAGAATTCTTCATGTCAATGACTTGGTCGTAATTGTGCTGTTAACACCCACATACTCTATTTATCATCTTCCAACCAATATTCGTTAATCGTCATCTTCTTCTTTTTCTACAAGTACAGTAACTGTCTCACCGCAGGCAATTCGAGTTGATGTTTCCAAATTCATTAGTAGACAAGTTCCCGTTCTGCGTTCACTTTTGCCTTATAGAAATATTTTGATAAAAACAGGGTTTGAATCTCTGTTGCTCAGTTCTACTAGTTAAAAGTTTGGCACATTTCAACGGAACTAGCCTAGTTAGCTGATGCAAAGAGTCTAGAAATATCATTCTAAGTTCAGGTATTGATTTACCTTGTGGTTCAACTTTCTTTTTCCTGTAAATTCTGTTGGCGAAACTATACCTGAAAATTTAACCAGTCAATGATTTATAGACAAATCCGTGCTGGTAATATCCACAACAAAAATAATCCAGGTGAAATGAAGAAATTATAACATCTTATGTAGTAACTTTAAAAGCGAAGCCTTACGAAAATTTTTTATATTCAATGCAAAAGAATGTTATGACTCATTACTGTATGAAAATTCAGTATTCCATGGTAGAATATCGCTACAATAGTTACCATTTAGATTTAATATATGTCGTAGGGTGCGTCTATAACATATCCGAAATAAAATGCGATCGGTACGAAATTCTTATGCGCAGTCAACAAATTGCTAAGTTTAATAACCTCACAGAATTTTGGACGTTACCCAATTGTTTATTTACATTTTGACATACTACGAAATTGTCTGTCTGCACCAGTTTTGTGGGATCAAGTACTGCTGTTAAGGAAGCCCTCCAAAAATCAATTTTTTACAAGAATTGTGTTGTAATTTTTGGACCTGCCGAAAATAGGGCACAAATCGTGGATGGGAATGCGAATTTAGAAGAAACAATAAGCCGATTCTTAGTAATTGTTTGAAACATTCATCATGATAATGATAGGTGTTCTCCTCGAAAGCAGAACCTCACTCAAAGGTCAATGAGCAATATAAACAGATGGTGGCTTCCAATTGTCTTAAATACGGTGAAGATTACGTTCTAAGAACGGGACCTCATGTTTAGCGTTGTCTTCGAACCACATATGTCCTCAGCGGGAATCAAACGTGGAACCACTTTGCTATGAGGCAGCTTACTACTAACTAGCCTACAGATGATATTGGTTGAAATATCAGTGATTAAATATTTATATCCACATCTGTGGATAGTACAACGTATTTTGACTGTTGTGAAAGACAGTGAAATGCAATGGACGGACAAACATTCACCAGAAAAATAATCAAGGCTGGCAGATTTAACTGTAAGATGAGAAAATCTATAATTCTATCATTTTCTCGCTAGAACAAGAAAACAAAGTGAACAGAAGTTCAAAATTTATCAAATCAGTATAAATTAATTATTTATGTAAAGAAAATAATCAATATTAAAAACAAAGCTTTGTCCTGGCGGGAAGATCATCCAATAATATCTAACCACATCCTATTGTTTCTAATCCGATGATAATCGATAACACTAATTGAGCAATGAGAAGATTAGTAACTTAGGAAGACACTTCGAAAGTAGTTTGGAAAGAAAATCATCCGCCAGGGAAAGAAAAATAAACGAGCACCGGGAACATACACCTTTGCTCAAAAAGAATAGATGACGGTCAAGAGAGTAAACAACCTGGAGTTCAAAGTAGTAATAAATATTTCGAAGATCTATTCAATACAAACATGGAACGGCGATTCCACGTTACATTATAAACATTAGTTTATTCGTGTCGTGAGGAAAATTTAGCGGTACCATCACAGTCATAATAGATGTCCGTCCTAGAATCTTCCGATTGCTCAGCCAACGCTGTAGCAACTGAGCTACGATCATTCGATCCACCTCGGTCATATTGACGTGACATTAAGAAGCAATATGCCAATTAACAGAGCGACAGGTTTACGTTTATTATACTAGTTATGTTTGCCTATTATTTATAGCTTTTAGCCATCCATGAATCCGTTAGGGATAAGGTTGTGCGAAATGCGGTAGGGTGTCAGCCAGGTCCTAAATTGAAGGTACCATCCCGGTACATGCCTCGTGTGTCTGAGAAAATCAATAGGAAAATCTAAATCAGGACAAAGTAAGGTACGACCTCTCGGAACGATACTCGTATTGATGTTTATCACATCACGCATACACACAAATATTTGTCTGGAAAGAGAAAGTTCTTTATTTATCTCAGATATTCTTCATTTCATGCTCAAAGATCCATTCTTTTATCTGTATCTGTTGAATATATATATATATATAGAGAGAGAGCAATTACATTTACTATAAATTGGCACGCAACATATTTTGTGTATTTTGCTACTAACATGTTCTTTGTAAATGATAAACGAAAATAACAACATACCCCGTCGGACAAGTAAATAATGAGATTGATTTTATTGTGACAAAACAGTGGATGCAATCCGTAAACCAATATGAGCGTTCGAAACAGTAATCTTTCCTCTGCAATCTGGCAACACTACATAGTCGCGCGCGAAGCATGACTTGAAATTCGACATCATTGCCAGCAGTTGCTGAGAGACCCTAGGCACGCTAGCATCATGGAGCAGAGAGCGGATCAAATTCTATTTTAAAATAAAAGTGCCACAGAGACTGTTGATTTGATGCGGAGAGTGTATGGGGATGATTGTGTCTCGTGCATAGATATTTAGATGGTATAAACAGCATCTGAAAAACAAAGGTCTGCGGACGACAACGTGATGAAACCATCACATAGCCCGAGCAGCAGACCAACGTTGCTTGTACTGGCGTAGGGGATTGGCGACCTCATCGCAGATCAACGGACCGTAACGTGATGCAAATACATCACTTAGTTCGAGTAGCAGACCATCGCTGCTCGTATACGGCGTAGGGAATTGGCGACCCCATCTTCCAACCGGCTTATGCTGGTTGTTATCGCCAGCAATGGCGTTGGTATTTGGTGACCCCATCGTCCGGCCGGCTTTGCAATCAGCCCTAACAGCTAAACATCTACGCTGCTTGAAAGGTGGTTCAGCAAAGAGGATTTCATTTACTTTCACATCATCTTTCATCCACAGATGCTTTATTATTTCATCTCCTCTTGTACTTCGACTTACACCTCTAAACAATATCCAAGGATGTGTTATGGATGTACTTGCATTGACGCTGGCTCCTGGGGCCCGGGGATAATGGGCTGAACCATTGGGTAGCGCCTAGCTCTTAGCGGCAAATTCTTGATGGTCTAGCTCGTTGACTCTGCGAAGTGCCCCATTGGGGAGCTCTTCTGACCTTTCGTCTTGCCAACACTCTGGGAGTAGGTGTCCGAAGTATCCATCAGTCGGGAGTGCAAGTGATTTAGACGCCACGCCATTTGACCTCGCCTCGATTTCCATCTTTCTGACAAGGTGATGAGTGTAGGTCCTGACATCCTCGTTGGCTCCTCAGAACGAAGACGGAGAGGTCTGAGCATTTACGGCTTTCATTCACCATGGCTCTACCACACCCTAAAAACCAGTCGCCTTCGCAGAAAGAGACGAAAGAGACAGAATGAAGAGAAGTCACTGCTGAAAGTAAGAAGGCGCATACAGCTAATGAATCACCCAGTGACAAGGAAGAGAAAATACAAGTAGAGGAACAGAGAAGTGTCGTACCAATTATCACACGATATCTTGTGATTAAGGTAAAAAACGAAGCAGAAAATCCAGGTGATTTGAAGGGGTTATTCCCTTTCGTTACAAAAACAACTTACTTGCAGGTGATCTTGAGCATGTTTAAATGCTTCGTAACGGCACTTTGCTACTGGAGACGTCTAATATTAAAAAGACAAGTAACCTCCTGAAAATGAAGTCCCTAGGACCATTCGAAGTTCAAGGTGAACCACACCGTCAACTGAATTATAGTCAGGGAGTAATATCTTGTTGGGATCTCAAAGATTCTCCTGAAGAGTTGATTAAGACTGAACTCGCCAGCTAAAGTGTAGTCAAAGTTTGACGAATTAAAACAAGGAAGAGTGGAGAACTTCAACCAACGGGGTCTCTAATTTTGACGTTTGCCACCCCGCAGTTGCCCAAGGACGTGATGGCAGCTTTCTATTGCTAACCTGTTCGTCCTTATATACAGAGCCCGCTCCGCTGTTTTAAATGTCAACACTGTGGACACACTAGCACGTCGTGTAATTTGACCTCTGCTGTATGTTCAATTTGTTGTACCAGTAGCCATGGTGCGGATCCTTTCACTTCACTGAAAACTCAGTGTGTTAATTGCAAGGGTGATCAATGGCCTGGTCCCGTGACTGTCCAGTTTGTAAGGAGGAAAAACGAATTCGGAAGTAGATGGTTGTAGAAAAAATCTCTGCTGGTGATGCCAGACTTCGAGTAAGAAAGTCTCAGCGCACCCTTCCATCTTTTACGTTTTCAACAACAGTAGCAAGACAACCAGTTAAAACAGTCTCGGTTGGCACCCAGACAGTTGATGTGTCAAAGATTGTGGTACCTCAAGCTGACAAATCTCCTAAACATCGCCAAGCCTCACCATCTCTCAAACGACGTCGAGGCATACTGAAAGAAATCGTCCCTAGGGAGTCTTCTTAGACTCTACGAGTTGTACCTAGTGTTTGTGCTGGTAATATTTCCAAACCCAATCCTATGTCTCCAGTAATGTCGAGCACAAAAGGGCTCACTAATATTCTGGCTACTCAGTTAGCTCATCAACAGTCTCCACCTGTCCTGAACGAGAAGAGTTCATCCGAAACATCAGATAAGATTGAAGACGCTCTAATGGACTCGGAAAATACTTTAGTCGGAAAGGGAGGGAAATTTAAACGTAAACTTAAAAGGTGATATCTCTCTTAATCTTCATCCCAATAGTTATGATCCAATGAAATCATAACGGATTTCATTTCCACTATAAACTGCAAGTGTTGTTATCAGGTCTTTTCCCTGTTGTAGTTTGCCTTCAGCAAACAATGTTTAAAACAACTGAATATGTGATCTTGAAAAACTGTACACTATATCGCACCGATTTTCCCACTGATGGTCATGCATGTGGCAGTGTTGCAATTGGTGTTGTTGACACACTGTATTCAACACCTGTCCACATCGCTACGAACCTACAAGCGGTTGCTGTTCGAGTCCACCTTGAGCAGCATGTTACAATCCTGAATTTGTACATCACAACTGAACAAGACTTTACGCTGCTTGACCTCCAGAATCTGTTCCAGCAGTTAGCCCACCCTAATATTTTAGTTGGAGAATGTAATTCATATAACGTTATTTGGGGCGATGTTCGTACAGATATCCGCGGTAGAATAATTGAATCTTTTATTAACATTTCAAACTTAGTTTTATTAAATATTGGTGCTTACACGCATTTTAGTTTGGCAAGTGGCACCTACTCAGTGATAGACCCGCAGAGTGCAGTTCTTACACCCATACTGGCATGGCGTGTACAAGACGATCTATGTGGTAGTGACCAATTCCCAGTAATTTTAGACTTTTTACACCTTTATCAAGCACCACGCAAGTTACCGCATTGGCATCTGAAGTGTGCTGACTCGAATAAATATGAAACTCGTGTCCAACTAGTTGATCAAGGTGATTTGTCCCTGAATGATTCAGTTGAGTACATAAACCGTGAAAACTTGCGAGCTGCCAGATGGTCCAGCCCACAGTCTGGCCGAACGCCACATTGGCGTTCTGTTCCCTGGTTTAACGATGAACTCAAACTAGCACGGCGGCGGCGCAGTCGCGCTCTACGCGTGTTCAACCGATATCCTACAGTGGCAAATTTAAATGCAGTTCGACAATCACAAGCATATATTCGACGTCTCATGAAACAAACTCGGTGCACATCCTTTCGTGAATACGTATCTTCCATTAATTTACAAACGCCAATTCGAGACGTGTGAGAACAGGTTAGACGTTTGCAAGGCAACTGTTGCCCGAGCCATTGACTGCTCTGAAGCACAACAATCTCTTGCATATTGATCCAGAAGAGATAGCTAATTTTCTTTTAGTAGCCTTCGCAGCAATATCCAGCTCTCAGCAGTATAATGTTACTTTCGTAAACATTAAACGACAAGCAGAGATGATACATCTACGCTTTCACTCCAATAATTTAGAACCATATAATGCCTCTTTCACTGAGGGAGAACTTGAAATCGCCTTGCGGTATGTTAGAAACACATTCCCTGGACTGGATGAAATACATTATGAAATTCTGTTACACCTTTCCTCCCATGGAAAGGTCTTCTTGCTAAATCTCTATAATCAGATCTGAAGGACCGATAGTGTCCCTGCTAGTTGCCGAGAAGCTATTGTCATCCCCATTCTGAATCCTGACAAAAATAAACTAAACCCCCAGAAGTTATCGGCCCATTTCTCTCACTTGCAAGCTATGTTAGAGAATGATAAACCGACGCCTAATATGGTACTTGCAACATAACAACTTGCGTTCTAATGATTAGTGTCGCTTTCTCCAATGCGTTCTAATGATTAGTGTCGCTTTCTCCAATATCGTCGACTGTCAACTATCTTGTCAGGTTAGAGTCTATTATTCAAATGCATTCCCCCGCAATGAACACGTTCTTACTGTGTTCTTCGATTTAGAGAAAGCCTATGATACCACCTGGAGATATGCCATATTACGCCATATTCATGACTGGAGCATAAGGGGCCACATGGCATATTTTATATCAAATTTTCTTAGCGATCATTATTTTTATGTTTATGTTGGTGATGGTTTCTCAGAGAGTTATTTACAGGAGAATAACGTACCTCAAGGGAGTGTGCTGAGCGTAAAACTGTTCACAATTGCGGTGAATAGTGTTATGGCTTGTATTCGCCCTCCTGTGGAAGTTCTGTTATACGTTGACGATTCTCTGTAAATCTGCGAATATCAACCTCGCATCTATTCAGATTCAGTTGACCCTAAACCATCTTGTTGAGTGGTCACACCAGACTGGCTTTCATTTTTCACCCACGAAGACAGTTTGTGTGCATTTCTGCCGTTGGAGACAGACAACTCCAGTTCGTCGAGGAGGTAGGATACCTTGGTCTGATCTTCGATACTAAGTTAAATTGACGTCGTCACCTTCGTCAAATTAAGATTTCCTGTAGTAGAGCTCTGAATTTGTTACGTGTTTTAAGTCATCCCACTTTTGGTACTGATCGTACAACATTGTTGCGCCTTTATCGCGCACTCATTTTATCCAAGCTTAATTCCTTTTGTCACGCATATTCTTCTGCACGATTTTTTGCTTTACATACACTTGACAGCGTTCATCATGCTAGAAACCGACTCTCCACTGGCGCGTGTCGCACAAGCACTATCACCAGTCTTTGTGTCGATACCGCGGAACCACCTCTCGAGATCCACCGGATGTACCATGTTCTGAGCTACTTTCCTAAGATATCATCTTTAGCCCAACATCCAGTACATAACTTAGTAGTATTCCCAGTACAACGAACCATTTATGAACGTTGTGTTCATTGTAGCCGCCCATTTGAGATCCGAGCATCTGAGTTGTTGGAAAATCTGAATGCAGACCGTCCAACGTTCTGTCCTGTCCGTTTTAGTCTCCGTCCTCCGTGGACACTTGCTCTACCCCGGATTGATATCTCTTTGTCAACTCTAAAGAAATCGGAGACATATATGATTAAGTCCCAGCAGCGTTTTCGTGAGCTACAGCCGAATTTTCTCTCTCTTTTTCCAAATGGGTCTAAAGTAGATGAATCTGTTGGATGCGCGTTTGTTATAAATGGGGAAGCCCACCAATTTTGTCTTAATCCCAAAGCCAGTATTTTTACTGCTGAGCTATATGCTCTTTTAAAAGCTTTGGATTTTATTCTTGTGCGTGGTTTCATCCGCATCCTTGTTTGTACAGATTCGCTCAGTGTTATTCAAAGCCTCGAAAAAAATATGTATTCTAAGCATCCGCTCGTGCAAGATATCGTATATGAGACACAGGCCATCTGCTCTGCCGGTGGTGAGGTTGTCTTTCCCTGGATACCAAGTCATGTTGCTATCCATGGTAATGAATTGGCAGACGAAGCAGCTCGTGAGGCCTCCTTAGGAGCTAACATTGATATTCAGCATGCCCTATTTCAGGACATGTTGATATACTAGAGACAGGTTACACGGAATGAATGGGAGGGACGATGGGATGACGTTGCTGTGAATAAATTGAAACAAATTAAGGTAACTGTTTCTTCACGGACATCATCTTACCGAGATGGTAGTCGTGTAGAAGTACTTTTATGTCACCTACGTATAGGACAAAGTCGCTTGACAGACGGATATCTCTTGCGACGTTTAAATCCACCATATTGTAGTAACTGCATTGTAGTTTTAAGTATTCTTCACGTTCTCTTAGATTGTCCAGAATATAATCATCTCAGACAACGTTATAATCATCCCCAATGACATGTCGTCATTGTTAGGGGATGAACCAGGTATGTAGCAAAGTTCTTATGTATGTTCAAGAGACAGGTCTATTTGAGATGATTGTGTTCTTTAGCTGTTAAGTTTTATGTAGTATTATTATTTTATTTTTGTGAAGGCCCATTTAAGTTTTTAGTAGTTTTCAAGTATAGCCTTCACGTTTTGAACTTATGCTAAAGACTCTATACATCTATTTTACCACTAATTGATGTTCCTGAAGCCACTTTAGACCTTCAGCTTTTATATGATTTCATTATTTTAGTTAATTAACAGCTATGTTTAGACGTGACAAAAATAAGGGGCTTCCCCCGTATCGAGAGGGGCGTAAGCCATAGTGCTGTTACCGCACATACAATTCATTTTATCTTATTTTAGCATCTCCAAAAGGCAAGAAACGTCGACTTCAGAAGTCAAAAGTGAAGACAATGCTCCTGTGTTTCTACTACAGTAAGGGTATCATTTCATCGTGAATTTGTACCAGAAAGTCACACAGTGAATGCCCAGTTTTATTTTTAAAAGTGTTTTGGAGCGTTTCATGAAGATAATGTGTCGTGTTCGGCCTGAATACTCAGCCCCAGATAGGTGGTTCTTTCTCCACGACAATGCACCAGCTCACCGGGTAGTACTTATTCAGGAATATTTAGCCAAAAAACAAGTGTGTGTAGTGAATCACCCCTCATATTCTCCAGATATGTGTGACTATTTTCTGTTCCCTAAACTTAAGTTACCATTGAAAGGACGACTTTTTGATAATGTTGAAGACATCCAAGAACAGTGACAACGTTACAATTACGGAACATACCACAACCTAAGTTGCAGAGGGCGTTCTACATCTTGCGTGATCGTGCCACTCGCTGTATTGAAGCAGGAGGGATGTACTTTGAATAATAAACAGGTAATATTAAATTATCCTTGTTGGTTTGGTCATAATGAAATCAGTCTCAATTTCTTAATTGTCGGACGGTGTATTATCAGAAATTATAGAGCATAAATATCGCTCCTCATTTTTAAGAACTTATAGAAACAGATGATTTCTATTGTCTTTCGTGAGTAACGTTAGTGTTGTATAGAATAATCGATTCATTAAGCAAGAAATAATTGCCCAGCAACCATAGGTTTCAAAGTTTATTTTCGTTTCTTCATGTTTGGTAAGAATCTTTTCTACTGGGTAATTTAAATTACAGCTTTCAATAATTTTTAACTTGTGGTTCACCCGATGTGAAATAGTGTTAGGTTCCCTGTTTTGGTGAAATACAACTCTCTTAAGTCTTTTTATTATTTGCTACACACTGCAAGAAATCATATATATTTTCCCTGAACCGAGGACATGCGATAATGATTTCTCTTAAAGGAAAGAAAATTCCAACCCTTGCTCTTTCAAGCACACTCTCTCAGAATCACACGTTGCCCGCTCTATGTCAGTGGACATTGTGTGATTCTGTCTACTAAATCTTCTAGACTTGGATTAGAATCGTGTATAATAAAGTCATTTAAAGACTATAATGCTGACGGTAGCACATAATCTATAGGAGATTAGTAAAATGTAATGACTGTATATTGTATCTTGGCCCGTTAAGCATATACATACCCATTTTCATATCTTCTTCAGCTGTGGGTACATGGGATGGTTAGATAAAGGTGAACGTCAAGATTCAAGGCAGTCACTGGGGACTAGGTTACATGAGGTGAATGAGAAGTATAACCAAGACGAATGCTTAATAACAGATTAAGATCTATGGAGGATTTACCAAAAGTGGCTGCAGGGAAGTCCAGGATCAATGAGATAGAGACATTAGAACAGTCGTGTCAGATCGATTATACTTCTAAGGGAACCTTACGAACCAAGTTCCGGGGATTTTCGCCGGACTGGTTCCCAAAGAGAGGGGACAGGGTAGGAAGTCAGAATGTGAGATTATTTTTTTCGGAGCAGGAATGTGAGAGGCAGGAGAACGGGTGTAGGGTGAACTGGTGCTTCGGTCCAGTAAAACTGTACCCGTTTCCTTTTGCCAGTTTCGTATAAACGAAAGCAAAGAATGAAGTGTAACTTACCATGATTATAGGTAATGCTGTTCTACACTAGAAGCGACTAGTGTGAAGCACCGTCAGTGTTGCCAGAATATTAAAAGCCCGAAAATATCGGTGAAGGCAGGGACTATAACGATGAAGTCAACGTCATTTACTGACAAAGCATAATTTATTCTAGTGCTGTGTACTACTTCGCCAATACTATTGTAATAAGCACAAAAAGAAAGCAAAATAACACAAAACAGCAATGATGCGAATTACAAATGAACTCAAGATATTAGTTGAAAATATATGATAATTGGTCATCAAATGCTATTGAGTCCATTGTTATATTCACTCGCTCTCCTCTATTCTCTCTTTCCTTTTTCAGTGGACACGTACGCTAAAACGAAGTTCTTTCCTACTTTCTTGCTTTCACCTTTCCTTTTCTATGTCTATAAAAGTATTTATGGGATGAAATATTACAATTCTTGTGGAGTGCTGATAAACCTGTTGTTCATTTTTATAGGGATTCTAATGTTTTCTTTTATTTGTCGTTTCAAGACGAATCCGAAAGTGGTCATTCGCCTGCTGGTTCAGAAATTTGGCACATCTGATGACGCACAATCCATTGCAGATCGGGAAATGTTCGAGCAGATATGTGCCGAGTTATTGGATGAACGAGTGATCGTTGAGCGGTATGAATCTCTGACATATGAGGACGCTTTAGATCTGGATGTTGACTCAACTGATCGTGAATATGGTGATGAGGATATCGACATGACATCGCAAGCCATATCAACGCAACATGTGTCGGAAGTGTCGGATGAAGAAGAAACACCGTCATCTCAAGGCAGTTAGCTCATCTATGTTCCGTCACCGGAAAGAAAGAAGAAAGGAGTCAGCGAACTGTCAGAAGAATACAAAGAACACATTCCAGTACTGGACAAGCACAGTTGGAGGAAAGAAAAGGTCTCTGGCATCTATTCGATCCAAGTTTTCGAAGATTAAATTGATTGGCGTGCTGCAGAACTATGAACGATCGCAAGAAAAGATGACGTCGCGCGTGAAGATGAGTGTTTGAACACCAGAGTGTTTGAGCACTTCAAAGAAATGTCTGTACGCAATGCCATAATCACGACAGAACAATCAGACAGTGGGCATTCCAAATCAAACGCCAGGTTGATCCAGATGATAAACTGAATTTCAAGGCATCAGATTCATGGATTTACAAGTTTAAGAAAAGGAACAGGATCGTCTCGCGATCAATTACTCATAAAGTGTCAAAGACCTGCGCCTAAAAAGAGGAGGATATACAGCGGAAATAAGATGAATTCATCAGAAAAATGAAATCCTTGTTCATCGAACGACATTTGGTTCCCAAACAGATCCTGAACACAGATCAAAGTCGTTTCGAGAAAGAAATGCATTCAGGACGAACACTTCGACCAATGGGCATTAAACGAGTATATGCAACTGTAGGATCAGATCAGATCAGATTAAGATCAGATTAATCAAATTGGTGGAAAAGACGATTCAGACGGATGATTGGAAAAGAGAGGGAGTTGAGCAAGAGTGGACAGGAATAGGGTTTCAATATCATCTCAAGGTTGAAAAGAAAAAAAGTGAACGAGAATGTGTTGGAAGTGAGCTTGGAGGAAAGGTTGACAGAGAATAGTTGATGTAAGGATGTAGAGGTTCGGGATAAGGATGAGAATGAAGGTGTTTCGATACTTGGTGTATGTAGGAATGATAGTAAACTGGAACTTGCTATGCTAGAGAAAACTGCAAGAGATTAGGATTACAGTAGGCAGAATTTTGATCATGCTATTGTATAAGAAAGCGATTCAGATAGATCCCTATGACATTTTATGGGAATATATCGAAAATTTTGTTTCAACAGGATAAGATTGATGAAGGCATAGAGTGGAGTGACTGAGCAATTGATGTAGGACAACAAAATTTCGCTTCTAAAGACAGTATACGGAAGATGTGTTAGAGGATGCAAACAGCCCTTAAGCGTAAGAAAGAGACTGGTAGTCGTGATTGGAAGGAAGTAGCGATGGATAATCAAAATTTGGAAATCGAAGAAGTATTCCGTCGGGTTCAGATGAGCAGACGGTGCAGTTACAGAAGAAAATTTTAAATGACATGCCAACGAGAGTGAAAAAGAAACAGAGAAGAAGGAGGGATAATAATGAGAAGTTGGTTGACGGAGTAGAGCAGAAAAGATACAGCAGTGTGGATAAACATAATCATGTGTGGAAATGCAAGGGATTTAATGACGTGCAGGATACAATACTAGAGTTGTTGTATGATGGACAAGAAGAGTTAGCTATTACTTACTTGGATCAATATCCGAAGGGATCTGAGTACGAGTGAAAGTTAGAAAGTGCAGTCTTGGGAATGAATACAGTTAAAGTTAGCATTTGGGAATTGTTTTGTTCAATTTTTACAGGGGGCGTGGATGCAATATTGAGAGAAAATATTTAAAATATAAAATTTCACATCCATTTTTGTAATATTGAAAATATGTAACTGGGGTTTTATTAAATTCATTATAAAATACTTAACAATGTAAACGGATATAAAATATTGCGTTTGGAGGTTCATTGTTTATTTGAGATGCTATTGAAAGAGAGGTAGATTTTGAGCCATCATAGTAATTCATTTATTTTCATTTTAATTCTTTTTAATTCATTATGAGGAAAACAGGAAGAATAAATATTAATGTAACTCAAAGGAAGTAATGCAATTAGCCTTGTAAATACAAGTTGGAATGTAAAGGTAGACAGAATTATTGTCAAATGCATGAATTCCTCAACCGGGAAGGTGTTCTTCCGAATAACAATGACGAGTACGTCATGACAGCTAAGGTGATGACATTTGCGATCCGATCACTTTGGCTGCATGACGAAATCGATCATTGAACGTGAAACTAAAAGACACCCTCATTTACCAGCTCTACCGCGATCATGTCTGTGGCGGATAGGCTCGAATTTCGATTAAAACGAGCGCAATAACATGGTGTAGAGCGCGCGGGTCTTGACAGAGTCAAGTTTTATTAAGATCCCGAAACTAAATTTGTAAGTTGACAAATTTTGAATATTTAAGATGACATACTATTAGAGTATCATGTTAGGCTTGCAGGATGTTAAAACAGTCAACTTTAGTTTTAAGTTTTAGTGTATTAGTCAAAACCCTCCTAATTATTGAAATAGTATTTTAGCTCGACTGTTTTTCGAAAAGAAATAAAAAAGTATTAGGAGTCACGGTGTGTTGTCACAAGCCAAAACAGGGAATTAGAGATCGTTTTAGGCTCTCGTATAGAATTTCAAATAGTTTAGTTTGTAATTTTGTATTTTTAGCGTTAGATAGAATACTGAAAAATGTGAAAGTGTCACCAAGGGCACAGTACGCAAGCAAAACTTCCAGTTTAGTAAGAAAGCACTTCTCTACATACAAAGTTATTAGAGGTAGGAGAAATATTGAACTGCTGAAGGGATTTTTTGTAGAACAAGACATGATAGACCACGTAGAAAGTAAGTGTACAGTTTACAATCACATACAAAATGGCAAAGTTATGTTTTAAACAGTAGAAACATGACGTCAAGTGGTTTAGGTCGATAATTTTTCCAATATTCTACAGTATTTATAAGTTACTTTAAAATAGGTATTTAAGTGTTGTATTAGAGGGCAACACGTTACTTTGGGTGTTGCATTGCAATGATATATGGCAAATTAATTCACATTTCGTTTAGCGCTCGGATCTTGACAAAGTCAAGCATAGTAAAGATCCCTGAATATGTGTAAATTTGAGGCGCAGTTCACACTAATTCACATGGTGGATTTTGCGCCGGATTTTCTGGTTTGAAACACGAAATAGTAGCGATCTCGGAGCTCTGAAATATAGTTTGTAAGTGGCAAAATATATTTTTAGTTCTAAGAATGTTTGTGAAAATATACAAAGTAAGCATTTAAACAACTGAAATCGACCATGGTGGAAGTACATTCGTCCCTAAAATTTAAAAGCAATTTTGTATAATTTGTATAAAAAGCATAATTTGTATTCCAAGCAATTTGGAAAGCTAAAATTGTTCGGGTCATTATTTTGTGGTATCAGCATTGCTGTAAAATCCCACTTATTTGCGTATTGCCCACCCTCGATAAGATTCAAAAGTTAGGTTTGCTAAAAGTTCTAAGTTTTAAAATCAGCAATCATGTGTTTTTCAAAATTGCGAGTCGAAATCCATTCTCCAGAATGCGAACATAGTGACGTTAGCGAAAACGACGAACATCAACAAATATTAGATTTTCAATGCTACGTAGAAATAAGTGGATTTCAAGTGCAATATTGACTACGGTTCACAAATAATTAAGATAAAACTCAATTTTTAGAATGATGAAAGGTTACAGTTTTTCTTTACGCTAGTATGGTTACTTGAACGCAAAAGTTTCGGAATATCCGGTTTCGCAACCGCAAGAGCAAAACCGTATTCCATTGACTGATGAATTCAAGGGCTGACTTTTGGTATGAACTACTGTTGTTGTATAAGTTTTTTTTTCTAGAACAGACATTTGTTTTTAAATTAGAGAAATAAATATAAGTAAGCTTTAAGAAAGACATTTTGTGTGGATACGATTAGTTATGTTGTAAGGGATCAAACAGCAGAATGATCTAATTACAATTCGAATCAAGGGAAATCTGGAATACTTAGACGTAAGTGCTTCATTTCCCAGGAAGGCGTAGAATATAGGAAAGCTACTTTGCTAACGATAATTGACGAATGATCAATGGTAATCGAAGGTGGAGAAATGAAATATTCTGATGATATATTTCACTTTCTACTGGTTAAACATTAGGTTCTAATTTAATACATATGTGCAAAATATAAGAAATTAAAATAAATATGAATAGATACGTCAGAAAAGTAAATGAAAATTCAATTGGATAGGAAACCTGCGGATAAACATGCTCAGGTACTTACGAACTCGACGCCAACGATATTAAAACTGTAGTATTAATTTGGCAGACTTACCTGAAACTCAGAAGAGAAAACATAAGATTAGATTGAGTTTTTAACGTTAAAAATATTAAAGATGAGATATTACGGACGCAGTTCATGATTTTAATGTATGTTTTTTTTTAACAGAGTTTATTTCATAATATAACTCCAAAGAGAGAATTTACAAGTAAACTAAACTTTATAAGGAAATTGGTAAAAACTAGAAACTAGGTAAACTAAAAGCTAATAATGTTGTCTGTTTTTAAAATCTAAAACCGATAAATTGAAATCATGAAAACATAATTTAAATTAATTCCAATATGTTGGAAATTTTAAAGTAAGAAGTTTGAAAAGTAATTAAAATAATAATTTTTTGAAAATGCAATAGAAGTGTGAAAATTGGTAAAAGAGGGAAGTGCAAGGCACACTCCAATTGTCTGTGTACTTCTTGTTTGAAAAGTAGAAGAGTATTTTTACATTAGATAGTGGGCCCTAGTGCAAGAAAGATTCTTGACATGAGAATTAATTAGAAAGAACAAATTGTTTTGAGTTTTCGGAAAACCGCTGAACTAGTGTTCGAATGCATTTCTGAAAGTGGAATTTCGGATTGATGCCGAACCTTGAGAGTAAGTTCAGGACAAACTGAACCCATCAGGAGAAAATGTATTGGATAGTGGTTTGGTATGGTGACTGAAAATTGTAACAATGAGTGTGCGAAATTTTGAAAATAAGGAGCATAATTTAAAAAGATTATTGAATTTTGATTACCTAGATTTTTAGACAATATTTTACGCAAATAAATAAATAAATAACAGACTGAAATTATTGAATTAACAATAAAGATAATTTGGATTTCAAATAAACTTAAAGTATCAAATTGGAAGAACTAAAAGTTGATAAAATCTAAATCTAAATTAATGTTTAGCATGCAACATAAAATATGAATTACAAAATCATAGGACAATCATTTAATTTGTAAAATAAATACATAAGATACATGTGAATAGATACATAAAGAAACGAAAACTAAAGGAAGTTTTGTTGCAAGCAATTAAAAATGTAAAAAAAAAATGAAGTTGAAGGTAACAAAGCCATTGAATGAGCAGTACATTAAATAAATACAGATATAAATGAGTAAGAAATAAAATAGCAAGTAAATTCCATTACACCAGGCAAGTGCCAGGATGGTACTTCACTAAGTTAATGCCGAGACGGTACTTCGAACATTGAACAAGACCATAGTTAGATTTTTGTTTTTAACAGACTACAGTTTGAAATACTTCATTTAAGGTACCAGATTTTTTTAAAATCCTAATATCTTTGAAATAACGTATTTTTGTAGTTTTAAAGCAATCGGTACACCACATTGAATTGATACAGATAGGAAAAACATGCTCAGGACACGCAGAAATGTGAAATAATTTTGGGTCAAGTAATAACTTAAAGAAGATTGATGTAATGCATGTTTAATTATGTGTATTTAATTTTTTAAAATAAAATTTTAGTGTAAAAATGGAAAATCTGTATACAATATTTAAATAATTATGTACAGGAAACGTTGACGGGAATTATTTTTGTAATCACCAAAAAGCTAGAAATTGAGTACTAAATACTATCAACAATGGAAATTGCAAATTTTGTTTTCAAGTGTTATTATATTTGTATGTATGTTGGAACTAGCAATTAATTATTGTAAGTTATTTCAATTATTTAATGTAAAAGCAAGTTTTGTTTTGTAATAATAGTTTTTATAGTGTTAGAAAGATCAGAGAATCGACATTAGCGGTAAATGAAAGATCTACTTTTAAAGATTACGCGAAACGGGATTTTTTTCGTGAATCGTTATTGGAAATAATGTGTTATTTACTAAAAGACATTTATCTCCATGCACGAACATTGATTAATTGTAAAGGATGTGAAACCTTAATATAAGTGAACTTTGTGATAGACCGAGATTCGATGCCAACCCGGCACACAATTTTGATCAAGTTTGAACAGTGTACAAATGCTTGCGAAATGTTAATGCATAAGCATTTGATAAACACTTAATGAACATAAAGCATAAATAATTATACTATATTAACAGTGTAAGTGAATTCTCGGAAAGTAGGCACAGCAGATTCGAGTTTCAAGGCCAACCCGAAATCACGAGTCATTAGCAATAATGAACTAACACATACCTAACATTAAAAAATAATAATCTTTAAAACGTAAGAACTATGAACACTTTAACGGCAAAGTGATTTAAAAGAGATCTCCAAGCAGGTCACAGGTTCGAGATCGGAACGCAACCAACAGACAGTGACAACTATACTATTAACTCGGAGAAATTCTTGTGCCATAAAATATAGGGACGCACACACATAACGTGAATAATTTTAGTAGCCACAGTGATTTAAAACAAGTGTGATGATACTAGGGAACACGGGGTCGAGTCCCGATGCCACGTCATAAACTTGCAATATGTACGAAAAGAGCACACAGATGCTGAAATTTTGTATAATTTAAAAATGAACTTACATGTAATTAGTGACAGCGATCACACGTAAAGAGACATTTTAGTGTTATACACACACTACCACGAATGACCAAACATTTGATTTGTGCCACGACGATACTAATTTAAGCTGATAATACACGAACAATCAAAAGACATTTTGAAGTGAGGTGCGCGTTGTATTGACAACAGATCTCTTCGGATCAAGACAAACTGGCGCGGACCGAGACGTCGTGCGACAATGTGGAGCAGACACGACGGTGCCAGGACGGAATGGAGTGAGACACATTGGAGCTGCGACATTCTGGAGCGAGACAAATTGGCGTGGGACAAAATGGCGCGAGACAAATTGGAGCGAGACAAAATGGCGCGGGACAATATGGTGCGAGACAAATTGGCGCGGGACAAACTGGCGCGAGACAAAATGGCACGGGACAATATGGCGCGGGGCAAATTGGCGCATATCTTGTATTGTCTTGTATTACGTCTTTATTGTTACTCTTATTTCATAAATAAAAGCAAAATTAGGTCTTGTGTTTTTCTTCCATTTAACCTTCGTAACAATAAAATAAACTTAAACGTTTAACAATACAGAAATCTATACGTAGAGATATACTTTAGTTTGCAGACAAACCAACCAAAACAGACTTGCTTACTGTCTGAAAGGAAATACACATTTCCGGAAGATGATACCACTTCCCAAACTGTGAACACAATCTGAAACAGACTATACCATTTTCGGTTACGTCACCTTTACTGCACTCAATCAATGTAAACAATATTAACGATCCTTATATAAACTATGGCAATGACAGAGACGAAAGATTTTCTATATGCTATGTGTTACTATTGGGCAAAAGTTAGGAGTCAACCACGGCGTGATGTGACAAAGACAAGCATCTTTTCTTCGGTTACAAGCACAAAGTACTAGAGATAGGCTACCTGAAATCGAACATAGTTACACTGGATCAAACTAACGAACTAAGCCAAACTGGGTCAATACATTTTTCTGGGTCATTGGGTGAAAATACTACTGAGTCACTAGGTCGACACCTTAGTGACCTAGTCCATCCCTGATTTACACCTTCTTCTTGGCATCTTCAGAGAGTGAAAATTTATTTTTCCTATTCCCTGTAGTTTTCGAGTTCTATTATTTTCTTTTAAGAAAGGTTTGGCATACACACATATTTTACAATACTACTGGGAACATGAAAACATATACTGCTGTTACCAATGAGAACCTACGACCTGTACTGCCAGAAAAATAAACACTTATACGGTGTCATATGGCTGTTTTGGATTAACCACAAGGGTGTTTAAGAAAACGGAGGAAAGTGCTTGAAAAGCCGAAACAAGCGAAGTGGTTTTAATATGACATAGAACGGTCCACAGAACATGATTGTTTCGTTGAAGTCTCTACAAGTATCCCAAAGCCTATATTGGCGTTTGTATATTATGGCTTCCAAACTAATTATAAAGAAAATTTAGAAAATAGTTTTAATCTTTCTTCGTAATTTTTTAAAGGAAAATTAACAAAGCGTTTTTCCATAAAGTAAGCAAAAAGTGTTCGTTAAATTATTATTATTTCCATCATTGTGTACCGCTGTACGGCTTCTATAATGGAAGCATCATAATAATGCCATTGAGTGAATATACTGTCATACCCCACAAGAATATCATATGCTCAATGCGAATAGATTTTATTCCCCTGTATTCTAAAGCTACCATAAGCACAGTGCTCTCCTCTCCGTGCAACCGTAATTCTGTAGAGCAGCACGTCACCACCCACTCACAATTTTGGAATCAGAAGTTAGGAAAATGGATGCTATACAACTAAAATAATGTTTTGTTTTTCTCAATCTTCCTTTTCGCACGATTTTCATCAGGGGCGGACTTGTAAGTATAGGCCGAGTTGGAAAACCTTTCTGGAGAAGCCTATACCGAGGTTTATTTCAATATAGTCAGTAAAACTAAGTTATCATATACATTAGGTATATCAAATCAATGCTCATTTTATTCTCTGTATATTTATAAAAGAGCGTTATTTATAAGACTTAAAGTGGTTATTTCTGGTACATGAAGTGGTGATGCAATAAAGATTCTTTTCCAGGCAGCACTTTTCTCCACCTTTTTACCAGTTACCTTTTTCCTTTTGCCTTTAACAAGTTCAGTGTCATCTTCCACAAGGTGGCGTTTCTTTAATTCTGAGAAGCCCATTACAGATTTGTAATATCGATTACATGCATAGTGTGTCCTAGAAACCGCTTTGCATGGAATTCTTAAAGTACCGGTAACAAAAAGAAAAATTCGTCTCCGAAGTTTCATGAATCGGTAATTTTAAATCAAGTTACAGGATTTGCAAAATTTGTAGCCGGTTTCCCCAGAAGAGACCAGCTGCAACATCAGTCTGAATTCTGAGTGGAGAGAAAGGTAGCCTGAAAATCACGTAAAAAATTCGAACATGCTATTAGGAAATCTGGAGTGTACATTTAAAATCCAGAAACTACAGATTTTAAAATATTTGATCATGTGGTCTGCAGGAGCGAAGCTAAAATTTTAAAAGAAATCAACGCACTTTGTAGACGAACATTTTTAGCGTTGTCCCGCATTTCCTGTGGATGTTAGAATTTGCAGTTGTTAAATTAACTTATTTTCTGCAAAATAAGCAATTTGTTTACCATTGTAAACATTTTGGAGCAGAATACTTTTTTTTTTGTCATTATCAGAAGAACCTCAAAAGCGAAATCTTGATGTTTTAACCCTAGCTATTCTGAAAATTGACTAATTTTGTCAATTCAGCAAGGGATAAAACAAAAAGCTTTACAATACTTAGGAACACCATTAGACCAATTAGTAAATATAGAATTTCAACACTAATATATTAAGCTTTTTCCAAGAGGGATCCGTACAAAGTTCCTGTCTTATGCCATCCCAATCGGACCAGTCCCCGTCTGCATTTAATACTGTTCATGGACCGTGATGCAGAACGCCAAAATTAAAAAAAATGCTGTATCAAAAACTGTTGAATAATCTGTACTTAAAGCCACAAAATTCGTTAACAACTCAGAAACATAATCATACATCATCGCTATTTCCGCTTACTGGAACATTTTTGACTTTGATGTCAAAACGTTAAAGGCTGAACATAATTATTAGAGTATGATTTATATGGTGCGGCAGTAAGACAAATACGGCACTCTACCTTCCTTTTATTTATATTTAAAGTGTCAGTAACCCAAATTTAACTTTAAAGTATGTTAAAACTGTAACTCTGCTGTGATCAGAAATCAGAACATAATAATATTATGGTTTCTGTCCCTGAAGCGTAAAACATCTGCAGAAGAAATTTTTAGTATTTTTTTAAATTATACTTTTTGTGCTCAGACAAAGGGTCCTTTAACTGTGATACGAGATATGGTCTAAGTGTATTACCAATAGTGAATATAATAATAATAATAATAATAATTATTATTATTGGCTTTCTTCAGTTTCTTTTAATAATGTGCGCTGATTGACTAGTAGTGCACAAGCAGTGTAATGTGCCGGCAGCGGTATAGTGTTAAACTTTGATACAAAAAAACGGTATAAACATACTCCCAAGGCCTTATATTCATTTATCACTTCGGTGGTCCGTACTTTGACAATATATATCATGTTTCAAGATTTTCTCACGGGTAGTCTTCCTATAGCTATACATGTTCAATTGATATTAGGCCTAAGCTTATAAACAATACAGCGACAAAATAATAATAATAATAATCATAATTCGAGAATAAGACTCACACACACAAGCTGAGGCTTCTGTGAGTCGAAATGTTATGTAAACTTATAATGTACAAAAGAAAAATACATTTCAAATTTCAAATAATAACAATAATTCTCAGCCTATTGTTGGACATTGGGTGAAGCAGGTGTGTCAAGTAATTTCTGCCGACTATGGCTGATTTACAGCATAAAATTCTAGGCAACAAGTTGTGTTGTGCAGGTTTTACATACAGTAAGGAAAGGGTAAACGCCGATTAAAGTATTTAATATTGGCGATGTGAGATAATTTACGGTAGACGTGTAATACCATGCACTGTGACAGGCCTATTTCGCTGCAAGTATTATTGTACTCTACCATGGAAATCATAGAATTACAGTGACTATTTACACTGTAAAATCATCAGTTGTGTACACATATTGTTTTCTTTATAAACTGGAATGCACTTCCATTCTCCAGCGATCTGACCATCCGTGTTTACCAGCTTTATTTATTTTTTAACTATCTAGTTGCAACATAATAGTTTTTACAGCACGATACTTTCTTCCGCGCCATTATGTCTTCCTCCACTCTGTGAAACGCCAATTTGTTTCGGGCCATTTTGTCCCGCGCCAATTTGTCTTGCGCCATTTTGTCCAGCACAATTTGTCTCGCGCCATTTTGTCCCGCACCAATTTGACCTGCGCAAATTTGTCTCGCTCCAGAATTTCGCAGCTCCAAAATGTCTCGCTCCAAACGGTCCCACGCCATCGCAGTTTGCGCCAATTTGTCATAGACCCGATCTCTTAGTAAGTAACTAGGACAGACGTTTGGGTCATAAACGAAGAAACTTTGCTCTAGTTTTTTTTAACAGCAACACATCAGTTGTGAGAGACGACAGAAAGTAATACAATACAATGCATCCTTTCTTTAGACTTTATTTTTGTAATCATCGAAGATACAATACTCCAGTTGCACGGAGGAGTGACACAAGAACAATGTTGCAAATGATGTATACAAAATATACACTTTACGAATACGAAGGAACATAATTAAAAATAATTTAATGATAATTATCACTTTTGTGCATGAAAAGATAATTAACTATTTTAAATATATAACAGAAAACTAGTAACGTTTTAAAGCTCAGTGCAGTGTGAATAAAACATTAATTTTGTTTTTCTTTTAAGAAGTAAGGTGAACCGAGAGTACAGTAACATGTACAGATGAAAAACAACGCAGTGGCAATACTCACACACAGGTCAATTCTTGGTTGTTGGGAGAGGAGAAACGTAAACATTAGTGTGTTGGTTCTGTGAAGTAGCTTTGCTTCACACACACAATACGGAAGAAGATAGATAGATAAAAGATATAGAAAATCGTGCAAGGTTGCAGAATTTTTTCAAGAGTGAGATAATACTTGTTGGTTTTGTTGTGACAACCAAGTCTTTATGCAATAATGAGATGAGTTTAGACATCTCCAGTCTTTAATTCAAACGAATAAATGTTTTTTATTTACAACAGAAAAATATTTTTTAGTAAATTTTACGGGATTTGGTTTTTCAATTTTATGTTGGAAGAGAATTCAATTTTAAATGTTATATTTATAGGGATATTGGTTTATGTACTTATATGTGTTTTTGGGTATTTTAAAGATTTACTATAGAGGGTGTATGGTTGATAAATTAAAACACTTTCCCAAGCGTTTTAATTTCTCTAAGTGGGGGAGTGTGAACGACCTATGTCCTTCCTACTGTTTAAATACTTTTATTCAAGATAGTACCGATACAAGATTACTGTTTTATGATGTACTTGTAAAGAATTTGTTGAATATATGAATGACAGTAATCCAAGGCATTTTAAAAGAACATCACGCCACGGTCATACGTGTTAATGATCGGGATTAGGAAACCAGACAACAACACGCAGTTGGATGCAATTACCGATGGACACTCGCACTCGAAACCTAGAATTGAGCAACGCGAAAGGTGAATTACATTGAGAGAAAATTTACTAAAAGCTTGGTAATCAGATCAGAGTTGTAGAGTAAAAGTAAGTCAGTGAATGTGGGAGTCGATTGGAAGTCTCGTTAGAGTCCGTATCAAGTCAATTGCGAGTTTCGAGCAAGGGCAGTCTCCAATCATGTAAGTGACCTTCTCTGAGATGTCTTATATCTAACTTTTGTTGTCGATTCTAATGCTGAACTTAGTCTCTGATGAATTTGTTAAACTCTGAGATGTATCTTTGATTTAATAACTTAAGCACTAGGCATTTTTAGATTACCCACATTTGTCAAACATTGACATTGTAATGGCGTAAAGAATAGTAACCTTGTCGTTATGTTAGTTTAACACGCCTACGATTCCAGTGTCTAGCAAAAGGGATTTAAATTATTTGATATTATGTATTTTGGTTACCTATCCTAGCAAGGCCCGATTATACTGAATGGCTACTTTATTAATGAATAGTTGTTTCTGAGCTACGCACACATATGACAGAATGATGTCTCGCAGCTGTAACCGAAAGCACTCCAGTTCTGTGGACGTGGGTCAGAGATAGACTGTTACAATGGGGATACAAAGTCATTCCCCAAAACAGATGGGAATTGCAACTATTGGTGATTTCTATTCCTCCGAAGCAACATACACCTATTTTATGCAGTTCTTCAGCTAGCGCTTTTAGTCTTGAGACCAATAACACAATATGTATAGCATTTTAGGTAAATATAAGTATAGCTAAAGCCCGACTCGCAGACTAATTCACGTAGGAAGTAAATGTACAGTTTGCAATCACATACAAAATCGCGAAGTTACGTTTTCAACAGTAGAAACATGAAGTGAAGTGGCTTAGGCCGAAAATATTTCCAATATTCGCTAGTATTTATAAGTTACTTTAAAATATGTATGAAGTGTTGTTGTAAACGCTTATTTTAGTATTGCATTTAAACGATATATTGCAAAATAATCAATTCTTGACAATGCGCGAAATAAATACGTTGGAAAATCACATAGAATTTTGCTATTGGTATTAATAGTTTAGTAACTATAGGAATATTTTAGCCACGGCAATATATATATATATATATATATATACAAACACAGTATTTAGTTGGTAATTTGTATAGCAATTGAGTTAGCAAGTAAATATAGCAAACAGCAGTGAAAATCACGTGATTACGAATAACATCATGTTAAACGTCGAATTGCCGAAATTGATCGGTTAAGGCAAAAATATAAAAGAACATTTTCATGATTTAGAGGACATACAAACGTTACTTATGTCGAAAAAACCAAGACTTACAGAGGTCCTTCTAATTACATTTGTAGGCAGATATAGAGAACGTTTTTAAGTACAGTTAACGAAACCGTACATAAGAGCTTTAAGATATTCAAAGCTGAAAGAGTACATAATAAAACTCTCTGGTGGAATACAGGTTTCAGACAATCAGTATGTTATTTCTAAAGAGAGGATTCAGGCAAGTGATGAGACTGCAGTTCAATACATATTGAATAAGGAAATATTAGTTTCTTCCTTGGACCCGCCACTGAGTGAAGCGACATTAGTAATAGAAACCAAGCTAGGTTTGTCTCCGGAAATGCTGAGAGATTTTTTTATTTATGGGGGCCCACCTTTCCACCCCTGCCTCTTTGCATCCTTTACACAAGATTAGTTGTACACTTCCAATTACGTGCATCACGAACATTTTTGTTCTCCTCGCCTTGGGGCAGGCTTGTCCCTAGAGGTTCTTGGATTGCCGGAGTTCCGACATTCCAAGAATCTCCTGTGTTTCCTCTGTCTTAGACATCAAGTGTTGTGGGACGGACTTTTGACCAGGCGTCCGGAATGTTCTCCTGATCTAAGTTCCTATATTTTGGAACTTTTGCTTGGGGGTCCTAATTTTATTATAAACACATACAATTAAAACACATAAAAGACGTCACAGGACATAACAGGACAACACAAACATAAACTTGATTGGCTTCTTCTTCTTATGGCCTCTTCTTCTTTTATCTGTAACGAGAAGGATAGGATAAGGATAGGTGCGCGTGGGTTGGGTTGAGTGTCCACAAAGTTTTTGTCGCCCTACTTTCCTAATTGTTGCATCAATCTCCTTCTTGTCAGATATTGTATATCTTCATCTTCTCATTCTTCTTCGTCTTTTTTCTATAGAAATTGGGGGCTTGTTGATGTTTTTGTTGTTTTCGTTGATTCGATTTTCACTCAGCATTCTTAATCTAACTTCAACACTTTTGAGATTCCCTCTTCTTGGCCCTCCCATCTCTCTTCTTCTAATCACTTTACACTTCTCACTTCACACACACACACACACTCATTTATTCCGTGAAAAGTTTCCCATGTATCGCTTCTTTTCTGGTTTCCAAAAAAGTTAGCGTTGTTTTTAAGAATAAAGATTATTATCTTAATTTACTTCCCAGATCTTCCTTCACCACACTTACATATCACATTCACACACAATAAGCGTCTCTTGAGACGGGGTTCCGCCCCAAGGCGCTCTCTTGCCACTGGATTCCAGCCTCTACACTTGTACGCAAGAGTATATCTTTATTCAATATTTGTTTCTCATTGTTTTTGGTATAAATTGTTTTATTTACTGTTGATGCGGTTGGCGCGGTTGCACGCGGATGCATGCTCGCAGCTGCCCGAGCTATTGTGCCACGTTCCCATCTTCTGTCTCTATCTTCCTTGTCGCGCAGGGCGATCTACGCCATTTAGGAATTTTTTCTTATGGAAATTTTAAATTTTGTTAGTTAGCTCCCTGAGGACCGTCACTCGTTGCGGTGTTCGCAGAACCTCCGTGACGGGCGTCTCCCCCAGCTTCTTTCTTCCCTAACTATATTTTCTGTTTCTCTGAAATACAGTTTTACGTGCTCTGGCGTCGCCACCATCATGCATGTGTGGCATATGTTGTCTACCACTATATGCATTAGATGTAATTTTTGACGAAAGGGGCCGTGACCAGTTAGAAAATACAGCAGTCCGCCAATAATCTCCAGCTCCATATCCAGTCGTTCTTCGACATTTCGGAAAAAAGCCGAACAGCCTCCTGCCCTTCTCCGACTCATCCCAGGGCTCCTGCCACGCGCTTGTTATGATGGTATCAATGTCCGCTTTGTTTTCTGCTGGTCTATGTAGTATTCTAGTAACTTTATCCTGGTTGCCTCTTTTTAAGCAGTATGTTGCACCCAACTTCTTTACTTGAAGATGCATAGGTGAAACAGCCAGAGCAACCTGGAGGGCCTCTACTGATGTTGTTCTGTAGGGACCTGATAGGCGCTGTCTTTGCGACTTATCTATTACTTGCCTTTGTCGGGTGTCATCTAGTCTGTGGCTCCAAACGCTGACTGCATATCCTACAATAGATCTTATAAAGACATCGTGGTAAGTTCTTATTATTTTAATTGGTATTTTTAAATCTTTTGTTGTGATTCTTACCAATTTGTGTGAGATTTTTATTGCTTTGTTCTTAATTAGGGTTGTGTGTTGTCTAAAATTTAATTTTACGTCCAATGTTAATCCTAGATATTTTACATGCCTCTCTCTTTTTATTGCCTTATTATTCACTTTGATAATTGGACCTCTATTGAAATTTAGATTTCCTTTAAATAGTACGAATTTTGTCTTATCCGATTATATTGTTAATTTATTTTCTTTACATCACGCTGTCATTCTATTAGTCACTTCGTTCGCCTTGATTTGCAACTCCAGGTGACTGCTACCTTTGATCACGACCGCTAGGTCGACGGCGTATCCCACCACTCTTTCAACTTGACACATACCATCCAGCACTTCCAGACACTGCTGGAAGGCTAAGTCCCAGAATACCGGGCCCAACACCGAACCCTGCGAGCAACCCTTAGTCGGTGTTTAAATGCTTGAGAGAGTCTGTATTGACGAACATAAAACAATGCATAATCTGTTAAAAGATATATTTACACTGGAACAAAATAAATTACGTGTTTTATATCGCCAGTGTAAAATAAGTCGATGCTCGTTAACTAGGAACAAAGTTCACATCCTGTCTCATGCGAATGTAGGTCAGGTGATGAAGAAAGCAGGAGACCAAAGTCCAGCGACTCGGAAAATAAACCTGATGTTTCTCTTAGCGTAGGAAAAAGCTTTGACAGCCCAGAGAACAAATATACTTCTTGTAAAAGAATAATTCCTTCTTTGCAACGAAAATTAGAAAGGCTTCTTTTAGAAAATGTAGACAAAATAAATAATGGCAGAATTCACAAAGTATTAAAAAATAGGCTCAATCACACTTTCTTTGGAACAACATGAAAAAGATTTGAACTTACATCGAAAGGTATAGAACGCCAGAATTCACCTGGCGAATGTTGGTCGTCACAATAGGAGGTATGGTACTTGTCAGGGACGTTGGAAGAATTTCCCAGACAAAGGGAACCATGTTTTAAATTATACAGTAAAACCGGAGAAAGGCGAAATTTTAGGAGATTCATTAAAATGGTATCACCACCGACGAAGCGTGTTACGCCATTTTGAATTCTAATTTAAGTGAACAGGAACAACTGTTACGTGAGGATAGGGAACTAGCTCTTCAATCCAAATAAGATTATGATCTGGAGCTCAGTCAATCCAAAAGTTATAAACGCAGTTTTAGATTTAGGCTGACAGTTTGCGACGTTTTTCAATGGAATCCTGATAGATTAGGCAAAGTACGAGTTTACAAACACTTTATTGAAACCCGCCGTCACGGCTTTTATTACAAGAAACAATATCCCATCCCAATATATATGTTTGAAGAGGTCAGACCCGAAATTGAAAAATTAATTCGTCTAGATGTAATAGAAAAGTCCGAAAGTAATCATAATTCACCTTGATTTTTATTCGTAAGTCGAATGGATTAATACGAACCACTCTATATAACAGAGCTTTGAACAAGGTGTCAAAATTTGGACCAGCTTCTACCGAACCAATTCCACAGATTTTGGCCAGGATTTCCGGTCATAAAACAAGGTGCTCAACCGATATATCCTCCGCAATTTTTACTATCAAACTTGATGAAAGATCGCGTCCTCTTACAGCATTTTAGAATACCGAGTTTAGGGACATTTCAATTGAATCGGCAGTTTGAAGAAGGCATTAAATGCCAAAAATGTTAAAATCTACTTTATGCCGGATTTGATATCTGGAAGGGATAGCGCATCTATACAATACACAAAGAAAGGAAGAAAAAAAATTAGCAAAGCCTTGAAAAATAGGTGCGAAATAGAGATGAACAAAAGTAGCGTAGCAGCTATTTTTCACTGGTACATAGGGTAAATTGCAATGACTGCTACAACCGATGAAAAATAGCAGTTACTGGCTTCACTGCTATTTTTCTCCGATGCTTGTTAATGATAAAACGCATTGTTTTCTGTTTTTCAAACAAACATAACTGCTGGGAGAACGGAACAAAATTTCAGAGAATTGTCTGCGGAGAGGACAACCATGACGTGTGAACACTATGTAATTAGTAGTGTCTGTTACCCGTATACGGAATTGATATAAAGAACTCTCAGAAAGCACTGGGTGACAGTTTGCTACGTGGAGTAATGAATAAGGCGTTGGCGTTGTTCGTTCCGGGTTCGATACCAGTTCATCGCAAGTTTTTATTTTTAAAAAGGTTTATATTTTATTTATATTTTAAATAGGTTATTTTGAATTGTTATTGTTTAATTTGTTTTATAACTTTATTTGCATTTAATGTATTTTGTAATCTTTTCCGTTTATTTTGATTCTGTAGTCTAATTCAGATTTAATAAAATGATAAAAAAGATGGGTAAGGCATTGGACTTGAGATTCAGTGGTCCCGGGTTCGATACTCCTTCACCTAAAGTTTTTTAATATTATTTTTAAGAGAGACTCCTTTTTACTTAGTACTTTCGAAGGAAAGCTCTGGTTTTGCGATTACACTTTTTTCTTCCTTTGAGGCAGTGAAAACAGTAAGCATATTAAACAGTCCATAAAATTCACAGGCATAGTTTAGAAGAAATGAACCAGCAATTTGAAGAAGGGAACAAACGCTAAAAGATCGAAATTAAGTTTTTTACTAAAAACGCACTTAAATTTATACTTGCTTATCATAAGGTAGAAGAAAAGGACGATAGCCAGTTATAGAATGATTTATTTGGCCTTGAAAATATTAGTCAGTTTGAAGAAGGGAACAAGGCCACTGGCGTCTCAAAACAAGAAGGCCTATTTTCGAATGTCTGAAAAAAAAAACGATTCAATCGCGTGTGCAATAAGAGAACACCATACCTGACTTTACCAAACTTCTACGTGCCCTTGGTCTCTAATTTTATTCAATTTCCTAATGCGTTTATATAATAATAAATCACATCCATATTCAATCCACTACTGGATGAAGCCTCTCCCCGAAGGGAGGAGATGGTCTACTGCTCCCACGCTGACCAGACGTGTTGGGAGAGGAGAGCCGAAGCTCTCACTGTGATCGCCACTGTATTTTATTCACAGCAGCTCCCCAATTGTCCTCACGATGCTGGGTCAACATCGAAATTTTCGACCCCCCACCGGGAATCGAACCCGGGACCGCTCATACTGAAGTCGAGCGCGCTACGATTAGGCTACGCAGGAGCTCAATGCGTTTATATATATCACACCATGATTCGATCTTGGTTTCTCCGTATTAGCTATCCGACATGCTACCAATCCACTAAATTGATAATTGGAAACTATCTGCTTGTCAGTCTCATTTACGTTGAAGGAGTAATGCGCCTGTGCGAGAATGATCCCGCCGTAATAGGAGTTCCTTGTATTTGAGACACTACTACAGGGCACTTGTGACTACCGACAGGAAGAGCGCATTGTGAAAACACGAGTTAATCGTGCGTACAATAAAAAAATACCGTACCTTACTTATCTAACCTCCACATGCGTTTGTTCACTAATCTTATTAAATTTCCTAAGGCGTTTTTGCATATATATAAAGAGAAACGTTATTTTCATTAAGAAAAGAAAAGTACACCAGGTTTCGATCCCGGGTTACTTGCATTAGCTTTCGAACATGGTATCAATACGCTAAATTGCCAACTGGATGCAATTGTTCGGAAGTACTATTTACTGTTAAGGAGTAATGCGCATGCGCGAGGATGGCTCAGCTCTTCCTGCCGCTAGTCGCAAGTTATTATACTAATTCAGCATGAAACAATTACGCTTCAACCTACCTATCGTACCCACCGCTTTATACTTTTCTGATATAATTGTGTTTTGATGTACTGTTTCTTCTCCACCAGTAAATCCAAGCTCCGATAATTACATAGAATAGTTTTACAACAGTTATGGTAGGCACTAAACTACCTTCGTCCATATCTCTACTGCGCACGTAACAGGATACAGGTAAATAGGTTAATCTAAAATATTGTTTTAAACTTCTTTTTCACAGACAGGAATAACTAACTCACATTTAGATACGTTTTCATGCACTGATATTTTTAACTGCTATTGTTAACAGATGTTTACATATAGCAACTATTGCTATCACTGTTACGGAATAAAAGCAGTTTTGCACATTTGTAGGGCGAAATTTCTGTCAGTGGGTAGAAGAAAAAAAACTGAATTTATTACTTGTAACTTTCGAGCTCATTGTGCATACATTTCTTGTAAATAATTTCATTTGAATAATATTGCGTTTTTCTTCATTTTCTGGTCGATTTTTCCATTCTTACGTCTCAACGATTAAAAATGTGCAGGGCGTTTTTCCATAAGTTTGAAGAGGGAAACAAATCCACCAACTTCTTTAATTCTACAGGAAAAATACAATACTGTAAACTGTCTGAGCAGTAAGGAAGTATCAGAAGACCGTTTTTAATATTCAGTAATAATATTGTTTCCTTTCGATAAATAATAAACATATTATACAGTTTTTGTTAATTTCCCACAAAACAGTTCTTGGGATTTGTTTCCTTCTTCAAACTGACGATTCAATTCAAAATATTAAGAATGGGTTTCCTAAATAGTCCGACTATGTTCTTTACTATAATGAGTAAATGCTTAGCAAACGCAGCTATAGGGCATTTAGCATTCCATTTCGCCGACATTTACTTATTTGATGATTCGGAAACTCGAATGTTAAGTCATTTGAGAGAAGTTTTTACCAGTCTTTAACATTGAGGTTTAAAATTGTCATTAGACATTTCAAAACTTTTCTTCCCTGTTATTAATGCTTTAGGTCACCGTGTAAACAAGGACGGCTATAAGACATCGAATAGAATATTATAAAGTATTGCTTCTCACGCACCAATAGAGGATCAAAAACAGCTTGTTTTTCTTAGGTCTTTGTGGATTTGCCAGATCATTGTGTCCAAAGTATGCTCAAACGATCGCACCGTTGCAAGCACTTTTAAAAATAGGCCAAAAGTATGAATGGGAACCAAAACAACAGCAGGAATTTTTGGATATTATGGTAAAACTCATTCAAACACTACAATTATATCCATTTAAGAAAGGAAATGAATTTATGGTAACAACTGATGTAAGTTTCGACGAGATTGCTGGTATTTTGTTAACCAGAGAATGAAACGGTAGTGACTTGAAAGTAGTACTTTATTACTCACGAATGCTTCGAGAAAACGAGAAAAAAATAACGATTCTCGAACCCTAATTTCTTAGTATTCTACAAAGCTTTAAGCATTTTCTTTTCTATATTTACGAAACTAGGTTTATTCTCCAGACAGATAATAAAACGATCACGTTTTTTGCGCAATTCACAGCATCTATCAGTCAGTCTATGTCATTGGACAATTGCAAGCAACTCATATAATTACATACCAGTACATGTTAAAAGTGCTCGCAATGTAATGAATTCTTTATCGAGATTGACAACAAGGAAACCGCAAGAAGATGAAATAGAGATGACTGAAGAAAATTGTTTATGCTTAGTAAAATATATTTCAAACATCATTGAGGGACAAGAAAAGGATGCATTTTTTGCCCATTTGTTACATTCTTGAAGGGAGACAAAACAGAGAGTAACGACATTGGAAGAAGAGCAAAATGCTTCGAATTGAAAAATGGGAAAATATACAGGGTGTTCAGATTTGCAAATCCTAAGAAATATTTGGTCTGCATTCCCCAAAGCATGGAGGAACAGGTACTAGAAATTGCACACTATAGACCAGAAGTAGGGTCACACTTTAGCTATACCAAAGTGTACAATATGCGTAAAAACACAATTTATTCTCCGGAAATGAAGAAGAAACTACGCAAATTTGTATTGATTTTTTCAATGAATGCAGTTTGTTCTGCAAATCACGTACCGGCGTGTAGATTTCCAGCGCTATACTTTTGTAAACCCAATGATAATAAGTGTATCTTTTCTTTCTCGCTCGCTTCGGGCAAGTTATGACGAATGGCCCTTAATTTTCGTATAAAATTAGCATCTATATATTCATCTTGCTGCTGTTTAACCTTATTTATTTCTATTTCGGCCTTGTAGTGTGGAATTTTTGTTCGAATGAGGCCTACTAGCTTATCTTTAAGTTGTTTATATGTAAGATTCATTTATTATATTTTGGGACTGTAATTGAAAAAAACATATCGAGAGCTACATCTTGAAGATTCTTGGGCAAAACCTGTTTCTTTTTATCACCACACTAATTATGGAGCGTTTTCATATGCTCGAACATGAAAAATCTAACTGGGTCCTCGGTTATTTTACCCGAAAATTAGGTAAATGCGGAAGGCTATATGAGGGATTTGTAGCCATATTCATATGTTCGCTTGAATCCGTTTCGCTATCCGAATTATTAAAATTTCCGGTGTGACTATCAGACCTCGTAGTTGGCATTAATTACCTATTACCTAGTAAATGTCACGACTCAGCCACTATTGTAACCCCAAAAAATTATCATGAAATATACCTGTCGTAGAAAATATCCTTGTTGAAGCCGGTAAAAAAGATTATGAAGAATTAGTTATTATATAGGCACTTGACACTTAATTTCGCACTTGTTGTACAAAAAATGTTCTGAGCACGGCGCAGTTTAAAAAAACTATTCCCAAACTGTGATCGCATCCACCACGTAATGTTCCTGTGGAATACGTAATGTTCCTTTAGACTTTGAGATTTTTAATATGTAGAACGAACGATACAATGGATTGTACTTTCTCTCGGAATCAGTGGACTATAAAATATGTACAAGTGCGAATTCGGTTAATAAGAACAGCGTCCTGAATCGGAATTACAAGTGAGTTTACGAAGTTTATGGCCTTCTTCTTCGTTGGGTTTATGCTTCAGATAAGTAGGTTTGAGTCCTGTACCAGTTCCGTTACGATCTGTGTACAGAAGGTGACACCAGTTGCGTTGTCATCTGTGTGCCAAGGAAGTGTTCAGCCTCCGTTACGAGTCGTGAACAGGCTTGTGTTTAGGGGGACACACCATTTCCGTTGCGATCTGTGTATGTCAGGTAGGAAGAAATAGGTCGTCTGCTTGATGCTTACTATGGCTTGTCTCCTTTACTACTTGTTTACATTGAAACGTTTGTAGTATACAATTGCTTACACAGCGTAGTACATACGTTTCATTATTTTGTTTATCTTGAATGGCAAGTGCTCTCAGGCACGTGGATTATTCCAATATGCATTAAGTATTGTCCAATATTTTTATATGAAAAGTAAGGAACTAATATCCTGAAGTTTGCTGATTATCTTAATTTCATACATAATAAGTTATATGTCTGCAAATTAATAAGACACTATAAGTTTTGTGAATAATTTCGCAACATTGAGACGTTGGTGCGCTCAGAGTCAGAGCTGACTGATGTGGTTTCGATAATATTTGCTCAGATTAAACCATACCATGCTTTTGGACGTTAGGTTTTCGTGATTGTAAGACCGTATGATGCTGGAAAGCTCTTTCGGCCTATCACTGAATCCTGAATTAGTGAACAGAAAAGTTTTTTTTCTCGAAAAACTTACAGCAAGAATACCTCGATGTGAAAAATTACACTCAACTAGTTCATGCATTCAGCGGGTACAATACGACCAGCGCTATCCATAGAAAAGGTAAAACACAACTTACAAAGTTAGTATCAGCTGAAGGTGACTTAATGGAATGCGCCGAACATTCAACAAACAGAATGCCATCGCGGATGAGGTCTAAAATGCAGGCCTGTTTCTATTCTCGTATGGTGCAAAGGATGGCAACCTTACCCTTGATGAATTTCACTACAGTTTGTTTCAAAAATCACTGAAGAAAAAAACGGCCAAACGGAAATTCCTACCTCCCACTTTTGCGAGCGAAGCACAGTACTCATTCAGGACATAATACCAAGTACTACAGTGGCTCCGAAACAAATTAGTTCCAGAAGATTAGGGTTGGATTTGTCGAGGCAATGAACTTTAACCTGTTACAACAACTTCAGAATTATGTCCCTGATAATTCTCAAATTGATTTCTCGCTCGTGTAAGGGAATTGCTCGACTCAACATTGTGTAATATATCGTAAAAGTTTAATATATTACTTATTTCTATCACCAGTCAGTTCAAACAGTTTCATCACCGAACAGATCAGCTCTACTGAGACACACCCACTGTAGGAATGACAGCTAAATGCAACAAATTAACTAAACTTTATTGGCATGTCACTTCACTGGAATGACCAAAGGAAATGGAGAAAAAGAAAGAAAGATAGGGGAACGAAAAGAGGAGAAAACTTAATAATCAAAACCTCATTGACCGGAAGCTGTACAGCTGCTAAACGTCGCTTACCATCATCTTTAATACTTCAATAATAATTACAGTTTCACCAGTCAAGGGCACTCATAGTCGACTGTAACTCGGTGACAGTCCAACAAAAGTAGCGACCTGGGTACTTAAATAAGCATTATACATAAAGCGCGGAAACGCAGAAGAATGTTGTAAAGCAACATGCTATTTTCCAAGCCAAACCCATTCTCACTTAAAGCCCAAATTGATATTTCTCCACAAGAGAGAAAATAAAGGATAGGGAGAGAAGAGGAGAGAAAATACAATGATGCTGCAAGGTCAAACTGACACCGCAGATAGAAAGAAAACTTCAGTTGTAAAGACACGGAGGATGAACGAAATAAAAGTAGCTTAGACCTGAAGATGGAGTGACATAGCACTGGAAGTGACAAACTAATTTTTTTCCTAAGGTCCGAGACCGAGAACGTAAAGCGATAGAATACTAGTTAGACACAGAAATTAAATGTTATCATAAAATGTAGCATTTAAGAATAAATACTGCATTTAAACCGGAGATAAATTCATCTAGCCGTCTCTCTCTCTCATCTAGCCGTTCGATATGTGATTCCAGTGCATCTCGTGTTTCTTCTAACTGGAATACCATCTTCTCATTCATCTGGGAAGCCATCCTTTCATTCAGCTGCTCCATTTCCTTCCTGCTCTATTCTAACTGGGAAGCCATCTTCTCATTCAGCTGATTACTCTGATGATCCATCTTCTCATTCAGCTGCTTCATTTCCTTCCTGGTTTATTCTAATTCTGAAGCCATCTTCTCATTCTGCTGATTACTCTGATGATCTATCTTCTCATTCACCTGCTTCATTCCTCCGAGCAATTGTTCTAAGATAGACGATTTCACTGGCTCTTCTTTGATCTTTTCTACTGTGCTATCCGGTTTCATGAGGGATCGTTCTTCTGTTTTCTCTTCGAGTACTCTTACATCGGGGAAGGTTGACGCAGATGCTCCAGGACCTTTCGCTTCAGGCAAATCTCCCTTTTCTTGCGCTTCCGGAACTCTTTTGTCTTCCTCCTCCTTTATTTGCACTTCCAGCTCGGAATGTGTAGATATCATGGTTGCTTCAGGCGCTGTCACACCCGGGATTTTTTTAGGGACGCTCATACCACCCCCACCTCTTTGAAATATTTGCACCAAATCGACTTCGCGTGTCTGAAGAACATCAGCGAACAAAATGTGTTCTCCGTGGAATTTGGGGTGGGCCATCCCCACTTGTCTCCATGTCTCGACCCCTGACGCGGCGTCGAGGCAAGGAGCAACATTCACCTGATTTTGCATTTGTAAATAAAGAAGGATGGAATCGGGGATGTTTCTTTTTAGCCCAGTTCCCGGTGGACAAACCTGGGTCTTAGTTCCGCGTTGGGGGGGAATGAATTTACTCTATTTTATTTTTTTATTTTCCTCTATTGTACATGGTATGTATAAAACAATAAATAAAGACTTGAGTTATTTCCATTCATGAGTGATTTGTTTGTGTTATGTTTTGTACAGTTTAACTTTTATTTAGATGGTTTAATTTATTTATTCTTTTCATGCAAAATGTTTTTTTATTATGGTTTTTATTTGTATCATGCTAATCACTCTTCCTCCATTCATACTGACTTTGATTGAATTTAATTATTTTGTTTTGTGATTTAATTTACCTAGTCATTTAGTCTTAGTTTTCCTTTCTTATCTGCTCCTATGTTTCAATTTTAGTTGCTTGTCGGTTCAAAGATTATTCTATTATTTACATAGTTCATGGTTTTGAGTTCCCTCTATTCCCTATATCCTAACTTTCTAATCCCTTAATTTTATACAAAAACATTTAAAACAAGTAACAACATTCATTCATCTCATTCACTTACATTCAGGAGAATCAGTTTCTGAAGAATTGGGCCTCCGGGCAGCAGGATTCCTCCTCCATATCCTTTGATTGGGGCTGATTCGGTAATTTAGGATGTCCTCCTCCTCGTCTTCTTCTTCTCCGCACTATCACCTTCTTTCACATCACACTCTCATCACAACACTACACATATGATCGATGTCCATCCAGAGTTTGTGCTGTCCATACGAGTGGTTGACAGCGCTCTGGGGGTGACCCTATTTTTTCTCGCTTAGTTCCACATCCGTATCACGCACTTTAACACTTCCTTCAGGGGGTACTTATGCAGACCATAACCGTAGATAAGATTGAAAATCCACAAAGTTTGTATGAGACCGCATTTGTTTTCTTCCACTTGTCCCCCTTTTGGGCTCATTCATTCCCATTTGTTACTTCACGCACACGACACGAACATTAACGGAAGGTCACGACGTCCGTTCCTCACCACACGTCACAGAACAGTATTTTTCATAAATGTTCCTATTTTACATTTCCTACGCCACTCTAACCGTCAAATTAGTTATTCACATTTTGATTCCAATTTACAAATTCTTGTCGGCGGATGTATGAGATCCTACTCCTACTATCCAGGGAGTTTCTACCTTGTTCATATTTTATTAACTCTTCCAAGGGTCTATTTGTACTGTCAGTATTGAAGCCACACTTGTTCGTAACCCAACAACTTGTCGGCGAGTTTTCTGTTTCCGCAAACCGTTTGTAACATTCGTCGCAGTTAGACCAAGCCCGTGTGTTCCAGGCGGTAGCGTCACGGACTTTGGAGCAGCACTGAGGAGTTACCTGGGTTCGAATCCTGCGACCAGGCATCCTGACTGAATTTAAACTGGTTATCTTGAATCACATGAGGCACAAGCTGGGTAGTTGGCCATCGCCGATTACCTGTCCTCATCCTTTTCATTCCCCCATCCTGCTTTTTGCCATACATGCTTCACGGTCAGAAATAAATTAAAATAGGTCGTAGAACTGCGTACGTATCTGCAAATTTGCTATTCAGTAAGGGTAAGTCGGCGTAGAACAGGTGCGAATGTGCTCTTGTGAAAACATTGAGTTCCACTTTCGCCTGTACAAGTGAATTCTGTTCTGATAAAAAGGGTAGAAGTGCTCGAATCTATGATAAATAGTAGACGAACGATAGGTGCGCTAAAGCGTGCATTTATCAAAGGGATTTCGCAGACTGAGCAAGCTGGGCAGCAAGTTTAAGTGGTTCTTTAAGTACGAGATGTTCTTGGAGCAGCTAACGTGTTCTAGTGTATGTGAGCCTCTTTGTGTGAAGTGAAATTCAGCGCTAATTATCCATTCATATTAGGAATATTGCATTATTCTTTTCACGTGTATAGTATATATTTCATGAGTGGGTAGAGCGTCATAAGAGTCATACCGTATACAAATGAGGAGGCATTTCAAATGTTATGGATCTTAGGGGTGTGTAGCCAAAATTATAGGGCTGCAGCTGGACTTTACGCTGTACGCTATCCACAGTGACAACCACTTTCACACAAAGTGTTGGGACGACTCGTAACGTCCATCTATGGTACCTGCAGACGAGTGGTACGAAATGAAGCTGTTATTGATGTACTTGCAGCTGTTTTAGTGAATCAACATGTTTCTTCCATGCAAGTCGTACGAGACCGCGGTGTCAGTCCACAAAGTGTCTTGCGTATTCTTTGAAAACATAAAATTCATCCGTACCACCTCTCTGTGCACCAGGAACTAACACAGACTGCAATTTACGACTGGAGCTCTGCAACTGGCTAGTTACCCAATTCCGACATCACCCACATTTTTTGCGTTTGTCTTGTGGACAGATAAAGCCACATTCAAAAATTTTGGCACTCTGAATCTCCATAATGCACACTATTAGTCCGTGGAAAATCCTCATTTGCTGCGTGTGGTCAATCCGCAACGTCGATGGAGTTTCAATGTGTGGGGCGACATTATTGAAACTCACGTAATTGGCCTATGGTTCTTTGATGGTAACTTGACAGCTGTGGTTTTTCGCGATTTCTTGCGACACCATCTTCCAAAATTTTAGGAAAATTTTCCTCTTTCTGTGCGTCAAAATATGTGGTTGTAATTAGATGGATATTCAACTCATAATGCTGCAGTATGTAGGGACACGTTAAATGATCTGTTTCCGCAACGCTAAATAGGAAGAGGTTCCCATCCGCCCTTTTCGTCATGATATCCCAACCTAACATGTATGGATTATTATTTCTGGGCTGAATTAAGGACCTTGTGTACGTAAATCGACCAACTACAATTGCAAACATGAAAGCACGTATTACAATAGTATTCAGGAGAAACGGAACAGCTGAACTTGAGACTGTTGAATACAATTTTCTGACTAGAATGAACCGCTGTATTGCGGTCGGCGGACACCAGTTTGAGCATCTGTGAATCAGACCATGCATGGCATGGACACCTGCCTTTTAATACGTCATGCTACCTCGATTGAGGTAAGAACATGTTTGTTTTATTGTTTACTTGTCAAATTGTTGTAATTACACAGTATTAATTTGAGACTATCACTCGGTGTTCCTTGGCCCCAGTCTGCTCCCTGCAGTTTAGTACATTTATTTCTCTTCGTTTTAATCTCTTGTTTCCTGTTCCATATTGGTTACAGCATTTGACAAGCCATCTCACCATTGTGATTTTCCCCTCATAAATTTAACCTCACCGCCAAACTGTATTAGCTATCGACATGTGTTTCCTCTAATAGTTGCTCAAAATTAAGCGATTGTTTCAATGGGGGCAAACTCAGGCCCTGTTTCCATTAAAAATTTTGAAGTTTCCCCACATACAGATATTTCCGAGACGGCCCGGATTTCAGAAGCATCACCACGTGATTCGGCTCATGCACTTTTCTATTAACATTTTTTGTTTAAAAGATTTCTGTGTACTAGGAGTCGAGTTATGGCCGTGTTACCGTTTTACAGAATCACCCTGTATAAAAATCAATACAGAACTAAAATAGAAACATCTTGTATAACGTCATGTTGTCCCTCTCTGTGTAAAACTCTAAACTATTTTACTTCCTTTATTAAAAAGATCTAAATACTGATACCATGTTAAAATTTATCCTTACAAGAAAGTTGTCTTGTCGAAAGCGAAGTTAGGTGATATTAAAGAGCTCCAGCCACACATACTAATACAACATATGAAGAGTTTTAAGGCGCAATTTATGTGTGGCCCACAACTGAAAATGGCATTGGAGATGATCAATGAACAAAGTATATCAAAATCAATATAAGACCTATTTATCCGTGTCGCAAATGTAAAACAGGCCAAAATTTTCAAAATGTTGCCTTTTGTACTTTTCTCAACACTGAAGGTGTGTAAAATGGCTTATAAGTGCCTTGATTTACCATTGCATGCAATATGGAAATCAGTAAGAAATGTAATGTTCTGAACCTTGTTAGTGTGAAAAATAACAAACTGATTAATGGTTTAGTTTATAATAAGTAAAGTTGGTGTGAAATGGCATTATATTATTACGCAACAATGGAATTTTATAGGAATCATGGCTATTTTTTAGAATCTCTCCGCCCACATCGCGGTTGTCACCAGATACACCACCTCAATATAAAATATAACCTAACCTTAGCTAACCTACTTTCGCTCGGCATTAATTCGTACATATGCGTGAACTGCTTGTGAGAAATAATTCGTATTGTGGCGTAAAGTTGGCGGCAAATTTACTGTCCACATCTAAAGTTTATCACTTACAACGGCCCTAAAAGCACGGACTAGTAGCATATGTTGAATATAATACGCTTCTTGTAGTTCATTACTGTAAGTACAAGAGCGTATGCAGTTATGTGTTTTTAAATGAATAGCACAAGTTTCATTTTTTTTTCAAAACAGGGAAACAGAGTATTATGTAAAACAAACCAATTCTTAATCATTCTGAGCTTACAAGATTCGTTTTAATTATTTCAGAGAGCAGAGTATAGATGCATTCTGATGTTTATTCTAAGTGAAAGATTTATTCTCACCTACTGCATAATAGCTCCATACATATAAAAACAATGACAAAATTAGGTATAGTTTCATTTCTATACGAACAATATCTTAAATTTCTGAAAAATGTAACTCGCACTACGGTTACTCTCTCTGATGCTTTTTGATGTCAACCAAGATATGTATATACAGGTAAAACATTCCCTCCTCATTGGCTTAATAGCGTATGACGCATCAGGAAGGTAAGTCGAGTGAAGCCAAGAGTATACGTTTAGAGAAATCAGTCTGTATACTAGGACTGGAAATCGCCAGCTAGCTAGCGACAACCACAACCAATCAGGTCAAGTCATAATATCACAATGCCCCTCGCGACAGAGGCTTTAGCAACCAAGGACCGCATGCGGGCGGAGGATAAATATGTAGGAGACCCGTTGATGCATTGAAACATAACTGAAACGCAACAGGCAACAACTGATTGACTCCTTGTGCATTTAAATGTCGACGCGCAACACTAAATATCGATTTTGCTTGGTGTTGTGTTCTCCTGGCACTAGGAGTGCTACTATCACTCAGATTTCTCTGTAAGAGGCTCGTCGAGTCATACATGGATCTTTGGATTAATAAGTTTCCCGCAAAATCTTACAACTTACGTCATGAAGCAATGGAACACGTCATTCAATAGTGTTCACTGTTGTCCGGATGTCAACAAATACACTTTTGAGTAGCGACAGGATGAGCACATGAGGTTGAGCCATTCTCGCGCATGCGCATTACTCCTTAAAAGTAAATATTACTTCCAAGCATGTGCTTCAAGTTGGCAATTTAGCGTATTGGTAGCATGTCGGAAATCTAATCCAAGGAACCGGGGATCGGACCATTGTGTAGTTTCTCTTGATTTTTTTCTTAATGAAAATAAGTTTTATCTTTTTTTTTATATATAAACGCATTAGGAAATTTAATAAAACTAGTGAACAAACGCAAGTGGAAATTAGGTAAGTCATGTACGGTATATTTTATATTGCACACACATGATTTTTTCTTAATGAAAATAATTTTTATATATAAACGCATTAGGAAATTTAATAAAATTAGTGAAAAAACGCATGTGGAAATTTGGTTAGTTAGGTACGGTATTTTTTATTGCACACACGATTAACTCGTGTTTTCGCAATGTGCTGTTTCTGTCGCTAATCACAAGGGGTTAAGTGGTTCATGATCTACGTTCTACGTTTATACACATAGAGTTAGGAATATAAATAGAGGGAACCTTAGGCTCTTTTATTGGAGAGGAGAATGAGGCCAAGAGACGGAAAGGACGAGGCATTTCGGCCATCTTGTGTGTCCCCATATTCAGAGACCCTCTTTTCCGAGTATTGCCTCTCTCAGGTGTACTCATCCTCTATCGAAAAAGGCAATCCTTACAGTACTCGGTATAGAGGGACTCTAATGGGGCCACACAAGATGGCAGGCGATGAATCGAATTTGGCTTCATGTGAAGTCATGTATGTTTTCTTTTTTCTTCCTAACTCTATGTATATACAACTACTACTTCTTCTTCTATAGTGAATCCGAATAATAGAGTTAGGAATATAAATAGAGGGAACCTTAGCCTGTTTTGTTGGAGAGGGGTGGAGAGGTGCTTGAGCCCTGGGGTTCCAGCAGGAAGGAGATGGGCAAATATGTGTTGGGTA
>JAGDQP010000107.1:142251-169667 GCA_022664845.1 Lepisma saccharinum
GCCCTGGGGTTCCAGCAGGAAGGAGATGGGCAAATATGTGTTGGGTATTATTAATTCAGCCGTATAATATGAAGGTTAATCAAAGGGGGAGGGCAAGACTTAATGTGAATGTTAGGTGGCTAGATCTTGTAAAAATGTAGGGAAATAGTCCTATAAAATTATTGAATATAATAAATGTGAAGATGGTAATGAAGAGGAATGTTGTCCCCTTATGTGGGTTGTTAGGTCCTAGGATTGTTTTGAATTCTTTATGAAGCGTGATTACTAACTTGTCTCATATAATTGTTGTTCGGGTTGGAAGAAATCATAGTGATGTGGGAATAATTAATAGGCCTAGTAAAGTGCTGATTCAGTTGATTGACAAGGACAGTACAGTTGAGGTTGGATCAAATACTGAGAATAGATTAGTTATCATTTCCAGTTTAGGGGCGTTTTAGTAATGCTTGTTTGTTCTGCGCTCAATTGATTGGGACGAATGTTAAAGTATATGATTGAGGCAAAAGTTAGGTAGATAAGTGAGAAGAAAATAAATAATAATAATCATTTTAAAGGGGATATTTGTGGTATTAAAAAGTATTAAGGTTTAATAATTCGGCTATGACATGGCCATGTTATGATAATTTAACTAACTTTTTCATTAGAAGTAATTGTTATTTTACTATATTTTGGTTTAAGAGACCATCACTTACTTTCAGTCATCTAATGAGGCTTCTTGTGATATATTTAATATTCAATTAATGAATTGTTGATGTGGGCAGGTTTCTATAACAATTGGCATGAAGCTGTGATTTGCCCCGCAAATTTCTGAGCATTGTCCGAAGAATAGGCCGATTCGTTTTGCGTTTATTCTGACTTGATTAAGTCGTCCTTGGGAAGCATCTGCTTTTAGCCCTATAGCTGGTATGGCTCATGAATGGAGTACGTCGGCGGCGGTAATTAAAACTCGAATGTCTGTGTTGATTGGTAAAATTACTCGGTTATCTACATCTAATAGACGAAAATTATTTTTTTTTATTTCATTAATTGGGATTATGTATGAGTCGAATTCTGTGGGGGTAAAATCTGAATATTCATAACTTCAATATCATTGATGGCCAATTACTTTTAGGGTTACTGAGGGTTGATTGATTTCATCAATTAGATAAAGAAGATGCAATGACGGTAGTGCGATGAAGACTAATATAATTGCTGGTAAAATTGTTCAAATAGTCTCTAAGGTTTGTCCTTCTAAAAGGTACCGATTAATAAATTTGTTGAATATAATAGAGATTAGTAAATATCCTACAAGGACTGTGATTATTATAATAATAAGTATTGTATGATCGTGAAAGAAAGTTATTTGTTGTATGATTGGTGATCTGGCATCTTGTAGGTTTATTTGGTTTCAGGTGGCCATTTCTAAGGAAGGGTTATGGTCCTTATTTCCGGGGCTTAGGTCCGGTGCACTTATCTGCCACCTTAGAACATTAATTAGTTAAAATCGGGATTTCTGTATAACTGTGTTCAGCTGGTGGTAAATTTTGGTATCATTCTAAGGAAGTAGGTTGTTGATCAGGGTAGAGAATGGTGCGGGAACTGGCTAGGGCCTCTCATACGATAAACACTAGTATTAGAACGGCGATTAATGATAATAGGGACCCGACGCTTGATACCATATTTCATGTTATATATGCGTCGGGGTAGTCAGAATATCGTCGTGGTATTCCTCTTAGGCCCAAAAAATGTTGTGGGAAGAAGGTGATATTTACGCCTAGGAATATTGTAATAAATTGGATCTTTAATCAATTGGGGTTAAGGGATGTGCCGCTAAAGAGTGGGAATCAATGAATGATTCCTGCTATGATAGCAAATACTGCTCCTATAGAGAGTACGTAATGAAAGTGGGCAACGACGTAGTAAGTGTCGTGTAATACAATATCTATTGATGAGTTCGCTAGTATTACTCCTGTTAATCCTCCTACTGTGAAAAGGAAAATGAACCCTAGTCTTCAAAGTGTTGGGGGGGAGTAGTTGATTTGTGCGCCATGAAGGGTTGCAATTCATCTAAAGACTTTAATTCCGGTCGGAACGGTAATAATTATCGTGGCTGCTGTGAAGTAGGCTCGTGTGTCTACATCTATCCCTACTGTGAATATATGATGCGCTCAGACAATAAACCCAAGAAATCCAATTGCTAGTATTGCATAAATTATTCCTAATGCACCAAATGTTTCTTTTTTCCTCTTTCTTGAGTAACGATGTGGGAAATTATGCCAAATCCTGGGAGGATTAGAATATATACTTCTGGGTGGCCAAAAAATCAGAATAGATGTTGATAAAGAATGGGGTCTCCCCCCCTGTTGGGTCAAAGAAGGAAGTGTTGAGATTTCGGTCTGTTAATAATATCGTAATGGCTCCGGCTAAGACGGGCAGTGATAATAGTAGTAAAATAGCTGTAATTATGACAGATCATACAAATAGGGGGATTCGTTCTATTGTTATTCCTGGTGCTCGTATGTTAATTACAGTTGTAATGAAGTTTACGGCCCCTAAGATTGAGAATACTCCGGCAAGGTGGAGAGAAAAAATCGATAGGTCGACTGATCTTCCGGCGTGAGCGATTGCATTTGATAGGGGAGGATAGACAGTTCAGCCAGTTCCCGCACCATTCTCTACAATTCTTCCAGTTAATAGGAGAGTAAGTGATGGTGGAAGAAGTCAGAATCTTATGTTATTTAGGCGCGGGAAGGCTATATCTGGGGCTCCGAGCAGTAGCGGCACTAATCAATTACCAAACCCCCCAATTATGATCGGCATTACTATGAAGAAGATCATAATGAAGGCATGGGCGGTTACGATTACGTTATAGATTTGGTCGTCGCCAATAAGGCTGCCTGGGCGCCCTAATTCGGCACGGATTAATAGTCTTAAAGAGGTTCCTACTATTCCTGACCATGCTCCAAAGATTAGGTATATTGTGATTTGTGGAAAATAATCATCGTTGCAAGGTGAGTATTAGATTATCAGTAGGACAGGGTGGCTGAAATATTAGGTAATAGATTGTAAATCTATGAATGGAACCGTTGTTCCCCTTGTTATGGGAGATTAAGGTTTTATGGTCAATATTTATGATACTAGATTGCAAGTCTGGGGAAGTGTGGGAAAGCATTAAGACCTAAAGATTTTCTTTATGGGAGACTTTGAAGGTCACTAGTTTGTTGTTAACTTAAGGCCTTGGTTTAATAGTTTAAGGTTAAAATTAGTGGGGAAATTAAAAGGCCTGTTAAGGTAAGAGAGGTGATGGTTAGTCTAATTCTTTCTTGTCATTTTGGGTGGGAGATTTTTGTTCAGGTTTGGGTAGTATTAGTTAAGGTGAAGGCTGAGTATGCAATTCGTATATAGTAGTAGAGAGTGATTAGGGCTATTACGATTATGACTATGAGAGGAACAATAAACAATATTTGGGTTATGTTTGTAATAATAATTCATTTTGGTAGAAAGCCTAGAAATGGAGGTAGCCCACCCAATGATAGGGTGGTAGTAAAGATTGCAAGTTTTGTGGTTGGGTGAATTTTATAGGAGAAAATTTGATTTAAATAAAAAATTTTGGTTATTTGGAATAGTAGTGTGATTGCTGCGGTTAGGATAGTGTAGATAGTTAGGTACAAGAATCATCTTGTATTATCACATATGATTGCTCTTAAAAGTCAGCCCATGTGAGCAATTGAGGAAAAGGCCATGATTTTTCGTAGGGAGGTTTGGTTGAGTCCCCCGACCGCCCCAGTCGTTACTGACGAAATAATCAGCAAGAATATAATGTTTGAGTTAATTGTTACGTAGGATATGAGGGTGAGGGGGGCTAATTTTTGTCATCTTATTAGTAATAGGCAATTTGTTCAGCTTATCCCTTCTATTACTTCTACTAATCAAAAATGGAGGGGGGCTGCTCCTAGTTTGAGGGCTAGGGAGGTTGTTATAATTAAGGTGCTGAGATTCATTATCGGGGATTTATGATGTAGAAGTATTATGATAGCTGAGAGGAGAATTATTGAGGCTAGGGCTTGGATTAGGAAGTATTTTAGCGCGGATTCGGTTATTCGTTGATTATCGGTTTTTGAGGTTAGGGGGATGAAGGATAGAAGGTTAATTTCTAATCCTATTCAAGCTCCGTATCAGGAGGTTGATGATACGGAGATTAATGATCCTACAATTAATGTTAGCGTGAACATTAATATTTTAGGATTGGTGAGCATTAGAAAGAGAAGGGGTAATTTGGAACCTTCATTGGCGGGGTATGAGCCCATTAGCTTTGTTAGCTTATCTTTCTTTTATGCTTTAATGTAAGGTGCGTGTCAATTTTTGATGTTGAAGGGGAAAGTTTAATTCTTTCATGCATAGATTAGTGAGATAATGAAAGTATGTGGCATACATTATTTATCCTATCACGATAGCCCTTTTAATTCAGGCATTTCATTTATTTTTTAAATAAATAAAAAGTTATATGATTAAAATAATTAGTACATATTTTGGGGTTATGTAGTAAAAGTAGGATGAAAATGTGGGGAAGTATAATGCTAGTTACAGAATATATTATACTTTAATTAATAGCTATATTACCGGCTATATAAATAAATATAAATAAATAATGTACATACGTTACCATTATTAACTAGTGTTTACAGCATATGCTTATGGAGGTTTTAAATATATATTTTAGAATACAATAAATGAAAAGAAAATTGTATTCTAAAATATATGTGCGCGGAGCGCAGGTGAGCTGTTCTTGGGGGGTTATAATGGTTATAATTTATTCTAATTTTTGTTGTTTTTGGCGAATGGTCTTTAATTGTTTGGCATTTATGATTTTATAGTTATTATGTAAAGTTTTATTCTTGCTTGTTTTTCTTCTATATGGTTTTTGTACATGTATTGTTTTGAGTTAAGATGTTAATATTATTTTAATTTTGGAAGTTAGAATGGGTGAAGGTAGAATTAGCAGTGCTTGATTTTATTTGTTTAATGGGAGTTTGAAGTAGATATTTATATTTGTAAGTTCCGGTGAAATTCGTGCCACCTGCCGCGGTTAGACGTGGGGGGCAAGGGGAGATTAGTGATTATTGTAGTTAGATGTTGTTTAATTAGAATTAGTATAATTGTTTTGTAGGTGAAATTATTATGTTTGGTTTATATTCTTTTTTTTGAGGCTACGAGAGTGTTGATATAAACTAGGATTAGATACCCTATTATAGGTATTGTAAAATTTATGTTAAGGATTGGGGTAGTAGTAGTTATGTTCTTGAAACCCAAAGAGTTTGGCGGTATTTTAGTCTATTCAGAGGAACCTGTCCCGTGATCGATAGTCCGCGTTGTAATCTTACTTGTTATTGTTTGCAGTTTGTATACCGCCGTCGTTGAAAAGGTTTGAAAGCTATTTTCATTATTTTAATTGAATGTAAAATCAGGTCAAGGTGCAGCTGATTAATAAGTGGAGATGGGTTACAATAATTTGATTATAATGGATTTTTATTGAAAAATAAAATGAAGGTGGATTTGAATGTAATTTTGAATTATATTGTTTTATTGAGTTAGGCTCTAAAATATGCACACATCGCCCGTCGCTCTCATTTTTAGGTGAGATAAGTCGTAACATAGTAAGTGTATTGGAAAATGTGCTTAGAATGGGCAAAGTTGAGCTTGTTAGTTTAGCTATTCGTTTACACCGAGCAGGTTTCTGTGCGATTCAGATTACTTTGAAAAATTAAGGAAATTATTACTATATAATTTAAAGGTATTTATTTTTAATAAGTAAAATAATATAAAAGTTATGTTAGTTTGGTATATTTTTATTAATTAAATTGTTTTGAGTAATAGTGTATAAAGTACTGTGTGGGAACATTTAAATATTTGAAAATTATTTTTTATAGAGAAAGCTTGTGGGGCTGTACCTTTTGTATCAGGGGATATTGAAGATTTAAATAATATTGTTTTGTCCCGAAATAAATTAAGAGTTAAAATGAGTGTGTGAAGTGTAGGTTGCAACCTGCTTTTTAATGTCATTTTGGTAATGAGAAGTTAGTCGGTTTTTGTGATATCTGGTTGAGTGGGAATTGCATTTAATGCAGTAATCATAAATGTAATATATATATGTTAGTTATTTATTTTTTGATTAATTAGGATCAGGGGGATTTGCTCTTGATTGAGTTTTTTTTCATAACTTGGTAATAGGTTATTTTATTGTTGTGGGCTTAGAAGTAGCTATCAATTGTGATTTTGTTATAATTTGTTTAATAGTTTTATAATATTTTATTATTAGTTTGAGTTAATTGTTACTGCTCTGTTGTTATTAATTTTTTAGGTAAGGAATTATGATATTATTAGTATATGTTTTAGGTTGAGTTAGAGGAACTCGGCAAATGTATTTCTCACCTGTTTATCAAAAACATGGCCTTATAATAAAAATATAAGGTCTGGTCTGCCCAATGAATCGTTGTTTTGAATGGCCGCGGTATTTTGACCGTGCAAAGGTAGCATAATCATTAGTCTTTTAATTGTTGGCTTGTATGAATGGCTGGATGAGGAAGTGACTGTCTTTTTTTAATATAGTGGAATTTTACTTTTGAGTGAAAAGGCTTAAATGATTAGGGGGGACGATAAGACCCTATAGATCTTTATATATAAGTTTGTGTTTATAATTTGGTATTTATTTTTATACTTAAATTTATATATTCGACTGGGGCGGTCGGGGAGATATAAACTTTCTTTATATTATTTCATTTATGGGTGTTGTTTATTTGATCCATTTTTTGTGATTACAAGATTAAGTTACCTTAGGGATAACAGCGTAATCTCTTTTGAGAGTTCTTATCGACAGGGGGGGGGGTTGCGACCTCGATGTTGGATTAAGATTTACTTAGGTGTAGGTGCTTAAGGGAAAGGTCTGTTCGACCTTTAAATTCTTACATGATCTGAGTTCAGATCGGCGTGAGCCAGATCGGTTTCTATCTTTCTAATGGTTTAAATGTCTTAGTACGAAAGGACCAGGTATTTGTAATATTTTATTTATATTAAAATAATAACTATTTTGGCAGATAAGTGCATTAGATTTAGGATCTAAAAATGAAGTGAGTTCTTCATGTAGTAGTGTATATTAATTTTTGGTTGGGGCTTTTTTCTTATATTATTTTAATTATTGGGGTTTTGATTGGCGTGGCTTTTTTGACTTTGCTTGAGCGTAGGGTGCTAGGATATATTCAGATTCGTAGGGGCCCAAATAAGGTGGGGTTCTGTGGTGTTCTTCAACCATTTGCTGATGCTATTAGGCTTTTTTCTAAGGAACAAAGATTTCCTACAATGTCTAATTATTATCCTTACTATTTGGCTCCTATTTTTAGTTTAATATTATCTTTGCTGGTTTGGTTGTGTGTGCCTCTTGTTAGAGTGATTGTTACTTTTTCTTTGGGACTTTTGTTTTTTTTGTGTTGTACTAGTATGGGCGTTTATAGTGTTATGGGTGCTGGATGGTCTTCGAACTCTAATTATGCGTTACTTGGGGGGTTACGGGCTGTTGCTCAAACTATTTCTTATGAGGTAAGTCTTGCTTTAATTTTATTATCTTTTGTTTTTTTGAGAGGTAGTTATAAGTTTTCTGATTTTAATCTTTACCAGGGGGATATGTGGTTTTTGTTTATTAGTTTCCCGCTATCTTTGGCTTGGTTGGCTTCTTGTTTAGCTGAGACGAATCGGACTCCCTTTGATTTTGCTGAGTGAGAATCTGAGCTTGTTTCTGGATTTAATGTTGAATATAGCGGGGGTGGGTTTGCCCTTATTTTTATGTCGGAGTATGCTAGAATTCTGTTTATGAGAGTTTTATTTAGTATTATTTTTCTAGGTTGTAATGTTTTTTCTTATTTGTTTTTTGTGAGGGTGGTTTTTATCTCTTTTATTTATATCTGGGTCCGGGGGACTTTGCCTCGGTTTCGTTATGACAGGTTAATATATCTTGCTTGGAAAAGATTTCTTCCTTTGTCATTAAATTATTTACTATTTTTTAGAGGGTTTAGGATTTTGTTAGTGTCTTTTTTGATTTAAATGAATTTTATTTAGAATATAAAATCCTTAGAGTTTCTTTTACTCTGTTTTATGTTTTCAAAACATAAGCTTTGTTCTCGGCCAAAGGATTAATTTTTAGTAAGTAAGTAGTCTCATAGTGTTGATAGGTGGGGCATAATTAGGAAATAGGCGAAATAAATTACTGTTAATACTTGTCCTGTTAAAATGTAGGGGTCTTCAACTGGTCGGGCACCAATTCAAGTTAGTAGAATGATTACTGCTACTATAATTCAAAAAATAATTTGGTTGAGTGGGTAGAATTGGAGTTCTCGTATTTTTCTTTTATGATATCATGGTATAATTATTAAGATTAAAATAGATATCACAAGGGCAATGACTCCTCCTAGTTTATTAGGAATTGATCGTAAGATGGCATAGGCAAATAGGAAGTATCATTCTGGCTGGATATGAACTGGGGTAACTAGTGGATTTGCTGGAATGAAATTTTCGGAATCCCCCAATATGTAAGGATTTCATAAGGATAAAAAAGTTAATAAAAATATTATTACTAGAAATCCGATAAAGTCCTTTGATGAGTAAAATGGATGGAATGGAATTTTGTCGATATTTCTATTGATTCCTAGGGGGTTATTGGATCCTGTTTGATGAAGAAATATTAAGTGAACTATCGATAAAGCAATAACAATAAATGGTAAGATGAAGTGGAACGCGAAGAATCGGGTTAAGGTGGCGTTATCTACGGCAAAGCCGCCTCAAATTCATTGTACTAGTATAGTTCCGAGGTGCCCACTTCTTGAGGTGCCCACTTTTGTTATTAACAGTAACATGCCTTTGGTTTGGCTTCCGACTAAAAACAAGGGTGGGAAAGTCCACCTTAAAGTCAGGTCGAAACTGAGTGCTAAGTATTGCTTCTTGTTGTTGTATGAGATAAGTTGACGAGCAACACCTTTTGGTTGCAAACCAAATATTATGATTAACTATTATCCTATGCGGGTCATTCTAGTGATCCTTGATTTCATTCGTGGTATAGGCCAATAAGTAGAATTAGGAGGAAAGTTATTGTTACGGTGGTTCAAGGGATAATTATGGCGGTAGAAATTGTGATTGCTGCAGGAAGGAGTAATAGAATTTCTACGTCAAAAATGAGGAAAATTACTGCAATAAGAAAAAAGCGAATTGAGAAGGGAGTTCGCGGGGATGATTTGGGGTCAAATCCACATATCCTAAAAGCATCACAGGAACCTTAGGAAATGCGAAAGGTTATGACTTTAGAAATAGACGTATTTATATGGCCATATTGGAAAAAAGATTTGCGGACCTTAAAATCAATAAAATTATTCCCATCAGATATTTATAATTAGATATCAAACTCAGTATATGTGCTTAAATATAAATAAACTTGTAAAGAAATTAAGAAGCAAATGTCCACCATTTTGAAAGCGGCTGCTACAATTTTTTTTACCAGGAATCACGAGAATTAACAAAGTTATCATATTAGCTTAACACCTGAGGATTATATATCAACAGAGAAAACCTCTGGCCCTTGAATATTTTTTTTTTGGGGGGGGGTATAGGTTGTCTCCTGGATTAACTGGGGCGTGAAAGAAGGGAAACATATTCCATTTCAGATTTAATCATGAAATTCCATCTGAAAGGTTCGATAGAACGTTGAGAATTTCGGAAACTGTAGTTAAATTATCTCTACTGCCATTTGTTGCGTTAACAGCATCTAATTGCCGGCGTAAAAGAGTTATATTATCTCTCATGGAATAAATTCTGCAGATTTATTAAACTATACAGGCATCTGAATATTTAATACTGCAATAACATTCTGGACTATTTTTTGCTTTTACATTAAAATAGTTCTATAATACCCCTTTACTTTAGCAGTATGATAACGAATGTTGAGAAGAAAGTTGATGAAATAGGCTGATACACCTAGCTTTGATCGTCGATTTGGTGCTCTGACCACAGCTGAGTAAACTCTTCAGCTATCTAGTGGAAATATCCTGGGCAGAATGCGATTTGTGTTTGGTAGGTGTCCACCATTGATTTTTGGTAACAACCCGGGTACTGTTCAGAAAATAAAATATTATACAAAAGTTAACTTTGCAAGCCTGAGAGAGAAAATATTCAACTCAATATTTTTAATTAATAACACTTTAGGTAAGCATGCCAATTACATCAGATAGATATACAATACATTAAACATCTTTTGGTAAGTTTAATTAATTGGATACTAATTCGTGTTTTACATTATTTGGATTTGTTAGTTTCATTATTTTTCTGTTACTTTACACGAACAGAAAAAAATAGAGTTGGAGCAATGCGTCTACTACTTCATGTAATTTTAAAAAATGTTTTCGCGTTCCCTTTTCTTCCTAATTCATCTCGTCAAACGCTAGGGGGCATAAAAAGAGGGGCAATTAGAATATTTGCGACTGTACTATCTGTACGATTTTTAATCTACGGGTTAGGGGATTTCGACGTAAACATTCCAAAAGCCTAAAATAATTTTCGTGTAGGAATGAAGCTGTTTCTAATTCTGTTATTCTTTTTACATGTATGGTGCCGTTGTGCACAAGGTAAGAATAGGTTTAAAACTGAGCATAGACTTCAGGTATGTGTATAGTTTGATTCCTGATGCAATTTGAACGAATTCCAACAATTTAGAATCGGTTTAGCTAACAACCTATTACTCGTTTTTCTTCTCTTGGTACAATAGCTACTTGGGAATAAATAAAGATTAACGCGTACACGGTTCGCAGCTTCGATTCAATGTTTCAAGTAGCGACGAATAGAGTCTGTGATGAGAATTGTCACAGATTCGAAATACCGGTGTTGGAGCACTGAACAGAAATGGTTTGAAATCATTAAAGTTATTCTTTGGAAACTCCCCACAATCGGTCAAATGAGTGAGGGTTAGGTTAGATTGGAGTGGTTAGCTTAACTTACATTAGTTCGTTATTTAACTGGGCTTGACGCCTGTAGACTTAGAAAATCAGATCCGAAAAAAAAATACTGAACGTGGTGATGTCTTGTTCGGGGATGTATAAAAATATCATCCACGATTAATCTTGACAGAGAAATTGGCAATTAAATAATCACGCTTTAAGTGGTAATTGAAATGGGACACAATAAGTTTAAAGGTAACCTAACCCAATGTAAAACTAACGCAATAGTAAAATTATGCCCAATTTTTAATAGAGATTGTTTTATATTACATCGCAAAGACAACGATGTAGATGGTTGAAAGTATTTGATAATGATTAAATAAGTGGAGTAATAATTTGCTTACTATTAGTTGATAAGATAAAAACTAGTAATGCATGAATAACATCTACCAGTATTCGACGCACTAGCCCACTAGGGAATTAGTAAGGAGTAAGTGTATTAAATGCACTAAATCTAGTCGACTAATGTTGATAGTGTAACAACCTTGGAGCTCCGTTCCATTTGTTTCATTCAATTTTTGTTACGGATTTTCCATGTTTAGCTTCAATGCCAAGGGATTCTTACTATTATGATCGCTGTGTCATCCATATTCTTTGAAAATTATTTTTAAGTTTATGAGCAGTGGCTTAATCTTTCGATTCTCTTTTGTTTAACTTTCTTGGCGTAAAGATTTATAAGTACTTTATGACGTATCTTTCTTCCTTCTTCCGTTTATTACTTATTTTCTGATTGGGTGATAGTGTCAGCATCCCTGAAAGGACCAAATCTCGATTCATCTCAGGTATGTTTGTAGCGTTCAAGAAAAATATCCAGCCATAACTGGCAACACTGTCAATCCAAGAGCCAAATTCACTCATCTGAAATAGTACTGACAGATAAAACGCTACTCCGTGGAAAATCACTGCCCAGACCAGAAGTGGCAGAGAGAGGGAAAACAACTTCTAGAGATCCACGGTAATTCATGCGGTTAGGGCAATAAGTCGCAGGTTCGAAACCGCATGACGCCCCCACCTCGAGGGGGCGTAATACCACTTCTGTCTATACTTTAAATTCCTGAGGTGCACTTTACCTCCCCCCATAAAAACACACCATAACAACCAACTCATTGGCGGACCAGTAATCTGAATCCTCCAGAGCGACGATACCTCCGAAATCCTCTCTTTGATTGTTTAACATGATTCAGCCAGCATAATCAATGACTACTAGAAGATCAAGCTTCCGTACTAAAGTTCCCGTTTATTAATCAGGGAACAGAAGGTCCACAGACTCTCGCTATTGAAGTACCTCATCCAACCCTTGGGGGTACTTATTTCGAAACACTACCGCTTATCTGGCATTGTAAAGATAATAATTTTTTGATGCGAAATATGCACCATAACAATCAAGGAAAATTCAAGGGGCGTCACCGCTCGCGAGGACGCAGACAAATAGTCCGCAAAATCGCAGATTATGCTTAGTGCTAATATGGAGATTGTTCGGATTACTACGGAAAATATACTCCCCACCCCAAAAAATAAATAAAATAAAACATTGATCGAAAACAAATAATTATAGGTGCAAGGCAGAATCGCACTTCAAGATCCTGTGTCACCAAGCAATACTGACACATTTACTGTTATGAGGACACGTCTCGAGAACACTGCTATCAGACTCATCTTACAAATAACATCACAATGGGCTAGTATATGAGAACCTTGCTCAATTAACCTTACTTGGCCCATGACCGCTATGTAAACTGATCTGGCAATCTCTCACGAAGGAAAAAAAAATATATTTTACAAATAATACTAGAAGAATTCTGGCAACAGCCCCCTCTCGTACGCAGGGTCATTTGGCACCAAAGTGACATTATCCGTCTATCACACCGTAACCTTTCACTTAACAGGAAAGATATTTACTGTAAAGGAAAATGAATGTGCATAGTCACACTGGCAGAGAAATACTAGAAGCCTAATCCATCGACCTGGTTCTCACTAATTAATTACATACAAGGGGAAAAATCTGAAACCTACTTCTGTATATTACAACAGGTCGATAAAAAAAAAACATTATGAACCTTCAACTCACTTCCTGCAAATAGACGGAAAATATCCCTCAGGTACCACACCCAAAACTGCACAAGGAGAGGCTATTAAAATATTAGAATTGGATTGTATTCTCAATTTTACTCTTATAGAAATTGAAATTTTACCTTCCTTAAAGTTTACATATTAGCATGCATTTACTAGTGACAAACAAATCTGTCAACCTATTTACTGAAAAGCAGGAGTAGCTAAATTATACACCCTTGAGATTTTAATCGCAGCATTATTTATTACATTGCCTGCCAAAACATTGAAAATGGGTACATTCCCAATAATGAACTTTCTACAAAATTGAGATGTTTAAAAAGAAATATTCAGTTTATAAAACATATAATTACAAGCGACATTTTAAGTTAAGTATATGTACTCAAAGACAAAAGAATCACAATATACAAAACTTCCGTATTAGCAATTCCAGATCAAGGAGTGTTAAAGCAATAATTTAGAATATTATTTAAATTACAAGCATTTTATGAGACGATCAAGGACATTACGTTACAACGACCAGGGACAAACACATAAAGTGCAGCTGTACAGACAAAAATAAGCTACCATTCGCCCGTCACTTTTTGAATTGAAAAAGAAAACCAAGAGAGGCTCAACGAGTGGATGAAAGCCTAGTTGATACCCAAAGTGAAGACATTAATAAATAATGTTTACAACAAACGAATAAATTACTTTACACAAATTATTACGGTATCGTCTCATTAAAAAAAACTGGCAGGATGTTTAGAATTACTATTAAATACTTGTTGACATTTAACAAAATATGTATCGTAAACACTTACACACAAACATGTATATTATGTTAGTCACTTCACCCCTTCCACGTTTAGAATTAAAAGGAATGCCAAGAAGAGGTTAAGAAAAGGTGAAGTGACTCCAAATGTCACAACTAGAACACCACAAACTTATGTACACAAACTAAAACCTCGGACAATCCTACATGCTTCATCAAAAGAATTACTTTCGACCGTTTCTTAAATATTCATATTTAACAGGTATAAAATTTTACATATTTAACTAATTCGACTTTTGAAGGTTACATACGCCAAAAGAAATCAAATACATGATACCAAACAATAAATTTCGAATTAGTCTCCAAAACTAAATTTCGCCCAAAACACGCCAAGTGATTCCCCACGCCAGGGAGCTAAAGCTGTGGTTTATTTTCCCATTTTTTAAAATGTCCTTCGCTTCAGATCGCAAACACTAATGTCACTGGACAGTTTATCGTATTCCACGTAAAGAATAAAATGGCTAATATTCCCTTACTGAACACTAGATGTAAATTATTTAAGTTTTGTTAAAAACTTCCAGCATGGCGTCAGGTCAAACCACGAGGCTAACGGAAAGCAATCAACTAAATCGACATTTAGTCCACTCCTTCCATCACCGGCTTGGAATTTATGTCATAACTAGATTAAATAAACTCACCAAATATGTTGATGGGTGTAAATCTCTTCACAATGACATGTAGAAAATTTTCCGAAGGCTAGTCTGGGGTGACTATAATTTTTAGCATGCACTTACTTCCATATTGGTATTGGGTACAAGGGGTCTTCAACCGAATCGCACGGAGTACTACTCATTCGAGTCAAAAACACAACTAAACTCGAACGAAAAAAAATAAAAAAAAAATAAATGGATAGGAACACATATGAAGAAAGAAACGTCCAATAGCACTTGAAATTAGTAGGCTTTCCTAGTATAAATAAATATTACTCTAACTAACAAAATAAGAGAACTCAAAATCATTAACTTGAACTACCATAACGTCACCGAAATATCAACCGCCTACCACAATTTACCTTTAAATAAGAGCTGACTGCCGCTGCCACCTATAGACCACGTATATCAGATGATTTTAAGTAATTTAACTTAATTTAGACGAAAATAAAATAAATTCCAAAATATTTTAGTGAACAAACAACTTAGAACCGCTACCTCAGAGACATCTGTCGACTGTCTTGGAAACACATGACTCCGTCTTCATAAAGAAAAATGATTAATCACTACATCGGCAGATGGCATGTGAGGCTCACCTAGAGACATCACATGTTGTCTTATATCATTGGCAAATCTTCCCGCCAAGAGAATTCCTTGCTCGCTAAACTTATTAATTTTCTTATATTAATATATTATTTATTTCCAGTTTTAAGATATACTGTGTTTATGAATTTTCATTCAGTGTGCCAAAATCCAGGTATAATTGGTTTATTTGGTCGGAAATTGAGATCTGTTCTTATGTTTATTTTGTTCTTCCGCCTTGCGTTCGTCATCTGTCGATGAAGAAGGAGGTTGTAGTAGGATTCTGATCATCTACTGTCAAATATGGTAGCAGGACACTGATACTCTCCGAAGTTTTCTTAAGTATTTTAACCTTCACTTCGTATTTTAAATCAGTGCTCCTGCCCCAGGTAACACCAAAATTAGTGAAAGTAATTATCAAACCACGTTCGCTTACAAAGGAAATTATTAAACTTTGAAGTTTGAAATTTCGTCGTGACATCTTCCGCTTTGCTGGATGCACAACGAGAAGACATCTTTGAATATCAGTGAATAATTCTATCTTTCGAGTTTTGAACTTCCTCAAGCATAAATTAATTACGTCTAAATTCTGTTTTCGGTAGTGAAAATGTTTGTGCACTATGCGTAAAAGTTTTGATGTATAGTTTATATATAGTGCAAGGTCAATTTCTCGACATGCTTGGCGAAACTAGGTAAGGGAAGATGGGTCGACCATATGCCGTAATGCTGTGATTTAGTTAAGCTTAAGTCTGTTAACAGATCTATGGTTTCTCTCCTTATTTATTTAATGGTTTATTGATTTAAGTATTATTGTGCTTTATGCACTCCCAATATGAATTTCGTTAGCTACTCAAGAGAAGTTTAGTGCAATGAGCTCACCATATTTACTTTATCCGTTCGGCATCGGTTGAGTACCTGGACCCTGTTTCGTACGCTTTGGTTTCGTATCGTTTGTTCACATTTAAATTTAAACCAGTTTCAAAAACTGTCTGATTGCTAAACCCATAAAATATCCAAATTTGTATATTTGAAATTTCAAATATTTATTTCGAAACACCGATAAATTGTCAGAAATCTTAATTTGTCATATTGTGATGTAATGTTGAAAAGTGCTTACAGTGGAACTGGCCCACATTTTATAGTGACAGTGATACAGTTGGAAAGGGTTAGAAGTTTCGAATATTTGTTAATATTATTGATATCTTCTAAGTATAAAACAGTGAATTTTGGTACTATTTTTACATACAAACAATTTTTGAACTTTAAGTTCGAAACGAAACGATTTTTGTTAAAGCGTAAATTTCAACTACAGTTTAACTAAATTAATTTCCATGGACTAAATAGTGATTTGTAACATATTTTTTTTTCCAAATCGAATTTGTGAACTGTCGGGCTTCTCTCCTCAAGAGATGTTAATTTCACCTGAAATACAAATGAGTTTTTCCGTTCAAGTCAACTTCGATGTATATGAAAATATGAACTTTGGAATAATTTGTGTTTAATAACTTGATCTTTCTGTCGGTTTGTTGAAGTAAACAATGGATAAAAAGGGTTTAAACATTTTATTGAAATCGCATGTAGTGGTAGCTAATATTTAGGTTAATTTGAACCATGATGCTTTATGCAGATATGTTTTGAGCTTACACTATCACGTATAATACAATTGTTTTAGTGAATTGAATTTAATTCGTATCAAGGTTAGTGCACGCACATTAAACTTTCAGTGTTTTTAATAGATTTTCACGTTAATATTGAGTTCAAAATTTGCTACAGTGACCTTGTACACTAGCGGACAATATCGCTGTCTTCTGGCGGATAGGTAGTATGTTAGAACTTTTATTTCTCCTACTCTTTCCGCTAGAATACGGCGAATGTCACTAGAAGAGAACACAAGGTTAAAGTCTATAATGTACGGGGACATCCGAATCACTTTACTGATTTAAACTAAACTAATGATGTCAATTTAACTTGGAAAGAAACAAATGACATACAATTAACCTAGATCTATCTTGATTGTACTAACACTATAAAGAACGAATTAACATACTAATATATATACAGATGCTTATCAGAATAATGGAAACACCTGTAGTTGGCAACACGTCAGATGTATGGGTTGACAGTGGTGTCGTGGGGAGCGCAGCGCCGCACTGCTGGTGGTGGTGTGTTAGGTCGGTCTCCATACTGTCAGGCGTCGTGGAACAGGAGTGTGCAGTGGCTGCAGCAGACGGAGGTAGTGTAAAATGGGAGACCTCTCAGAGTTTCAAAGAGGGCAAATTGTTGGTGCGCGGTTATGTGGAGTGAGTGTGACGGCAGTGACTAGTGTGTTAGGTGTGTCGCCAGGGACAGTGTCGAAGGTGATGACGGCCTACACAACACACGGGAAAACCACATCGGGGAAGCGGAACAGTGGGCGGAAGAAAAGCACAGGGTGACAGGGCACGCCGGGTATTAAAGCGCATTGTCACGCGGAACCGTCGTGCCACTGCGGCGCAAGTGACGGAGGAACTCAATCAGCACCTGCCCCAACCTGTTTCGACAATCACAGTCCGCCGCGAATTACATGACATGAACTTACGGGGTCGTGTTGCACGGGCCAAACCTCTCATCAGGGACCAGAACGCTTTAGCACGCCGCAAATGGTGCCGCGACCATGCAACTTGGACCGTTGACGACTGGAAACGTGTGGTATGGTCGGATGAGTCACCATTCACCCTATTCCAAACCACGGGCCGTGTTTATGTGTGGAGAACGCCCAAAGAAGCGTATGATCTGCAGTGTCTCCGCCCAACTGTGAAACATGGCGGCGGCACGGTGATGCTGTGGGCCGCAATATCATGGTTTTCATTGGGTCCTGTGGTCACACTTCGCGGACGCATCACTGCCAACGATTATGTCGCAATTTTAGGAGACCACTTGCATCCTATGGTCCGGATGTTGTTCCCGGACAATGACGCCATATTCCAGGATGATAATGCACCCATTCACACAGCTGGAGTTGTTGCAGCGTGGTTTGAGGAACATCGGGATGAAGTTCAACACCTCCCCTGGCCCGCCCAATCCCCAGATCTCAACATAATTGAACATCTGTGGTCCATCTTGGAAACACGACTCCGGCGACGATTTCCACCTCCATCCTCTCTCACAGAACTTGCCGATGCCCTGCACGAGAAATGGTGTAATATTCCACTTGCTACCATTCACGACCTCTATGCCTCCATCCCACGTCGCATCAAGGCTGTTCTGAAGGCGAAAGTTGGCCCGACACCATATTAATCTGGTAAGTTGCACTTTCGTTCAGGTGTTTCCATTATTCTGATAAGCATCTGTATATATATTGCTGTATTTACAAACAAGGTTCCATAGATTTTTAGAGATGGTTCTTTGACAAAGGTGGATTATTCTCAATAATAAAGCATGAACATAAAATCGATAATCACAGAACTTTCTCTATTTACTTCTTTGGTAAATAATAACATTAACATTTCATCGTTCAATTTATCGCTAATCAGGAAGAAGAAAAATAGAGCATTGGTTGCGAGACAGCTATTTGTGGACAGGAATGTAGTACACGGTGCGATCAAACAATAATACGAATATCACAATTCATATTTCCCGAGGGGTCTTAAGATTGACGAGGGATCACAAATATTTGAAATTCAGCCAAATTGAACTAATCGGACCAACTATTTTTCACTTATCAGAACAATAAACTCATTAGTCGTAAGATTAGATTATGGCAACGTTTCACTTTAATATAAAAATACTAATCAATTTTACCTGGTTAGGATGGATGTAATTCTTAAACATTAATGCAAATACTTCGTAGAAAAATAAAAATTAATGAGTTCTTTAAAGTCTAATATTTACTCAGATTTCAACTCGATTTTCTCAATTCTGCATAAATAAAGTTCTGGCCCAACGTGGTTCCATTTACCAATACTTTTCCAGCAATTTTATAAAATTAATCAAGTTGGGTTTCTTTGTCACAATGTACCTTTCACGGGCTACCGCGCAATATCCACCATCTACGCGTATTTCAAGTTGGCACCCCAAGTGATTGTACTATTGATAAAAATAATTGTACCTTCAATTACTTCCGTTGTACTCTTTGAACCAACAAATATTCTTCGATTGTACCCTCACCGATACCGGGAAATTCCCGGTCAAAATTTGGGGTGCTAACTTGACGGAGCACCCCAAGTGATTTTACTATTAATAAAAATAATTGTACTTTCAAGTACGTCCATTGTGCTTATTGAACCAACAAAAATTTTCGATTGTACCCTCACCGATACCGGGAAATTCTAGGTCAAAATTTAGGGTGCTTACTTGACGTAGCACCCCAAGTGATTGTACTATTGATAAAAATAATTGTAGCTTCAAATACTTCCATTTTACTATATGAACCAAGAAATATCTTCGAATGTACTTTCAACGATACCGGGAAATTCCCGGTCAATATTTAGGGTGATAAGTTGACATTGCACTCTCAAACGATTGTAGTATTCATAAAATTATTCTTGCTAAAATTACATCGATTGTAGGGATTGAAAAAAAAAACATTTTCGATTGTCCGTTACGATTACGCTGAAATTCCAAGTCAGAATTAGTGGTGCTAACATGCCACAATGGTCCAATCTTTATGGGATCGATAATGGAGGTTTAGGGGGAAAAATCGTAGAAGCAAGGGAATTTCTAGCAATATTCTATATAGCTTTGTGATTCAAATTACATAAATTCTCCAAAAATGGAAGTTGTGCTCAAGCCGCCATTTTGGAAAATGACGGAACTCCGAACGCTCGCAGAGGAAGTCGTAGTTTTGGGTTTAAATGGATATAGGAAGCACTCTAAATGGTCGATTGGTACAGATTATACCACATTCGAATCACAATAAAATAGGCTTTCAACCGATGCATACCAGTTGTCTATAGCACGTAGTAAAGGGAAATAATGGTGGGATACTTTTAAGATTTAACGTTTAAAATTCCCTTTCTTCGAATTTTTCGGTGTAACACTTCATAGAAACCATACCCCAAAAGTTCTGAAGGTACACTAGTACATATTAAAGATATTGTGTAAGATATATATTGTTGCAACGAAAACAACCGGATAAACAATTTACAGTCTCATTATTGTGCTTTTCAGAATTGCATAGACAACTCTACAAAAGCCTCTTTTGGACGAAATACCCTTTGGACCAAATGGCTTCTTGACGAAATGTTCTTTGTACCAAATGTTCTTTGGACCAATTGTCTTTTGGACGAAATGTTCTTTGGACCAAATGTCAATGGACCAATTGCCTTTTGACTAAATGTCTCTGGACAAAATGTCCTTTGGACGAAATGTCTTTGGACGAAAAGGTTGGCCACCAAATTTTCTCTCATGTACAAATTGATTCAAGGATAATTTTTTTATTTTTTTCGTGAGTTTTAGCGGGGAATAGCTTGTCATGTTGAGTGTGCTGACTTCATGAAGTTCGCAATAGAATATAATTTTGATGAAGATGTTTGTAGCTAGAAATTCAATGAATTATATACTGATTACTGAGGTTGTACAGGGTTCGAGTACTCTTTCTCTTTTTTTATTTGAGACTTTGGAAGAAAAACTGGTGAAAGTCACTTTTCAATAAGGTTTATTTCTGCCTAGAAAATTGATTATCCGTAGCAAGATGTGAAATATGAAGGGTAAGCTAAGAGTACATCGTAGTCCACTCGTGAGTCTAACCATGGGTGAAGTACGACGTCCTATACAATCCAGTGTACATATTATGTCGTAGGTTCCGTTCTCTCGACATAAATAAACCTTATGGAAAAATGACTTTCACCAGTTTTCCTTCTATCATCTAAATTAATAAATGGCGACTCTACCAAATTGAAATAAATAATATTTTGCTCTCAATTTAGTTTTAGATTTATATGTTAATAAAGTAGTTGAATCACTGTTGGTCTTGGATCGCGTTTTTATCTTTGAACTTCTTTATGTGAGAAACAATTACTTAAAATAGGTGTGGACAAGTGCAACGTCATTTTTGAAAATCGAGAGATGCATTTTTGGTACTCAATGAACAAAACACGGGTGGGAACACAAGTGGTTCGGATCCCACGTTAAACTGTAGGTCCAGTAAAATATTAATATTAAGTGTATCCTAAGGCTACCAGACGTAAGGCTATTTTATTCTTTTCTTTTGTTCGTAGCCTCAGTATTTTTCAAATTGAAGTTAAGACGCGAAAATGTCCCAATTTTTTTTTAAAGTATCAGTTACTGGTATCGTACATTATTTTAGTAATTCCTGTTTTTGTCAACAAAACTTATAAGGTACATTACTAACACATATAATTTAAACCCTATTGAGCTTTATCATTAGATCCGATGCTCATGAATCGAGAAATCGGAGATTTTGACAGATTTGAAACATTAAGCAATCCATGTAGTTCGTATATATAATGACATTGAAGTGAGTTACCTAGTTGCACGATGGTTAGCAGACGTCAACTTAATCCATGGTTGACTGTCAGAAAAGTTTCCACGATAATATGTACTATCTTTCAAGAAAGTAAATCCCATGCCATCGTGAGGGCACTGGAAACTAATTTCGGTATGAAAAATTAAGCCTCAGCCAAACATATCGCATGTTTAGTGCTTAATTTTCAAGTTACTGTGGCAGTAATGAAGAGAAGATATATTGGAAAATAATTCTCATACGATACAGTCGTTTGAATGTGTAATAATAGGACGGGCAAAATTAAAAAATGAGAAATAGATAAGAGAAGGGGCAGTGCGAACGTGTGTAAGCAAATAATAACAGATCTATTCGGAAAGTATATCAAAAAAGCAATGGCTCTCTAGTGTAGTGGTCTAGGCGCTGGCGTTCTGCGCTAAAAGTCGCAAGATCGAAACCGATTGTCGTTTCGATGTTTTTTTCCAAACTGTATATTGAGAACTTTCAATAAATTCGTGTAGATAAAGATGCACCAGCCGTCACTTAAGCTGAAGGGGGATCATGGGTAATCGATTTACGTCAGCTTGTATACGTCATGATCGAGTTAGTCTCACTATTAGAAATGCTCTCCCTAAGCTCTTATCAGCAAGCTTAACGGTTGAATCTTGTAAAATGCCTACTTTTCTGTCAAGATCATAGATGAACTTTAACAGCTCTAAAGCATTAATCTCGTTCATACTTCCTTTAGAATCCGAAAATTTCTCTAATATATAAACGTCATGAATTTTGCAAAAAAAATAAGGAAGAAACTTTAAATTTTAAACAAGCATCTTTGGCAGCAATACGACCCACTACTGCAAAATTTACAAATTGGACTTTTTCTGTTATTTCAGCGCAATGCTATTATTTCCCGACAAAATACTTCATCTATGAAATACAATCTACCGTTATATTTACCATACTTTAGTAACAAATAAATAATGTAACTGTTTCTAAGTAGTTAAAAACAGATGTATCAAATTATTTTAGAAAAACATTTATATCTTTTCCAAGTAAGACTTTAAAGGATTAAATAATACGAGTTTTGAAAAACAGAACTATGAAATAATTTTTAACGTTTTCAAAATTACTTCAACACAATCACCTTTTTCTGTATTAAAATTTCTTTCAAATGTTGTCAGGTGGTGAATTTCAGGAAATTTTCAAATTCTTTTTAAAACATATAGAACACATTGTGAAAGGTATTTTCTTTGAAAGATACTATTCAGATCTTACTTTAAAATAATTTCTTGTAATTTGGAAAATGTTTTCGCGCTCTATTTGCTACTTGTGCAGTTCAACCATAATGTTCTACATTCAACCACAAATGTAGCAATCTTTCGAACTTCAGGAGAGATTTCCTGTTAAATAAAGATCTTTTCGGCCCACGTGTGTTACGTTTCTTAGGAGTAAGGTACCCGAATCTGATATTCCTACTTCTGGCTGAGACCCGATTCCTATGAAAGGGCTTAAAATCGTGTGTAACGTGTAAAGTTTAGGTGCTGATGCTTTCTAGTTTCTCCTCTAGTGGGGCCTAAAATCTGAAACCTCTGAGAAAGATATCTTCGAAACCCTTTGTTTTGAAATTACTCTTCTTGGCGCAGAGTCTTAATGGAAGAGCGCTCGCTTGTTATGCGGAAGGTTCGCGGTTAGAGTCCTTGTCGTCTTACTTCTTTCTTTTCCTCTAGAAAATGTTGTGTTACAGAACGATTTATGTCACTGTTGTGTAGCTTTTTGCTCTCTTATTCGTATTCTTCATTTTTGTTTCATTTATTTAAAATAAGTGCATTACGCTTCACGAATAATAATAATTTCAACTGTTTATTTTTTCATACTGTTTCTGTTTTTATGTGAACATACAACACAAAATTTGCTAAACATATAAATTAGCTTATTTTTTAAAAATAAATGAAGCAAAAAAGAAGAATATGAATGAGAAAACAAAAAGCTACAGAACATTAACATTCATTTACATGTCAAAAGCATACTGTAACACATAGCAGTTGCACATTACTAGAGAAAAAGTAAAACGAAAATATGGACATGAGAAAACCTCGAACCGCGTACTACAAGCGAACGCTCTTCCATTTGTCTACGATTTCAGACTCAACGATTCTCCGTAAATTCTGATTCCAGCATGAAGCACAGAAATTACTATCCAACATGGAGTCAGATCAAAACTTCAATTTTTAAGTATCTGATTGAAGTGAAATTTCATATCTGGGAATTCCAAAGTATGCTTCAATAGTTTCGAAGTTGAAATGATTGAATTACAAAGATCAATATTTTTTGCCTTCAATTACAATTGTAAACGGTGTGGACAGAAGTCTTTGCTCGGGGGGCTAAATCAAGTCGTAAAGGCTTACGAAAATTATAAATAATGAATATTGTTTCCCATGTGCTAAAAATATAAAATAACAATACTTATACTTAAGAGTGTGTTGTATTTACTTAGCTAATCTCAAACTAACTTGAACAGTATTCATAGAAAGTGCTAGTATATTCGCATTTCAGAATATGCGTGAGTAATACAAGGTTTAAGCTAATTCTTTCGGGAAAAACCCCGTGGAAAAAGCTCCCCTGAAAACATGCCTGGAAGAAACAGTGGGTGTGACTATAATTGTTCCATTTTGAAACCTTCCTAATTTTAGTGAAATTTAATACATAGGAACTCCAAAGATTCCGGAAATGATATTTAAGTAAAAATAAATAATTTTCAAAATCAAGACAGGAGCAACACGATGCATTTTAATTTTAAAATCCCTTTAACTTTCTTTATATTATCTCAGACCTGTAATGGTAGATGAATATGATTCGGAACTAAAAAATTAGGTATCGGAAATTCCTCACTGCGGAAACTTGAGAAAACAAATTTTAAAATATTTGATTTCATGAAATTTCATATTTTTAAATTTCAAAGACCGCTGAGTTTCACTCTGAAATAAAGATCTTGAATTACATTACCCACCATGGGCGTAGTCCAAAACGTCTTTATATAAAAATAAAAAAAAATCGTTAGGATTCTTATTTAGAGTCTCTAAACAGCGATAAGGTTTGTTAAAGATTTAAAGAAGTGAATTCTGAAAACCAAGGTGACCATAACCCGAAATGTTTTCATTTAAAAAACAAAATGCAATATGCACTAGATGTAGCCCAAGACTTTAAAATAAAATAAATGTAAAGAACCAAGTAAACTTGCTCTTCAAAATCATACAACATTTCCAGAAAATTATTCAGTTATCAAAGATCAAGACGATCATAAGTTGATTTATAAAATATAAAGTGGATTTGGTATACTGTATAGTTCTACATGCGTAATCCCAAATTAATAACTCACTTTGTATAACTATCGTTAATAACATGTTACGGGCGTATATGGAATTTCTTTAGAGTCATGTGTTTTATTATATCTAAATTCAGAGCTACGTAGACCTTAGGTGTAATAAATTATCCTATTGTTACATTATAGTGCAGTTTAGTGTTCGATTTGTAGGGCGAATGGTTGGGCCCCCTCTCTGGAAATATCACCATTAGCTCTGCGTTCCGAAATCTGCCTCTAGCCAAAGGCATCAAATTGGGCATTCTAGCGTGTTTGAAATAATCTTTCCCGTCTCTATTAATTGCATAAATCGGTCACTGGACTGCAGTTTAGAAAGAAAGTATACTTTAAAGTTCTTTCTCACACTTAGTTTTCCACACTCGTACACACACGCCGACTGCTGATCGTGGGTTACCGGGTTCGATTCCCGGCACTGTCAAGGAATTGTTTCCCAATCAAGAGGGTCTGGAACGGTACCCATCCAGCATCGTGATGCAATTGGGAAGCTGCTGTGAATAAAATACAACGGCGATCGCAGCTGAGAGCTTCAATTCTCCTCTCCCAACACGTCTGGTCAGTGTGAGAGCAGCAGACAAACACCTCCCTACGGGAGAGGCCCCATCCACTAGTGGATTGAATGTGGCTGTGAATTATATATAAGCTGCGAGGTGTGGCGCATTAAAGCAAGAGGCGAGAGCAGCGAATTTACAATAAAGATGATTGTGTGTGTTCTGTTCGAGGGCAGGTCCTGACCCGAAAGTCCCTGGTTAGGGTAAACCGATGGCGGTTGTCATTGCCTACAATCGGATAGAGAGGACGTCCCAAGGACGGGACCTACAGTTTAACGTGGACTCCGAACAGTGATTCCGACAGACTCTCCCTTCTGTGGCAGTGTCCCCCACAAATTCTCGAGAGCACTCCCCAACTTTAAAACTTTTATGGCCAAAAATCGGTAGAAACCGTGCAAATCTCCAATTATACTCTCCTAATTTTGACGTTACACTCCCACCAAGATTGAAAATTATAGTGGAATCCCTGACTCTGAACCACTTATATCAACTTATGTGTTTAGTACGCATTGTTTAAAACACCCGACTTTCATGAATTCATTTATAACTATGTCATTCAAGAATGTGACTTCTGTATACATGGAACAGACACAAAGGATAAATGAACAATGCATAAAGAGTTCTGTCTCTTTGTATCCCTGTAATTTCTTTCCCATCGCTTAAATTATATAAAATATTTCTTGCTGAAATTTAACATCAGTTTCTAACTCATTTTCTGCATTCTTATTAGGAAGTAAAATTCAAATATTACTGTTACAAATTAATTTATTTCTAACACTTGCAAATATCTGTCAGATTTTTAAAAAATTTAAGTAAAGTTCGTATTTGTGAAAGCTAACATTTGCATGCTAAGGCTTAATAAGAATTCTGGTTAAATTTCTAAGGCAAGCGCTGTATTTGTTATGCTTTTCTTATATATTACATGTAGCTTGAGCCAAAGTTTCCTGAAGGTCTTAAATAAAATTTAAATTCTATAATCTACGTTAAAAAAATGTTTAGGGAACCAAAAACTATAAACGTGTTTTTTCTTTTAACAATTTCTTTCGAAATTGAAAATAAATATCTCAAAATTTAAAAAATAAATTATTCTACAGATATTTCCTGTTAATTTTTCATTACATGATATCTTTCCTCCATACTCGCATTGCCAAATAAATATTACCTTGCTTTGGCGTCGTCCATTTCTAACAAAATATGTTGTATTATAAATAATGTGCACTTTTAGTTTAAGAGTATAATCTTTTTAGTTAAGCAATTCCGTAGTTTACGCCCAATTTCACATGAAATGTCCGCCTGCTGCTCTTAACAGGTAGTCTCGAAACAGATTCACGGGATTAATAAACAAGATTTGTTGAAAACTTGAGAAATATGTTGGACACGTGAGAGCTTTCTGTTTCATATATTGCCAATTCGCAGGCAAGCAAAAATGTAGATTTTTTTTACCTCTAGCAACAGGAAACGAAAATAAAATACACAAAATGAAATCAAAATGGAAAACCATTCATCAGTATAACGTGAAAAGGAATGATACAGAAAAGAAATACAAAAATGATAATTCGAACAATTCTCCATTCAAGACATTCGAACCAAGATTGCTCTTGCAGTGAGGGTACAATCGAAGAATTTTGTTGGTTCAATGAGTACAATGGAAATACTTAAGGGTACAATTATTTTTATCAATAGTACAATCACTTGGGGTGCTACTTCAAGTTAGCACCGCAAACTTTGACCAGGATTTCCCCGGTATCGGTGAGAGTACAATCGAAGATTTTTGTTGGTTCAATGAGTACAATGGAAGTACTTGAAGGTACAATTATTTTTATCAATGGCACAATCACTTGGGGTGCTGCGTGAAGTTGGCACCCCAAACTTTGACCGGGATTTTCCCGGTATCGGTGAGGGTACAATCGAAGATTTTTGTTGGTTCA
>JAGDQP010000107.1:180188-197392 GCA_022664845.1 Lepisma saccharinum
TTCCCTGGTGGAACGATGAGCTCGAAGTAGCACGGCGACGGCGCAGTCGCGCTCTACGGGTGTTCAACCGATATCCTACAGCGGCAAATTTGAATGCAGTTCGGCAGTCACAAGCCTATATTCGACGTCTCATGAAACAAACTCGGCGTACCTCCTTTCGTGAATACGTATGGTCCATTAATTCACAAACGCCAATTCGATAGTGTGGGAACGGGTCAGACGTTTGCAAGGAAATTGTCGCTCCGAGCCATTGACTGCTCTGGAGCAGCACAATGTCTTGCAGACGGACCCAGAAGAGATATCTAATCTTCTTGGAGCAGCCTTCGCAGCAATATCCAGCTCTTAGCACTATAGTGCTAACTTCGTACACATTAAATTACAGGCAGAGATAATACCTCTACGGTTTCACTCCAATAATTTAGAACACTATAATGTCTCTTTCACCGAGTGGGAACTTGAAACTGCCTTGCGAGATGTTAGAAACACATCCCCTGGACTGGATGATATTCACTATGAAATGCTGCGACACCTTCCCTCCCAAGGAAAGGTCTTGCTAAATCTCTATAATCAGATCTGGAGAACTGATAGCTTCCCTGCTATTTGGCGAGAAGCTATTGTAATTCCGATTCTGAAACCTGACAAAGATAAACTAAACACCACAAGTTACCGGCCCATTGCTCTCACTAGCTGCGTATGCAAGCTTTTTGAGAGAATGATAAACCGATGCCTAATGTGGTACTTGGAACATAACAACTTGCTTTCTAATGATCAGTGTGGGTTTCGGCAGTATCGATCAACTGTCGACTATCTTGTCAGATTAGAGCCTATTGTTCAAAATGCATTCCTCCGGAATGAACATGTTCTTACTGTGTTCTTCGATTTACAGAAGGCCTATGATACCACCTGGAGATATGGGATACTACGCAAACTTCATGATTGGGGCATAAGGGGCCACATGGCCCATTTTATATCAAATTTTATTAGCGATCGCGATTTACGTGTGTGTGTTGGTGATCGTTTCTCAGAGCGTTATTTACAGGAAAATGCCGTACCTCAAGGGAGTGTGCTGAGCGTAACACTGTTCGCTATTGCAGTGAATAGTGTTATGGCTTGTATTTGAGCTCCTGTAGAAGGTCTTTTATATGTCGACGACTTGACGATTGTATGTAAATCTGCGAATATCAACCTCGCAGCCCGGCAGATCCAGTTGACGCTTAACCGTCTTGTTGACTGGTCACACAAGACTGGTTTTCGTTTTTCACCAACGAAGACAGTCTGTGTCCACTTCTGCCGTAAACGCACTTGTTTCGTTGACCCAGATCTCTTTCTTGGAGACAGGCAACTCCAGTTTGTCAAGGAGGTACGATACCTCGGTTTATTATTTGATACCAAGTTAAATTGGCGTAGTCACCTTCGCCAAGTTAAAATTTCCTGTACGAGAGCTCTGAATTTATTGCGTGTTTTAAGTCATCCCACTTGGGGTACTGATCGTACAACCTTGTTGCGCCTTTGTCGCGCACTCATTTTATCTAAGCTTACCTATGGTTGTCACGCTTATTCCTCTGCACGATTTTCAGCGTTACATACGCTGGATAGTGTCCATCATGCTGGAATTCAACTCTCCACTTGCGTGTATCGCGCAAGTCCTGTCACCAGTCTTTGTGTTGATGCCGCTGAACCACCGCTCGAGATTCATAGGATGCACTATGTGTTGAGCGACCTTGCTAAGATATCGTCTTTGGCAAGACACCCAGCACATAACTTAATCGTATACCCAGTCCAACGAGCCCTATATGAACGCCGTGCTCACGCTACCCGACCACTTGGCATCCGAGCATCAGAGTTGTTGGAGAATCTGAATGCAGACCGCCCAAGTGTCTGTCCTGTCCGTTTTAGTCTCCGTCCGCCGTGGACACTTGCGCGCCCACGGATTGATCTTTCATTGTCAAACTTCAAGAAATCGGAGACCTCCATGATTGAATTCCAGCAACGTTTTCTTGAGTTGCAGAGTCAGTACCCACGTTTTATCTCTGTTTTTACCGATGGGTCCAAATCAGATGAATCTGTTGGATGCGCGTTTGTTGTAGAAGGGGAAGCCCGTCAATTTTGTCTTAATCCCAAAGCCAGTATTTTTACTGCTGAGCTCTATGCTCTTTTAAAGGCTTTGGATTTTAGTCTTGTTCATGGTTTCAACCGCATCCTTGTTTGTACAGATTCGAAGAGTGTAGTTCAAAGCATAGACAATATGTATTCGAAACATCCGCTCGTGCAAGATCTTTTATGTAAGACACACGCCATCAGCTCTGCCGGTGGTGAGGTTGTGTTTTCGTGGATACCAAGTCATGTTGGTATCCATGGTAATGAATTTTCAGACGAAGCTGCTCGTGAGGCCTCTTTAGGAGCCAACATTGATATTCATCATATTCGATTTCAGGACATGATGATATATTATAGGCAGGTTACACGGAGTGAATGGCAGCGACGATGGGATGACGTAGCTGTTAATAAATTGAAAGATATTAAGGTAACTGTTGCTCCATAGAAATCATCTTGCCGAGATAGTAGGCTTGAAGAAGTCCTCTTATGTCGTCTACGTATAGGACACAGTCGCCTGACACACGGTTGTTTGTTGCGATGATTGGATCCACCACAATGTAATAATTGCGATGTGGTTTTAAGTATTCGTCACGTGCTTTTAGATTGTCCCGGATATAATCATCTCAGACAACGTTATCACCTCCCCAATGACATGGCGTCATTGTTAGGGGATGCACCATTTATGTTGCGGAGAGTTCTCCAGTTTGTTCGTGAGACAGGTTTATCTCCGTCTCTCTGAGATGATTATGTCCCATAGCTGTTAAGTTTTATGTTGTATTATTTTATTTTATTGAAGGGCTTTACAGCCTTCACGTTTTTCACCTTTTATGCTAAAGACCATCTACATATTTTGTTTTTACTAGGATTTTATTTTTCTGAAGAGCTTAGATCTTCAGCTTTTATATGCTTTTATCATTTTAGTTAACAGCTATTTTTAGACGTGACAAAGATAAGGGGCTTCCCCCGTATCGGGACGGGCGTAAGCCATAGTGCTGTTACCGCCCATACAATTAATTTTATCTTATCTTATCTGTATGGGCGTTATATTTTGTATTTCTATTATTTTTCTCTGCTCTCCAAAACACTGTATATTATAAAATTTTATGTATGTAATTTTCCATTAAGTAAGGAAAAGACTACTGTAAAATGTATTTTCAAGCTTTCAGAAATAAATAGTTCAGCAATTTGCCTTGTGTTTGGTAGCGGCACCAAATTGTTTATTGATGCGCTTAATATATCCAGGGTTGGCTTCTCGATAATATGGCAATCCTTTGTGTGACTCACATAATACATTCAACGTCGCATCTCTCGAAAAAGAAAGATCAAAAGGGGAGAATTGTACTTCTAGCATATATCATGCTTGATTCTTCAGTTGCTTCCTTTGAATTTAAGAAACCTGATGTAATAGTGAATTATACTAGAACAAAAGGGGGACTGAATACATTTAAACAACTCTGTAAAAATTATTTGTGCAGCCGTAGAACACAAAGGTGGCGTCTTTTTGCGTATACTAATTGCAGCTGGCATCAATGCTAGCATAATTTTGGTATTCAACATAGCAGCATATTCAGAATAAGCAACCTCAAGAATACACTCTTCACAATTTAGGACTGGGTTCGGTAAAACCTTGCATACACAGCCATTAAGAGGAGCAGAACTGGCACTACACGACGGATGAATATTATGGACACCTTGAAGCCCTCAGCTAGAACAGCCCTCAATTAGAATGCACAACAGCAGGTACTTCACGCAAAAAGGTGATCAAAATATAGTGGAAAATGTACGAAGTATATACGACTGCAAAAAAAGTGATGGATACTGTTGCTGATTGTATATAATTTTAACCATTGTGCCTATGTGATATTTTAACATTTTAGCAAAGTTATACCATTCTACTATGCAATGTAAAACTTGTTTCATTAAATTCGGTCAATTAGTATTAAATATATTAACTATTTCAAAGGAGGAGTTATTTCTCACCCACTATGTAGTTCGTTCCTTCCCGAATGTTCAACCTCCACCTTTATAATGGAAAAAGACAAAACTAGGTGACTGCCAGCTGTGTTTTACAACGGTTGAAATTAGAATGAAGCTACCGTTAGCGAGCTGAGCCCTTATATCCACGATATCTGCAATACTTTGTTCACAGTACTGTTCACCAATACTGACACTATGCAATCACAAATTTTTCGTTGTATCAGAACTGGTACATATGAATAACGTAAGCTATTTGTTTTGATCGGGAGTGGTTTCCATGGTAACGATACTTTAGCAAATTAACATTTTGACGCATTTGTAAGACTAGATAAATGTTTTGGGTCAAAACTTTGTATGGTAATAGATTGTACAACCTCCCGCGTTTATGCCACCAAAAAGCGCATTCAACGGACTAAGGTATCGCTAAGCGCTGAGAGAGCATTTTAATCGTATTGGTTGCTATATATGGGCAAACCAATAAGATTCAAGTGCTCTCCCAGCGCTTAGTGCTACCTTAGTCCGTTGAATGCGCCCCATGTTACCCTAGCTCTTCTAGCTCAATTTCCATGGTGAAAGGACTAAATTATTAATCATAATAATGGGCACCATAAGAAAGTAATTAGATCAAATTTTTTTCAACTTTTTACAGGAATACTAATATATGTTGTTAGACCTAAAACATATATAAGAATCAAAGACCAAAGAAACTGATTATTCCTTCTATTAGATATTTATAAATGGTGAGACGTATTGTTCTTTATGGAAATAAAATTTTATAAACTGGTTTATTCGTAAGTTGGAAAATTGCAAATATTGTCTTATTAACTTGAAGTCTTCAATTAATTAAATTGTTGAACTACTTACTATTTTTGTTGTAACGACTCTCAATTTCTAAAAGTTATTTTGGATACCATGAAAAAAAATTGCTACAGCAATGCGATTCCAACTTGTGATAATTTTACTATTCTACTTTTGTTGAACTATTTAGTATTCCTCTGGTAAGTTGACACAATTTTTAAATAGATGCTTTTATATAACATGGAAATTAGCAAGACCAATGTAATTTGAAGTTAACATGATTTTATAGCACCCTTACAACTTACATCAAATTACACTTGACCTGATCCTTAAATGCCTAAAGCTACTAATAAATTGGAATTGAAATTGAAATTCAATTACACTGTGAACTATATACAACTTGATGGCACAGACTCCCTATTTATTACTGGGTATTACGTAGAAACAGTTTACTTAATTAGGTTCGAACTTGGTATAATTGTATAGGGGACTACAATTAACACTCACAAAGAAATGAGATTGATGAACAATTTACTCTTTCCATTGTAACGAGACTCAGCCGGCCGGGTAGCCGTGCAGTCTGAGGCGTTAGTCAAACGGCTCGAAAGTCCCGGGTTCGAGTCCCGGCAGGGCCATGGGTGTGGATTTTAACTGGCTGTAAATGGGCGAATCGTGACGGGCCGAAGTCAGAAGTTACTATACTCGCCAATATAAAATAAAGTTAACCAAAATAAAGAGACTCAATCATCTAAAGAAATGGCAAATTACCTGAGAACGTTTGGAGCAATTTGATTCGAACTTTGTATGATGACATAGGAACTACCCTTAAAATTAATACGAAATAAGGCTGTTGAACTAACAACTATTTCCATGGTAAAGGGACTCTATTATTAAACACAATTGCGTAATGCATGAGAACGGTTAGACCAAATGGATTGGAACTTTGGGCGATTGTATACGGTGCAAAACTTAAAATTTCTACTGCAGTTACCGAGCATACAAATAATTTTATCTTCTGAACACTTACATGAAAATACATCGCCGAACAAATAACCTTTTGGAGGTAATAAGACTTACTAATTAAAAATATAGTAGTGTAGCAAGTGAAAATGGTTAGACCATTTTGATCAAACTTAGTATGGATGTACAAGGGAGTACTACCAAAACACACCAAATACATTGTTGCACTTTTATTGTTTCGATGATAACGAGATTATTTAATCTTTCTTGGATCAAGAGTTATCGGAACGCATTATCGTTCATTACTTGCTAGCAGTTGGAGTATTTATAGTATTATAGTACTGCGATGTGCTTTGCTTCATTTCTGATGTATATCTATTAATAATGCCTACCTAGCCGGGTTTATTTTACTATATACGTAAGAAATTCGCTAGAAAAAAACATTTAATATAAATATTGCATATCTACAAATCACAGCTTGTGTGCCAGCTACAGTAAACTTTATTTCGTATTAATTAAGGAATTTTGTTGGTGAATCACCTCCTTGCTTCGGGCATATAGTAATCGTATATGCATCTATTTAAATAAATATTGCTAGCTAATATATAACAAATATGATTCTTATATTACGTTTACTTAACCGTTGTATTCATTCTGAATTACAGGGCTAAGTTGCCATAAGTGTGATGGAGAAGCCATATGCTCAGTAAATGAAGGCGGAAGAACGTGGGGTACCGGCAATGACTGTAATACATTTTGCTACTCTTCTAAATTAATAACTTTGGGAACGAATGGTAAGAAGATTTTACAGTTTAACGTGGTGAAAAAGTTAAAACAGAAATAGGTTTCAACTCGTCAGTGGCGTTTCCGATTTATGCAAGTTTGAAGCCAAAATAGTATAACAAAGCCAAACGTACAGTTACTTACAAAAGTAAATTGAGGTTGGAGTTGTAAGAAATAATATTTCTTTTCTCCAGAAGAATTGTTTCACAGTACGCCTAATAGTTTGACAACCAACATGACAGTACACATATACACCAAAACATGGCATTCGAAGATATTCCTAAATTTGGAGGAAGAAAGAATTGATTCGTTCAACATCATTTTGATAACCACGAGATAAATAGACAGAAAGTCCATTCCCGTTAAGTTCTAAGAGATAAGAATTAATTCAAAGAAAAGGATAATACTAATATGGACATCACGCAGGAATTACCATTATTCAATGTAATAAAAGATAATTTGTTTAAACACACACACACGGAGAGAGAGAGAGAGAGAGAGAGAGAGAGAGAGAGAGAGAGAGAGAAAACGCATGGCAGAAGACGGGAAAGTAGCGAAATCAGAGCCAACAAAAGATGGAAAGAGAAAAGGAAAAATGGTGGAAGACATGGAAATAAATGAAATTGTAACGCTTAAGAATATACAATTTGCGTCTCTGCCCCCCTCTTTCTCTGTCGTGTGTGTTTCTCCATTTACGGGATGACACTCGTTCAGTTACAATCGCGAACATCATACAGCTCTTAATTCGTTGAAGAAAATAATTTAAAATCCAGGCAGGGAATCGAACTAAGTACCTTGAGAATGAGAGTCTCAGGTGCTGACCACTTAGCTACACAAACAATAAAACATGTGTTGTTAAATCAGCATTAAAAACTCTACTGTCAGCGAGTTAGCCCGGTTCTATTTGAAGTTTGAATTTTATCTTTAGGCATCTATTTCTTAAGCACCCTCGTTCCATAAAAACATTTGATCTGTAGATCAAGATAAAGTAATCGACAAACTTGAGAACATACTGCTGCACCAACATATATCTCGTATGTTTAATTCATATTAAAAGAGTAATTTCTTAAATATACGAAGCGCAATATGTTCTGTTCAGAACCGTTCACCCTCACTCCTCTCTGAAGAGAAAACACTTGTAAAGGACCGTCAAGCGCTCCTTACGCAACTCCCAGCTTACTCTGGTGGTTAATTCATTGCGAAGCTGTTCCAGTGGTCCCTGGATCGAGTCCTGGCGTCGTTACTTTCACATATTTTTGTGAAAGAAAATTAACTTTTTTCTTTTTTATGTATATAGACATTAGGAAATTAAATAAAGGTAGTGATTTATTATACCAAATAGAAGTTACTGAAAGCTTAGATGTATATAAATAAACCAGAACAGGATGCATACCGAGCTAAGCGAAATGTACAGGAGGGACACGGTGCGTCTGAAGGGAGCAGGGCGTCGTTGGCCGCGGGGAGGATACCCCAGTTAGCGGTTGGTATACGAAAAAGTGCTGTTAACTTCAAGCCGGAAATGTTTCCCCCTTCGATACGAGCCCTAGTTCTTGAAGGAACCAGCCCCCTTAGTAATACACGCTCGAAAGACATCTCGTAGCATTGTTACGTAGCACACGTGCAGAGTAAATACAGCTTCGAGATCCTGACCTGCAAGCTCCGACAGTGGGTAATTGGTTTAGCCGTCGGCTTGTTGAGTGAAAGAACTCGGGTTCAAATCTCGGCGGGCGCAAATCATTTTTTCTTTCAAAATACATTTCTATATGTTCATATTTGTTATTAATAATTGCTTTCTCTATCTTTTGTGGTTTATCTTAGGTCAGTGACCATTGGTTAGGGTAGGTTAGGTAAGGTGAGGTTCGGTTATGTATCTTTAGACTTTCGTTCCTTTCTTTCCAAATACAGGGTGATTTTTATGCTGTAAAGTTGTGAGTACAGTTCTGCGCTATTGCGTTATTGTGATCAGGACACAGTGAGAATGGTGTACTCTTTGCAGGAACGTGTGTTTATCGTTATAATTTTTTGGAAAACGGATTGTTCTTGCAACGCAAAGGACATTTAGAAACAAATTTGCCTCACGTTCTGCCCCAGATAGGAACACAATATTGTCGCTAGTGAAGAAATTGGAAGAAACAGGATCGTTTCTGAGTGAGACAGGGAAGCAGCGGACCCCGCGGGCGGGTGTTGTGGAAGATGTCCGTGCTCGACTCCTGAGGACGCCCACGAAACCTCTCCGTCGTTTGTCACAAGAAACCGGCTATAGCTATTCAATATGTCAAAAGGAAGCGAAAACTGCACAACTAAGACCGTACAAAATTACAGCTGTTCAAGAATTGAAGGATCCAGATAAAGATAAACCTGTTGCTTACTGTAATTGGTTTTTAATGTTCATTGTGCCTAATACTGATGTTCTAAAAATAACGTGGTTTACTGATGAAACCTGGTTTCATCTTTGTTGGTACATTAATTCTCAGAATACAAGGTTATGGGCAGCTGATAATCCACAAAGTCTAATGGAGATTCCGTTGCACTCACGGAAAGTTGGAGTATAGTGCGTTGTTTCAGCATCACGTATATTGGGACCATTCTTCTTCAATGAAACAATGAACACAGAGCAATTTTCATGGAAATTGTTGAAAGGTTAGACGACATTGAACTCACACAGGGTTATTATCAACAGGATGGTGCAACATGCCACACATCACATGACAGTATGGCCTTGAATGAACGTTTCTTTGAATATAGGGTAATTTCAAAGGGATTATAGCCTCCGAGGTCTCCGGACTGGACTACACCTGACTTCTTTCTGTAGGGTTTCCTAAAGGGACATGTGCACAAAAACAACCCTACATACCTTGAAATGTTGAAGCATAACATTACCACTGAAATTGCGAACATAAGCGAAGAAACATTACGTCTGACAGCCCTTAACATGGAACGGCGTGTTCGACTTTGTCTACAGGAAGGAGGCGGACATTTTCAGCATCTTCTCTAAAGTTAAGATGTTATGTCTTATGCTATATTATGTTATGTTATGTCTTCCTTTTGCCATAAATTTTATGTTTATGAGTGATAACACAAAGACTGCATTTCCATTCTGCAATTCCCCTTCAAACAATTCGAAACCTCATTCCAATTGTAAGGTACACTGGTGAATATTTGCTGTTTTTGTTGAAACGTGGGCGATATTACCCGGGATGAATTAAAACCGGTAAACATAGGGCCGGTTTCTCCAACGTCGATTAAATATAGCTTAACCATCCGATAACTAACCGTGCGTTAAATTTTTAACCGTCCGTTAAAATTTTTCCATTTCAACAACGTTAACAAGACAAATTTAACAAACCGTTTACAATCGGACCGTTAAGTGAAGAAACCACTTGATTTCTAAATTTCTCATAAGCTAAACGAATTCTGATTGGTAGAGTGAAAAGTTGTATACGTCTGACAAATGAACCTCGCAATCCCCAAGCAATAGGCCGCTCGTCACTGGCACTTGTTCATGTGTGTTTGTGTTTTTATACATGTGTGTGTATGTATGTATTCAAATGATCTCCAAATAAATACCAATAAAACAATATTACAACCCGTAACAGTAAACAAGGCAAGAATCTTATCCTCTCCCGACTTACGGAAGCAAGTTTCAGTATATATATCCTTTCGACACACTAGAGGAATAGAAACAGATGAGTTGAAAAATGTTTCTTATGTATGAACATGTTAATACAGATTGTTTCTACTTTCGTTTACATAGCTAATTGCAGTGCTCAAAAGGTTGAAGCCCTTCATTCTTATACATACAGACAGGATTAGCCAGTTTTCATCTATTTCATGGAAGTAATACTTTATGTTAGCTACTTCTGTTGTGTGGCGTTAAATGTAGTTCCAATGTTGTTATTTTCATAATTTCGGATGCATGCAAGTATAATGAAATAAAGTCAAGCAACGGGGTGGCTCATGGAACAAGTTCAGTTTAGGTCACCACATGGGGAATATCAGTGGCGTCATTTCGTGTGATGAATATCACGTATTTGCTACATAATTAGTAGAAAGCGTAGATAGGTTAGGTAAAGCCAAGGTAATTATTTCATCATTATACTTGAAGCACATCACATTTAACAGGCCATCCTTGTATTCAGCTCCAACGCGGAAGTAGCTAATTAATTGCACGTACTTGTTGCAATTTCAGTCTCATACTTTCATGGCCTAAATCTTTCTTCTGTGAATTTTACATTTTTTGGTTTACCTAAATTGAACTTAACCCGGGGCTTGGACACATTATTGAAGGGCGTATGCGTGTTCTTGCACTCACACATCCTTGCTCCATATTGTTCATTGCACGGATCCGAAATAATGTCAATATCAATTGCAAGCACATTCAGCGCCGCATAACAGAAGTAGCTAAAAGTAAGAAATACTTAATATGAACAGGAATGACTTACTGGCAATAGTTAAAGGAGATATATTCGACGGAAAAGCATTCTTTGTACGTAGTATGAAGAAGTCTTATCGTTATGCTAACTTTTCCTGTTTGCATGTGAACATTTATAATACACGATCGGTAATGTTCACAATACTTTCTTTTCTACTCCACATCATTTCCCCTCCCAAAATATCTTAAATCGACGTTTCTGGCATGCACTACCACTCTCCGAAACAGTTTTGTAAACTATATACGGACACGCATTAGAGAAAAGTATTCTCCTGAAATTATTTGAAAGGAATTATGTTAGTCGTTAAGACGATGTGCACAAAGGAGTAGTAAAGCGACTTCGTGAGTTTTTTTTTTTTTTTACAAGATTGCCTTTCTTTTGTACGATATATATTAAAAACGATGATCAAGTGCGTAATTTATACCTTAGGCCTAAACACGTAGCGCACACGTCTACTTTTCCTGTAAAACCATTCTTTAGAGCGCGTCTTCTTAAGCATACTCATATATGCCCCTAAACGTACTCGAACATCATATTTACATTGCCCACAAAGCAGGCAACATTGTTTTTAGATGGTTTTGATCTTTACTACTATTGAAATGCATTGTGCCAAGTTGTATATTTAATCAAGCAATTCTGTGTTTATGCTTTCCATTTCTTGTTTCCTGTTTTCAAACTTTCGAGATACACAATCACTATCGGACCGTTAAATATCTAATCAACGAAAATCTGATAATTAAAGTTAACGACAGCTTTAACAAACCGTTAGCGTTAACCGATGTTGATGAAACGGTCATTTCTCCTAATCAGACGTTAAATGTGCTTAACGGGTTGTTAAACCTTTAACCAGCGTTGGTGAAACCGGCCGATAGTCCTATAAATCTCCCGTCCTTCATTGTTCTTTTGCCACAAACCGCATAAAAATCGGACTTCATTTACAAATTCTAGAACCAAATGAAATCAACGAGCTTTAAAAAATCACCCAGTACATTTCTAACTGTATGTGCTAACCTATCCTACGCTAACCCATGGTCACTTTAAAGCAAGAAACAATTATTAATAAAAAATGTGAACACATCGTGACACATTTTTGACAAAATTGGATACTGGAGCACAGGAATCCTTAGAAGGGATTCACAAAAGCTTTAGTAAGTGAAAAATTTAACGCGAATTTTACGACTCCCCTAAGTTTGTAAAATATACTCAAATTCACGGAACTTAGATACGCCTAACGTACGGAATCCCATTGTACGAATTAACAGGGGAGAGAGGAGGAAATCCTCCTGGGAGTCTGCATATGGGCACACGATTTGTATTCGATTTATCACGTTATTTTCTTATCAACAACATACCATCCCACCTGTAAACATACCTTAATTCGCACACTGTGCCAAGCTTAGAGTTTTTCCAGGCATCGTTCTCAACAAACACCAATATGATATCATCAACTTAAGCTCTTGCCGCATTCTTCCAGGACCGAGCGTCCGTTGTTTAATGCTATGCCTCGGGCATGAATGTTTGTTTGTGTGATTTTAACTTTATTCTATGAATATCAGTCTATACAGGTTAAACGGGTATATAAAATTCAACAAGTAAAGCTTGCTTAGGGTGAACAAAGTTTCAAAAGAGTTCTAGAGCGTTGACATAGCATTCGGAAAGTCCTGGGATCGATTCAAGCAGTCGACCATTGTAACAGGTCTCCCAAGATTTTTTTCTCAGCTATACTAGGCAAAATCTGTGATGGTGCCTATAAATTGACCCTGACCGTCTGTCTTCCAACACAGGCTCCCAACCTTATCCCGAATTGATCCTCATATGCCTCAAAACCTTAAAATAATTTTAAACAAATCCTTCCTTGATCCTTTTACCCCACGCTATCTCGAGCGAGTCTTGTGCTTAAACAACATAAATCAATTTACACAAATCATACACTATAGATGTGAATATAAGAATATAATATACTGGGTGTCAGGAATAGTAAGATACCCCCCCGCTCGTTTTTACGTAAGAGAGCTTTTGTGAATCTCTTCCAAGAATTCCTGTGCTCCAGTATCCAATTTTGTCAAAATGTGTCACGATGTGTTCATATCTATTATTATTAATAATAGTTTTCTTCCTTTTTAGTGACTATGGGTTATGGGGGGTTAGATAAGATCAGATTAGCACAAACAGATAGAAATGTATTTGAAAGAAAGAAATGAAATTATAAGAATACATAACCGAACCTCACCTTACCTAACCTACCCTAATCAGTGATCACTAATCTAAGATAATCCACGAAAGATTCAAGAAAGCAATTATTAATAACAAATATGAACATATAGAAATGTATTTTCAAAAAAAATCACTTGCGCCCGCTGAACCCAGGTTCTTTCACTCAACAAGGAGACGGCATAACCAATTATCCACGGTCGGAGCTTCCAGGTTGGGATTTCATAGTTGTATTTACACTGCACATGTGTTACGTAACAGTGCTACGAGATGTCATTCGCGTGTGGATTACTGGTGGGGCCGGCTTCTTCAAGAACTAGGACTCGTATCGAAGGGAAGAGTATTTTTTCAGAAACATTCGCGCTCATTCCTCTGTAAGGAGAACCCACATGGAAATACTTCCGGTACGGAGAGCTCACTTAAAGATAACTACACCTTTGCGTAAAGAGCACTTTTGCGTGTGCCCCCCACTAACTTGGGCTGTGCGCCCCCCGCAGCTGACGCCGCCCAGCTCCCTTCAGCCGTACCGTAACCCCTGCACACCTCGCGTCTCTCGGTGTACATCCTGCCCTGTTTATTTATATACATAGTGTAGCTTTCAGTAGCCTATTTGCTATTATAAATCACTAATTTGATTAAATTTCCTAATGCGTATGTACATAAAAAAAGAAATATTTTATTTCAGAAAAATATGTAAAAGCTATGACACCAGGATTTGATCCAGAAACCTCTTTATCAGCTTCCCGATACATTAACCACCAGACTAATCAGGTAGTTGCGTAAGAAACACTTGTCGGTGTTACTTATAGTTCAAGCTCTGCGCCGGCGGGAGAGGGCTATACGAATCGGTAGTCCTTTCCACATGTTTTCTCCTCAGAGAGGAGTGAGGGCGAATGATTCTAAACAAAACATACTGCGTTTCGTAGATTTACAAAATCACTCTTTTAATTCTTGATTAAACCGAGATGTATGTTGGTGTAACAGCAAGTTCTCAAGATTGTCTATTAATTCATGCTTGATCTTGATGTGCAGATCAAATATTTTTTATAGAGCCAGGAGACCTAAACCATAGATGTCTAAAGGCTGTAAATAAAATTCCAACTTCAAATGGGAAAGGGTTGAATCGCTGACAGTAGCGAATTTAATGGTTGATTTAACAACACATGTGTTATGGTTTGTGTAGCTAAGTGCTCAGCGTGTTAGATTTCCAGGCTCAAGGTTGTTGGTTCGATTCACTGCCTGGATTTTAAATTATTTTCTTCAAGGAATTAAGAGCTGTAAATGATGTTCGTGATTGCAACTGAACGAGATTTATCCCGTAAATGGAGAAACACACAAGACAGAGGAAGAGGGGGCAGTGACACTAATTGTATATTCATGAGCGTTAACATTTCATTTATTTCCATGTCTTTCGCCATCTTTCATTTTCTCTTCTCTCTTCTTTCGTTACCTCCCCGTCTTCTGCCATGCGTTTTTCTCTTTTTTATTTTGTTCTTTCTCTCTCTCTCTCTTTCTCTCTTTGTGTGTGTGTGGGTGTTTGTACAAATCACGTTTTTTACACTGAATAATGATAATTCCTGCATGATGTCCATATTAGTAATTTCGTTTCCTTTGCATTAATTACCATCTCTTAGAACTTAACGTGAATCTATTTCTGTCTATCTATCTCGTGGTTTTCTAAATGATCCTGAACGTATCAATTCTTTCTTCCTCCAAATTTACGAATACCTTGGCATTCCATGTTTTGGCGCATATTTGTTCTGTCATGTTGGTTTTCTAACTATTAAAAGCACAGTGAAACAATTCTCCTGGAGGAAAGAACTATTATTTCTTACAACTCCGACCTCCATTTACTTTTGTTAGTGACTCTACACCTACCGGCCGTTTATAACACTTATTCTATTATAATATTTTTCTTTTCGATCAGGTTGTTAATTATATACGTTTTCTTAGTTTTTAAACAGAAAAATAATGATTGATATTCATACATTTGCAGTAGAGTCCTTTGTTAAATGACGACCTACTGTACAAAGATGGTCCCCACGATACTCATGGTAGCTTCAGTCATGAGTGACAGTGTTGAAGGCACTGTATTTGATAATTTTATCGTCATGAGTGTCTACTGCAAGTGAGTTTTAAGAGGCGGTTGCTGTGTAATGTGATAAGGAGGCATGTTCACGTATGAAAAGACATGTGTAACATTTAAGACGAACTTTTTGTCTGGTCTTAAATCAGGGTTTGTTAATAGCTTGAGAGACTCATAGTATTTTTTAAACTTGAAAAAAAAAGCTCTTTACTATAACCATTATTAACAGTGGTATTCGATACCAATGCAATTACTGGTAGAAGCCGTACACATTTCAGGACCCGTGTTTCTTTCGTAGAAGTCACGGGGTATTTTATCCCCAGACTCAGTCAGTCCCCTCCAATTAAAAAAGTAAAATAGTATACCAATAAGGGCTCACTCATTGTTCTACTAGAATTACAACCTATGTAGTAAAGCGAACAAGATGCCTCAGAAATTCACAATTGCAAAATTTTAACCTAAGTCCTCACAATAACATTTCCTTCATGGTATCTATTTAAGATGATTATTCCTTTTGAAACTGTAATATTTGGCAGAGGTGGCTAGTATTTCTACAGTAAACAAAAACCTCAATTAGCATGAAAATAAGTCGACATAATGAATTTTCGAAAGTCCAAGTCTTTCAAAAACGAACAAAATGGTGTTAGCTCTTTTATTTATATTATACGGACACTGACAGTTCTTAATCGTAGTATTTGCTAATATATTGCAATTCCAACAAGCCCTCATTAATTTTCGCGTCAATTGCAACCGAAACTACATTATATTAACACGTAAACATTTCTCTGTTTTTATACAATAATAATAATAACGTAAAGATGGGAAATTAATGTGTAAAACAATTTAGTGTCAACATAATCCACATACTTCTTCCATTCTTTTCTACGTCCTTCCATCTCTTACACAACATTTTTTTCTGAAGAGGCTATGAGATCTCCTGATGTTACACATCGTTGTATGTAGCTCCCGACACAGGGTTACGCCCTCTATCCTCTTTGACCTTCTCTAAAGGTTTAAAATACCACCAGAACATTTTTCCTGAAACACTGATCAGGACCAGTGGCGACTTCGAATGGGAGGTGCATGTTGGGTAAAATGACACTGCCTGTGAAGAATGCGATCGGGGTGAGATAGCCCATGCTTATCTCATGGGAAATCAATATAATTCAATTTAGAAAGTAACTCTAGCCACTGGATTAAATATCTGCTGCTTCAGTTTTAAGGAGTGTGGAAAATACGCGTAGTAAGTTTGGAAACAAACAGGAACTGACATGAAAGGAACACATCTGTGAGTTATAGATTTCTCTGGTAAATGTTATGGATATTAGTACTGTAAATTGATAAACGAAAAGATTACTTACAGTATAAGAATTTTCAACTGTAGCTTCATGTGGACTGTTTCGGATATATGGTGTCGAGTGGTGAATGTAGTATGTGTATTAGAGAGCAGTATGTTTAACCAATTGTTGCATGTTATATGGTTTAACCTTTGTTCAAACAAAGCCACTTCCGGATTATGGTATTTCATGATAGCAACGTTTAGTTAATATTTTGTTAAGACAGATAGTCTTTGCCAGTGGTAACATATTATAGGTGACGTCCGCTCTTTGAAACGCAGATAAGTCTAGTTAATCTTATGATCATTTCTGGAGCAACCTGTAGTTAATGCTTTGTTAATTAGAACTTCCTTCTGTTTTACCCACTTTGTAGGAAAGCTTCACTTGCATTTGTGAAAACACGTAAGTACTGGCGTATATCTGCCAAACTATAGGTCAACACGGAATTGTGGCTTTGCAGTCCGTCAGCACTGTCAGGTATGTAAATATATATATATATATATATATATATATATATATATA
>JAGDQP010000107.1:197792-217410 GCA_022664845.1 Lepisma saccharinum
ATAAGCATCGGAGTTCGACATATACGAAGTCTTATAAAAAATTATGTTCGAACCGAAATACTTTCCTTGTGAGAAAAAAGTATCTCGATAAAATACCGATACAACTAAAAGATATCTCGATCCCCAGTAGCACACAGACGTGTTTGGAACCTTATTTTTTTTGTTTATTTCGTTGATTAAACGTTATCAGTTGAAAAAAGTACGCTTAAGCTTAAACCATACTTAAAAAAAGACTTGATAATGTTGATAAGATGTTAGTTCAACGTGGATTCACCTGTTATTTTTAAATATGGTATAGATTTCGTTCCATGGAATTCTTTCTATGTTAATGGAATAAAGTTTGTAATTAAAAGCTAATACAGTGCAATTAACTCTTATTTTGTGTCCTCTTTTTCATGTTGAAAACATGTTGAATTTTAATCTATATTCCAATAAATTTTTATTTCGTTGATAGGACGTTAATGTGAGGTGTTTTTAATTATTGTATTGAACTGTAATATATTCTTTCCAAGTTAATTGCATAAGGAATATGCTTAAAAGCGAGTAGAATAAAATTAACTACGTTTCTCATGTTCTCATTTTTATGTTGAAGACAGATTGAATTTTAAACTATAATTCAACAAACTAGGGAGTAAATATGAAATATTTTTAACTATGACAGATTTCGCTTTATATACATTTTTCTAAGACAACATATTACACTTATTGAGAAATACAAATCTAATAGTGCAGCGATGGTCAAAGTGTTAAAGAAAGAAAAATGCACATAACAAAGAAAGGAGGAAGGCAAGTATTCTTTTTTATTATTCTTACATGATGGTGAAACGACATTCTGGATTTGTGGCACTGCGTTCTAGACTGCCTGTTACTACAAATACCGTAGAAGAGAAATGATTCTCAAGGTGGATTCATGGATGAAGGGATAAGTCGACGAGCTACCAACGACGAATGCAGAACATACCTGTTTCGAATCCCACAGCAGCGGTTGGATAATTTACTGTTGGAAATTTAACACTGAATATCATGATGAAAGCAACGGACAAAGTTAAACAAAATCTGTATACTAAAAGACAAAATCCATGCTCTGTTTTGGCCTACTGATCCCGTTTTCAAATTATTTCTCCCCGTCCATTATTCAAGTCGAATAAACCATTCAACAGGCGGAGTAGAGGAAAGTAAAATTTACGTCAACAAAAAATTATCTCGAGTCGAAAGGCCAAATTAGAATCCTGAAGGTCAAAATTAATAGCCCACCCCAGATGTTTGAGATCGAACGGACCTCACCCTCCTCCTCAAAACCAAACTATATTAATATTTAGTCACTTTCGTCAAAACAAAACTTATCTCTAGTCACAAGGTCAAACTTGAAATTTGAAGGTCTAACTAGGGCACAAAAATAGTCTAGACAAGTTGGGAGAAATCCACCCCCCACACACTTGTATCAAAATTCAAACTTTATTAAAAAATAGTCACGTTCAGACAGCTGTTCGAAATATGCTGTCGCGACAAAAAATATCTCGAGGCGAAAAAAGAAATTTGAAACTTGGAAGCAAAAAAAAAGTAGTCTAGACGAATGGTTCGAAATCGACATCACCCTCATTCACCTCTTTAAAATTAAAATGCAACGGAATCCATAAATTTGAAGAAAAGGTAACGCTTTATTCGAAACGAGCTGGATGTAGGTTTTCAAGTGATCCCTGACCCCGAACGTTTCAAAAAGTGGAAGTTATAAACCATTCCGGTTGAAATCCTTCTGGATCAATCCGGAAAACGTAAACGCCACCCCTTCTTAAATTCGAACGATGATAAAAATTAGACACATCGATGTCATGGGGACACGTGGACATATTCGAAGATTTTGAATCCCGTCGGAAATCATTTATCTGTTGGCCGGATGCAATAACCCTCGATTTGAACATGGAGTCTGTTTCAAATGTTGGAAGAATACTCTTATAAATTATTCCAATTAAAATATTTGAATTATGTTGAAAATCCTACGCTACATGCCCAATGAAACTCAAATCTGATCTACGTGATTGGATTGTGTTTGGAAAATTGGGAAACGTCAACAAAGGGATAAAATAAACTTTATGAACTAGAGAAAGCAGAGATTGTTCCGAATCTTGAAACAAAAGTGGAAGATATCAATATATAACACATTGCTTGAACCCTACATTGGAAATTTGAATGTATCCAAATAAAAAAGTAGAAAGAAGGCAGAGAAAGAAAGAAAGAAAGAAAGAAAGAGAGAGAGAGAGAGAGAGAGAGATCGAAGTTTACTTTGTTGATTGGGAAATGCGAATGGGAGATTTATTTACATGGTCTTTGAAAACTCGAGAGAAAAAATATATAATTTACTACGAATGCCCCATGATAACCTCGCCCGACCCCATCGATGTTTGACTTACGTAAGATAGAAAAGAATTGTTCAATTCAATACTGCGTATACTATATACATTTTATGACAATGCATGAGTGATGGGTTGAATTTGCTTTGTACATACAGACGTAATTAAATGACACATTTCTGATAGAGAAATGTATTTAGCACACAAGAGGAAGAAAAATGTAGAATATGGATGTTTCTAATGTTTTAATTATGCGTAGGAGAAGTGGTCAACGTCCATCTATTGTTTACTTTTTTGTGTACATATCTGCTATATCTGCTTTAGATGGAAACAGTACATGGAATAATCAGATTTGCTTGATTATATAACGAGGAAAAGGATGAAAATAGGAGGAGCAGGAACGTTCACCACTTTGCAATTAAGACGCTTAATTCTCGCTATGGGATATAAGTAACTTGGTACCTCTATTAATATAAGCTTAGTGATTGCTTTTTATACATTGCATGCATCTCCTGGTAACAGGATGATGATTTTATAATCTCTGGATAATTGGTAACATTTGATTGGGAATGTAGCACAATTACATCACCATGGTGAGAGACCTGTTATCAACATCTGTAAGATAACTGGTCAAAATATGCTTATTAACTTGGAACCAGGAGTTCCAAGTTTGGTATCCGGTAGAGACACCATTGATTTAAAAGAAAATGGAAAATAACCTTTGATGATGTTGGCATTCGATGGAAGGTACCAATAGTTCATCTTGGTCAGGAAAATATCTCTAGTACCTTTTAAGGAAGGAGTTGTGGATTCGTTTCTCGATAACAAAACAAGTGATTTGGAACGAAATGTAAAATGATCGTTGAGATCCTTGCCTTTCGATGGAAGGCGACAAATCTTAGTTAGGGACATACCTTGAGGAATTGGTACCGCCGACCATCTTCTATACAGGGACTTTTGAATTTGAGTCGCACTGGAGATCCGAGTTGAGGGTAAAGTGTGCTTAGGATATAATTGAGGAGTACACGGGAATAAAGATGAAAGTCCATTTTGAACGATTTTCATTTTATAGCGACAATCGGTAGAGGAAAGCATGATGTTCCTGTACGTATATTCATATGTCATAGAAGAGCTTTGAGTCCTATGTAAGAGCTGTGAGTTCATTGTATGTCATATTTCTAATAAATGGTTTCAAACTTTAAAAAGCGAATATCTCAGAAGCATGGAAATGTAACTTTCATCTTTATTCCCGTATACTCTTCAATTTAACTACCTCTACCTCGAATTTACCTTGCCCTTGTATCTTTGGCGTGGATCTATCTTTGGGAGGATACTCGTTTAAAGATTAGCTGTGCCTAATAAGAAAAAAATACAGAAAAAATGTATAATGGAAATGATTCAAATCACTTACTCCCTAACTATGCAAAGTCTACGCCCCAGCCTTACGGTATTTTACTAGAATATGCACTTAGACTTTAATGTTGTTTAAACTAAAGCGCATAGAGGAAAAATAATTGAAATTTGTCCTCACTGAGTCCCATTAAACTGATAGGTCCTTTTACTTGGCTATGTTATAGGTCCGTTGGTTTACATTGCTTCAAAATACACCGTATTAGGTCTTACCTTCGGACAAAGCATTTATTAAAAAATTGATAAAATGCTTTTCCGTTCTAAAGACCACTAAATATAGAAAAGATGGATGAGACTACACCCTCTATTTGTTTCTAAACGTATGGTGTTGTACAGCAGATCCGTTAGAGATTCCGTAGATGTAAAGATTACATAGAATAAACTTTAATAAGTATAAATACTTGAAAAAAATAAGGAGGAAAATCATAAACCTAATTTGTAGATGGAATAATAACATGTGCAACCCGAAATTAAATGAGCTGGGAATTGATACATGCTAGGGACACAACTGATTAGAACCTACGGGAAAATGACTTTAGGAGATTATTATTTATCCAATTGAAGGACCCACCAACACTTTGGCATGGTGAGAAACATGCTATCAATGTATATGAAAAGCCAACAATGCTTATTGCCTTATAAGTATAGCGTTCCACGTTCGAGTTTTGCTAGGAATAAAGGTGTTTTGAAACCACAATAAATTGAACTTAGAGAATGACTATTCTCTTAGGATGGCAGCACCTTCAATTCACCTTAGCTAGGGACATACCTTAAACATCATCGTATTTTAAGTAAAGAGTTTCGGATTCGATTCACGGTGCGAACACAAATGATTAGGAACACAATGTAAAATGATCTTAGGTATCCTTGCCTATCATTGGAAGCCAACCAGTGATTCATCTTAGTTCGAGATAACCTTTGTGTTCTGGTAACATTGATCACTTTTTAATTGGAGTGTTCTAGATTTGATTCCCACTCATGGGTTCGACTTGAAGGCAAACCGAGTTTAGGACATAATTAAAAGTAAATATAGAAAAGAAGTATGTTGGAAACATCTTAAATCACCTGCCCAATGAACATAATAATTATACAGTATGGTATTTGTCCACTATATGTACTCAGTTTTTATCGATGAAACCAAAACATACAAGACAAAGAATTGGAAACTTGACTCATAGATTAGTCAATAGGTTTTTGTCACTTTTGCTTTACATTCCCCACTATCCTTTATGTTAGGATCTGCCTTTGGTCACAGCACCTATTTGAAGATTTGCTTATATAGTTATTTCCGTGTCAATAAATAGTAAATACAGAGAAGACAAATATGGCTAACTAACTTGCCTATTGGGTTAATATGGTAACCTACAACACACACATATGGGATTTATGTACTATATAAACTCAAACTTTAGCGTAGAAACTAAAGCATGCATAAACTAAATACTATAAACTAAACTAAACTAAACTAAACTGAGGCTTATCACTAAACACCGTTTCATTTGATAGGTGGATGGCTAACTCCTTTTCTGTAATCAAAGCATGCAGGGGAAACCGATTGCAGATGTGAAGCCATTGTAGTCGTCTAGTGGATATATAGTACCCATATTCATAACTAGTATTAAAAACCAACGTTAGAGTGGGATCAGTAAGAACTTACAGCTCTCTCAATCTCTAGATAGAGGGATATTGTATCACAAGACATTCTAGCGCCTAATGGCATAGCCCAGAAAATAACCACCATTTGGAATCGTTTAATATATGGAGACAACAATAACACTGTTCATACACGATTGAGCAGTATACGGGTCCCTTTACCACGCAGTCTAGCGCTGAAGCTCCAATTTGGTGGTGAGAAATTAACTTCAAAATGGAATCATGCATTATAAGGAGATATTCTCAACTTACACCTACATGATTGTTTACTATATAACATAAGCTAGTACCTGAACGCAAAGATGATATGGAAACTGACTTCAGACCACTACATTTATAATAAATATCATTTGGGTTTTAGTGACATAATTTGGTATACATGCACTTGCTTCGTAGCACTGTGGAATACCTGAATGCGAATGAGGTAGAGAGAAAGCGACTTCAGATTGGAATGCAAGAAATAGCATAAACATGACCATATGAACCCGTCATAGTTGTATGCTTCGGTTGGACTATATACAGTTACATTGTAACACAACACAACCGTGAACACAAAGCCGAAAAAAATAACTGACTTCAGTTGGAATAGTAGTCATTTATCAATGAGCTCATTACAACATCTTTGTACTCGTAATACAAGCTAGAATTTAATGAGAATAGGAGTACAGCAACTTGTCAGGGTATTCAAAGATTGTAATACCACCTTGTCTAACAAAGGTATAACAAAGGTAAGATATGTTTAAATAGAAGGCATCATTTCGTTACTAGCCTAATATAGCACTGGTTGGAAATCAACTGAGTCATGTTTACTAGGTTTGAAACACGGTGTCGAGATAAGACCATGTTTCTATATTATTTATATAATTTTAAATGTAGAAAAGTAATAGAATTAAGTAGTAGAAGCATTCAGGATTGGTCTTTGGGTATGGAAGATAAGTCTGGTTTAAGTAAATACATTATTGTGTTATAAGCCTGATGGAGATATATCTCTATATTGTATCAGTTTTAATATTTACGAGAAGTTATATTCAGGTTGGTAGAAAGTTCAGGAGTAAGTCCTAATTTTGAAGATACTTTGCTGGGATAGATTTGATACAGCGTAGAAAAAACTCGGTAAATACTTCCGAGATTAAATCTTGGAATTATTGATGAAATGAAAACAGGCTAGAATGTTGGACAGAAATGCCACCTACTAGACTACCTAATGTATACGTTTAGATTTTGATATTATTATGGCGCTATGTTTCCAAGGGAATCATATTTTTTTGCTGTGTAAAATTAGCACTTGTGTCAATTTGTGTAGATTATATGTTGCGTAATAAAGACCTGGGTTGTACTACGTTTATAGCAATTCGAGGTTTGACTTAGCTAAAAATGAAGGAGTACCCTCCCACTTGAGCACTAATTCCATGTTTTTATGACATGTATTTGCAACTAAGTACTAGCAAGGTTCGTTGATTGGAGTCTACATCATCTGAAATGTAATACAAGCTGACCACCTTCTATAAGATAAAACTATAAGAGACGTCAATTGAGACAGTCAAAGCAAAACAGGGTGATACAAAAGGTCCCTACCTAATGCTATAGTGAACTCCAACCTTTAGCATTTTGAAAATTCAAGCTTTGCAACGGAGACGAGCCTATTAAAAACGGATAATACGACAAGATGAGATCATTGAATAATTTCTACAGCTGTTAAAATAGTAATTATTAGCAACACCCCATTGATGGAATATTATCCAAACACATAAAGATGGACGATACCCAGAGTGCCTTCGTGTTATCGACTAGGCATTTTACTATCAGATTTAAGGTCACGGAACCACCCAAGACTTAATAATTTAAGCACATCACATATAAGCTTCGAGAAAAAGCTGTCTAGAACGATCATAGCAAAGTTTTTCTATGGAATACCAAAGATTATCATACTTAATCAAGAAGTACTATTGATTTGTTGTTTCGAAAATACAATTAAAAGATTTAGTGATTTTATGATATGATATTCCTATATAAATGAATGCTGATAAGTGTGATGTTATTTGATGGAAGCGAACTCGAACTATATAATAAATCCCGAAGCCGGACATAACATAATTCAAATTGTACACTATCCCCAGTCCATATTCCATAGACTGTGGAATAACGTAGATTGTCATCCGTAATGCTTTATCTCCAACTTTATATCAGAACAATATCACATCGAAGAAGTCTGATGCAATGACGAATTGTATATTAGAGATGACCATATAGTCCTTTAAATAATAACATACCACACACATACTAGATAATATGTGCAATGTTGCCTTAGAACAGGCATAATATGCCGCCCTCAACACATTTATACGATGCTTGATTACATATTGTTCAAGGGAGATGTCTTCGGAAATAAAACATTATATCGAACTTAAATATATAATAGATTAGACCAAAGGTTCCCTCTATCCAACGCGGATATATCTCCATTGATACGGAACTACCATATCCACTTGCATATCTTATAGGGTAAAGAACAGATTTCTTAAACAATATATGTATATTACACTATTATAAATTCTCCATTAATCAAATCTGTTAAACTTTCGGTCGCTGTGTAGGTTCTGTAGACTTGTATATTGTACAGGGGTGTGATTTTTAATTCTAATGACCTTGTTTAAGAATAGAAACAACGAAATATCCTTGCTCTGCTTAATAACATCAATGTTAGGGGCTGCACGATGTGATAACTACAAAAATGTTTAAAATTCGACTTAGTTAAGATTGCATTGACAAAGGGAACTATTTCAATTCGAATTCCTTGCTCATCGACAAAAAAGTGAGCAGCACGTATTCCTGGATGAAGTATATTAGCATAGATGATTATACAAATAGAATCTTACCATGAGTATGAGTGAGACATACCTAAGCAAAGAAATATACAAATGCATGCAAAAGAACTCAGATTTTACCCAAGGTCTATCACGTATAAAATACTAAATCTAAATAAAACAGCTGAGTTCTAGGAATGAAAGATGTAATAAATGGTACTAACAAATAATGCAACTTTGCTAAATGTGAATTGACAATGATAAACTTCGTTACCAAGAAACTTGAATTAGGCATTTCCATGAATGTTGATTCATAAGACGAAGAATCGTAAATGACAAGTACACCAAATTTCATTTTGTTTTTTCAAAAGTTTGGGATTCCCAACTAAACAAAAAGTAATGTTATGAATAAAAATTTACATCAAGTTTAGTTTGGTTTTAAAATTTTGTAGTTAACAATTTTGTTTTCTAGGTTGTTCAAAACAAAATGTCAACACACTTTGTAGAAATAATTTAAATTTTACAAATATCGTTTTGTGTTCTTTTGTTTTTAGTTTTATTAAAAGTATTTTCTGTTTTTCATTTCTAATATTAAAAATTATTTTACTTTCCGTCTTTAGTGATGGGAAAATATTTTCTTCTTTTAATTTGAGTTTTACGAAAAATATTTTGTTTTTCAGTTCTAGTTTTACGAAAAGTATTTTCTGTTTTCATTCCTAGTGTTACGAAAAGTATTTCATGTTATTTTCATTTTAGTTTTACGAAAAATATTTCTATTTTTTGTTTATGGTCTTACGGAAAATATTTCCTGTTTTTTTATAGTTTTACTAAAAGTATTTTGTGTTACTTTTTCAAAAATGTTTTGTATTTCTTGTTTTATACGGTTAACAAGAAGTGTTTTGTGGTTTGGTTTACAAAAAGTATTTTCTCTTTTACATTTCTGGTGATACAAAAAGTATTTCTGGTTTTTCATTTTTAGCTTTACAAAATGTGCTTTCTGTTTTTCCGCTTACAGTTTTACTAAAAGTGTTTACTACCTTTTGTTTTTAGTTTTACACAAAGATTTGCTCCTTTTTATTTTTCTGTTTACAAAAAGCGATTCTGTTTTCCGTTTATAGCTATACCAAAAGTACTTTCTATTTTTTGTTTTTAGTTTCACAAAAAGATTTTTCCGTTGCTGTTCCTTGTTTCACGAAAGTATTTTCTGTTTCTTCGTTTTTAGTTTTACCAAAAGCATTTTCTACTTTTTGTTTTAAGTTTTACAAAGGATTTTTCGTTTTTTTTTCGTTTTACAAAAATGTGTTTCTGCATTTAGTTTTACAAATTATATTTACTGTTTCTAATTTCTAGTTTCACAAGAAGTATTTTCTGTTTTTCGTTTTACAAAAGTTTTTGTTTATGTTTTATAATATATTTGTGTTATTTACGTTTTTGTTTTGTCTTGCAACACTTTAGAAACTAAATGTCACTCTCAGTTTTTAACAAGGAAAGTTTCCATAGAATAAAAAATTCATTGTAACTTTACAGAAACGTAAATATCATACCCAACTTTAAAGTAAAAATTTGTCGTACTTTTAATAAGTTGGGCTGTAACTTTAATTTATAGTTTGTTTTTTTATAACTTACACAAATAATATTTCATTCACAGCTTTGTAACAAAAATGTCGTACTTTAACAAGTTTAGTTATAACTTAAATTTATCTTTTGTAGTTTGTAACTTACACAAATAAAATTTCATTTACAACTTTGTAGCGAAAATGTTTGTCATATTTTTGAAAAGTTTCGGACATAATTTAAGTTTTAATATTGTAGTTCGTAATAATGTTACAACTTTGTAACAAAAATGTTTGTCGTACTTTAACAAGCTTTGTTATAACTTAAGTTTACACATAATAGTTTGTAACTTATACAAACCAAAACTTCATATACAACTTTGTAACCAAAACATTTTGTCGTACTTTTAAAATATTTTTTTCATAACCTTAAACTTTGTAGCTTGTAACTTGCACAAAGTAAAATTTTATCCCAACTTTGTAACCCAAATTTCGTTGCGCTTTTTAAAACATTTTGTTATAATTTAAGTTTTAAGTTTGTACTTTGTAACCTGCACAAGGTAAAATTACATCTGCAACTTTTTGACAAAACTCTTTGTCGTACTTTCAAAACGTTTTAGGATAACTTAAGTTTCTGGTTCGTAGTTAGTAACTTGCACAATGTATAATATCAAACTACTTAGTAACATAAAAGATTCTCACGCTTTTAAAAACTCTTTGTTATAACTTAAGTTTTCAGTTTGTAATCTGCACAAATACAAATATCATTTCCTAATTTTGTAACAAATTAATTAGAAGTACTTCACGAGGTCTTGTTATAACTAAAGTTTAAACACTGTAGTATTTAAATTAAATAAAGTAAAAATTAATACACAACTTTGTAATAATCATTTTAATTTTTACAATTTTTTGTGTTTACTGCTTTTGTTTTTAGTTTTACAAAATTATTTTTTTGTTCTACAAACTCCGTTTGTTAAGATACTTTACAAAGCAAAATTTGATTCTTAACATTATAAGAAAAAGTTTAATTCATAATTGATTTTTACAATTTATAACTTGTAAAAACAAGACATCATTCTCATTTTCTAACAACGAAAGTTTCTCCTCCATCAAAGGTGTAACATAAAAGTCTTCTATAAGTTGTACAAGCAGTACGAAACTTTGTTGTTTGCTCAATAAAATTTTGTGTACAACTTAGAAAAGACCTTTATGTTACATGTTTGATGGAGAAAAATCTTAGAAAGGATATGCAAGCCAACATCATACAAATGTGTTGAGAGTGGCATATCGTGAATGTTCCAGGGCAACATTGCATCAATTATCTAATATAGGTGTGGTTGACATTATTTAAAGAATCCTATGGTCATCTCTAATATACAATTCGTCATTGCATCAGACTTCTTCGATGTGATATTGTTCTGATATAAAGTTGAAGATAAAGCATTATAGATGAGAATCTACATTATTGCACAGCCTATGGAATTTGAATTGTGATAGTGTCAAATCTTAGTTGTGCTGTGTCGGACTTTGGGATTTATTATATGGTTCGAGTTCGCATCCTTTAAATAACACCACACTTATCAGCATTCATTTATAAAATCACTAAATTTTTTAATAAATATTTCCGAAACAACAAATCAATATTATTTTTTGCTTAAGTATGATGATCTTTGGTATTCCATAGAAAAGCTTTGCTATGATCGTTTTAGACAGCTTTTTCTTGAAGCTTATATGTGATGTGCTTAAATTATTAAGTCTTGGCTGGTTCCGTGACCTTAAATCTGATAGTAAAATGCCTAGTCGATAACACGAAGGTACTCTGGGTATCGTTCATTATTATGTGTTTGGATAATATTCCATCAATGGGGTGTTGCTAATAATTACTGATAGAATCTAGAGATATATTAGTTCCATCAGCCATATAACACAATAATGTATTTACTTAAACCATATATATTTTGCGTATCCAAAGACCAATGCTGAATTTTTCTACTACTTAATTCTATTACTTTTCCACTTTTAAAATTATATAAATAATATATTAACATGATCTTGTCTTGACAACGTGTCTCAAACGTAGTAAACGGGAATCAGTTGATTCCCCCCAGTGCCATATTAGGCTAGTAGCGAAATAATACCTTCTATTTTAACATATCATACCTTTGTTATAGCTTTATAAGACTGTAGTTTTACAATGTTTGGATAACCTGACAACTTGCTTTACTGCTATTTTAAAAACGTTGTATTACAAAGAAGTTTTAATGCTTTCATTGGTAAATTACTTATTTGATCTGAAGTTAGTTTCTTTCTATCGTCTTTGAGTTCAGGGGTTGTGTTGTGTTACAATGTGACTATATAGAGTCCAACTGAAGGATACAACTATGACGGATTCATATGGTCATATAAATTACGCGTATCATTTTGAATATTTAAGCGACTTTTAGATGGAGATAAACAAATAAGAGAGAGAGGTATATACTACGTCAAACTGAACCTCGAATAACGTAATAGCAACATTCATTGTAAAAACAACATTTCGAATCCTGCGGATAGCAATACAAATGAATTGACTTAAGCAGGCAAATGTGATTCTATTTTGTATTTAGATAATATATCACATTAAGCGGCAGCATTAATTACTCATATGTAGACTAGAACGTACCACAATATTCTATCTGAGACAACCAAGTATGCGTAAGGAAATATTTATTTAGCTATAAACACATAAATGCGCGTTCCTCAGGTTGAAATTACTAGCTGACTTAGCTGGGCTCCAAGCGATTCCATATTAGTAAATACATTTTAGGTAAAATATCTGAATAATATATACACGAGCTTCTATAGTTAATCATGTTCATACAATTACGAGTTTGGAAAAGAAAAACTGTCACGGTGCTCTGGGTCAAGGCTGTACCATTAGGTTAGAAAATCACTGCGTTACCAACTAGTATAAGGAGCAATACGTGCACAACTGGGATAGTACTTTTGGTTTGTTTGAAATGAACGTTCAGTTCCTTTCACTTTCCTTTAATTCTTACATGAAATTCTTCTTATTATTAATTAATCTCCTTGGAAAGTAAGAATGTCCTTTAAAGCAGATTTTATTTACAGTGATGACAGATTAACCTGAAAGCGATGGATAAGTGTGTACATTGCGTACGGCTAGGGCTTATTTTATCATACTTAGGGCAGTTAATAATATTTTCACCTCTGCATGAGATTTACTATCTCGAAGAATAATTAATATATATTAATAGTTACTGTAATGCAAAGAAGCTTTTGCCTTTAATGTAAGTTATGCCGTCGTTTAAAAGAGAAAGATCATTGCAGTGAAACAAATTTCATTCATATCCAAAATAAGTTGACATAATATTTATTAAAATCAGCCTATGTTAAATTAAAGAGTACCTAGTAAAATGTACATACATATACACATAGTTTTGATAAATATTAACGACCTTGAAGGGTGGGAAATTTTCTAAGAACAAAACCGATACATTGTTAAACTGATCCTCAAATCTTTCGTTTTAATGGCACCCTAATAGTTTTCAATCAAGGTTTAGACATATAGAAAGTGTAAAGCTTAGCAGAAACGTTTTGCTGGACAATATTTTCTAGTTACTCTAGAACTCTTCTAGTTACTCTAGTTTAGCTACATGGTGAATTACTCAACAACAAATCCGTGTGTCGATCATGTAGATTTTATCCTAATTTCTGCCTTACTTTGTGAGATTAATTTAAGATTCGATTTGATAACTGAATAGTAATATTAAATGTTTGTAAGTAACATAAGTAGAAGCAAAAGATATTATATTATTAATGTCGTAATATTAGTGTTGTAGGCACCAAATTATAATTACCATTACAATTTAAGAATCACAGTTTTAATAATTACAATAGTATATTTAACAATCACAATTTTATATTTTACAGTTGTAATTACACATTAATTTATATTCACTTTTACAGAAATCTACGTTAAGAAGGGATGCGACGATGTACTTTACAAGTACAATGGATGTTTAACTAACTCAGAGTATTTGAAAATTATGTGTTATTGTGAAAGTGATTACTGCAACAGTAATACCTGTGACATCTGCCCTAATCCTCCAGCTGATTACACATGTAGGGGAACGTCGAGATTTTACGAAAATCATACATTAGTTTTGTTGCCAATATTACTCCTATTTTGGGGGAATTATATTGAAATGTAAAACCTCACTAGAATGAAAATCAGTGCAAGGAGGTGTTTTATGTCTATTTTCAGAATTGAAAGCGCTCATTCTGTGGAAAAGAATGTAAATCGCTATTGTATAAGTTGAACTATATGTATAGGGTTGCATATAAGTTATTTGTTATTAAATGCTTTTGCTTCAAAAATAATTTTGTTTTCATAATATTAGAGTAAACCTAGCTAAATAAATTATATTTATCATCGGATTATGGTATAAGCGTTTCATTCTGACATCAACATAAAATATTTCAGATATCTATTGATGAGTTAACGAAGAATATGTAGGAAAGTGTAATAGTAGATTATCAAAATGTTTTATAATTGCAAATTGATAATGTGTGGCTTTACCTATGTAAACATAATTAATTTGCGAGCAACAGCCAAATCATAACACAGAGGTTCACACACACTGGCTTCATATACCTTGGTATGCAAGTCGATTCGAAATGAATGTGTTATAGACCCTAAGTTACTTTAATGACAACGATTCCATATCAGGACTCTATTTGTTCGAAATCTATAGTCACTATAGGCAACATAGTTTCGTCCAGGTAATACCAGTCTGAATTCTCTTCAAATAAATTATGCTCGCAGCTTTTGTAGAGATTACTAATAGTTTATATTCACCTGAAAGATGATTATTGATATTCTCGCTTAAAATGGACATTTGCCTGCACGTTACATGGCTCAACATACATGCAGATTGCCATTTGACATGAATGGACGTTTTGACTATATACTATAATTTTGATAAATTAAGAGTCAGTTACTAGAACTGCAAACACATTCGAAAATGGTTTTGTTAAAATGCCTATAGCCTCTTACGTTAGACCATGTGTAGATAGCACCAAGAAAATGATATAACATTAAAAGCTGTGCCAGCATTATGTTCTATCATATAATTAAAATTGTTGCCAACTTTGATTTCACTCCTTTTCTTGAAATACACGCAAATAGCGGAAAAGAGAGAGAAGAAAAGCTTAACATTATGAGACGCACAGGAAGAATAAAATATCAGTGAATTCTTACGGAACAATTATATTAGCTCTTCATATCCGTGAGAACAAACAGATCTACACGTTTGTTAATAAATATACTGTGAGAACACATACTCACATTAAAGTGTACGACTAATATTAGCTACAAAACTGAGTATTGATTTGGGTTCACTGCTATCTGTCCCTTTTGATGTTTTTCTCGTTAAGGAATTTAGAATCATTAATAGATGTATCGCAAATCACCTAACCTATAACCCCATTCTGAAAGTAAACAACGTAGGCATAACACAATTAGTACGTTGCTGTCAATTATACAAAATTCCTTCATTTGTTTCAATTTTAACGATTTTACATTCTTGAGCCTTACCAAACGACAAATGTTTCTAGGCAACAGTAACGGTGCCCACGTGCCTTGCAAGTATTTTAGCTTGATAATCATAGAACATTTGCGCTAAGTTTAAGATATTTACTACAAAGGTAAAAATTAGTGCCAGAATCTTCGAGTCTGTCTCTTAATTCTCGAACAACAACATAGCAAATGTTACAATTGTCAGTCAAAAGTTACTAAAATATAATACAGATACGCTTTCCTTTGATTCTTATATTAACTGCTCGAGTAAGTTATATGACGACTTACCCCAAGTCTTACAATCGACTGCTAAACTTCTAGCCTGCGCTAGGTTGAAGCCAAGTCATAATTTTGCATTGCAAATTTCGATTTGGCCTCAACTTAGCGCTGGCTAGAAGCTTAACGATCGTCTGTAAAACTGGGAGTTAGTATTGCTAGCTTGCGAGTTGTAATAACAACAACGTGACATAAGTTCACAACGGGGTTAATCCTTATACCATTAGAACGAGTAAAGGCAAACCTCATATCTTGTAGTTTAACCAGAATTTCTGAAGTAACTACCCCCTACTCTCAATCTCTTCCTAAATTTGATTCTTATACATCCTCAGTAAAGATTCAATATGTATTCAGTACGTGTAGTTTTATGTAAACTGTAACTTAAGCTTTCTCTGTTCAGATCGATATGTCTTCTATAGCCTCACAATTTTTCTTCGATATTTCATATTCAAATGATTAAAAATTATCTGTTTGGAGAAAATAGTTTTGCAATTGTTCAGCGAATTCAGAAAACCAATGGCAGCGGTTTGTGAAACCAGTGTCTGTGAAAGATCAGCAATGGATCAAACAGAGCATGTTACCACAAATGCTTTTCGCTTCAGATTGAGGAAGCACTCATTTTATTAGGACATTCATCATGATGAAGCTCGGATGGAGCGAGTGAAATAGCGAACTCACTGAAAAGTCAGTTGAGAGAGACAAAAATGGGAAGGAAAAGGTCACTATCATCGCAAAGGGAGAAAGGCCTGTTTAGCAACCAGAGCACAACCACGCTTACAAGGGACATTTTCCAGTTCGAACAGGAATTTTTGATAACACTTCGTGTATATATATATATATATAGATCTTTCTATCAATTTGGCATCCTTTCAAAAGACGAACATTTGGCATCCGTTTTAAAGTTGATTTTTCTCCACAGCAATGGGACTTAACTACATTATGTTAAGTGTATATCATGGTTATCGGTTATGTATTTTACAAAATCAACGAGTATACTCCAATTAAAAGCACAATATTTTATTGTTTAAATTCCTATCAATTTGACCTCCATTCAAATTACTATCATTTTGGCGCACGTGAATATACATTCAACTTTACCATCATTTGGCGTCACACGCGTATAATACTGTTCATTTTTATATCATTTTAACGTCCCGCGCTGTTGCCAGTTTTCCCACCTAGTTTATACATATTAACTCATTGTCTTCAACTACGTGCTTGTTTGTTGCAAGATGTTGAGCGTGTAGCACCACCACCTGGGGTGCGGTATAAATGTAGCTGCCGATTTATGTTTTATTACAGGAACCTGCATTACAGCTCAAGCGGGAACGATTTTTATTGGATTGTAATGGTACTTTCAAAGCTACAGAGACGAAAACATTCCGAACGAGACAAACATGTTGTTTGAGACATTATACTAGCGTCTATAAAGCTGCGGGTTGAAATCATGCCTGGGAAATAGATGTTTGTGGATTTTGACCAGCATAATTCAGACGACCCTCGGTCAAAATTTACAGAAACGATAAAGACCAATACAGTTTATAGTTTTACGAAACGTGTTTCCATGATATTCCAGTTTGCAGGAAAATGATTCGTGTTATATTTATGGCTATAGTTATGCTCATCAGCATGGAAGTCGAACGCGTCATTCACCCCTGGAGCCCCTCTTGAAATGTAGTTAGTATCATCTTTAAAGTAGAAATAGTGATCTAGAAAGGAAACATATTTCGAACTTAGATAGTTAGTTGTTTTAGTCGGAAATATTAATCTGCCCTAGGGCTGTGAAAAATATCGATGTAACAGAAGCGGTATCGATATTTTGAAATACCAAATTTTGTGCATAATTTATACCGGAATTTGGTATACTAAAATATTGATATGCCGAAATACCGTAATATCGATAAACCAATCAGTATCAGTATACTGAAAGATATCAGAGTACTGAAATGCCGAACCCTTCTGAAATTCTGAAGAAAATGAATACTAATATAAAGAGGATGTAGCATGAATGCTTTACTATGCTATAGGTACAATTATTAATGTTGGTTGTAGAACCAAAATACGCTGTCATAAATCTCTGAACACTAAGGGTTAATTTTCAAGCATTGAGTTAGGTTCAACGGTTTGTTTGAAGTCAGTCCATGTATGTGTCGGGAGCTCCCTGGAAAGTGCAATCGCGTTCCTCGAGCGAGCGATATTCTTAGTAAATGCTGAGAAAATACTATGGACGGCCAAATACGGGATAAAAAGTTATCCTAACCCCACTATATATTCGTACTGATTTTACATACGGGGATAGCGTATATATATAATGGGATGGCGGATCATATCCGGATAATAATGTTCTATTCTTTATGTTCATGCATTATTAATTTTAGAACTGTAAATATTTTGGGATAATTATTATCGGAATATTTTTTGAATAATTATTCGGAAATTTAATTATTCGTCTCCAATCAACCGGAAAACCAAAGAAATGCACAAGAATCTTTAAGACAACATGATATTAGAGGAACCTAGTTTTAACGGATATCCAAAAAGAAAATATCGAATTTTCGTACAAAGGTTTGAAGAATAAATAAAATGATACTTGAGAAGAACAAAAAAATAAATATTTGATTACCAAATAAATACATCGTTTAGTCAATGAAGGAGTGATTTACTCAGACAAGGATTATTCGATCGGACAGTGGATTGTCTAGGCAGAGGCGGCGTTTGGGGGTGGCAACTGGGGCAACCGCTCCAGGCCGCGCGCTTAGGGAGGCCCGCGTTCCGAGTTGATATTTTTCTTACTCAATGATATAAAAGTTGATTTGTAAAAAAAAAGTTTACAAATAAACTAGATTGTATAGTTTCCATGCGAAATGTAATGTGAAATGGAAAGGAATAAAGAAGCACTTGTAATTAGCAATGCAGTTTTTAAAATATATTGTACTTTCTTTAAATAAATTATGTCGGATTTTTTTTCATAACAAACCGTTGTTCATTAAAAAAGAGAATATTTAGTAATATTTAGGGTTAGGAATGAAAGGAAGAAGTGAGAGGAAGCATTTAGGGCGAAGTTGCTTACTGCTTTATCGGCTTTAGATGTAACATGTCGGCGCTCAGCGATTTTTACTTGTACTTTGGCCCCGCGGGGTCATTATTGCCCTAGGCCCCGCGCTCACCTAACGCTGCCTCTGTGTCTAGGAATAAGTGGAGTTGGTTATTTCAAATTGAAGATAAGATTAATTGGAATGGTAGCAGTTTTATGTTATGGTTTACCTTCGTCATGTTTTAAATCGAAATTATGTATTTTGAAAATGATGATGATTATTATTATATACGCTGTGTTTAAATTTACGGAGCTGGGTGAGATTTCCTAGTAAGAATATATGCATTCCCCCTGATCGCTATGTTCTTCATTCCTTCGTGGATTACTTGAATCTTATATCCGAGATGAATCTTCAAAATCGGGAGAAGACTTCTTTGTTCGGCCAAATTTTAACCTTTTATTAAGCTACAGCCATTTATAAGACGAGAGGCACTTTTCACTCATCTCGCAGTCCTTTATTTTTCTACTTATGAATGTAAAACAGGGAGTACGCCAGGAATGTAGTCGAAGGGGGGTGCTAAAGTTATTAGGAGGTGTAATTCATATTCACTTATACACTATATTATACAATCATTCATTATATCTTACCATGTATGCACACATGCGCGCGCGTGTGTGTGCGTATGTGCGCGCGCGCTCATTTCAATTTGTCATACTTTTCAAAATGAGAATTGTGCATAACCACATAAGGACAACTTCATTAATTATGTGTAATGTAAACAAGAAATTTCCAAACATCAATTTACCTAAGCAATTAAACATAACAATTAAAAGGCATAACATCTCTTATCAGGAATTATTGCAAGTAATAAATTAATAACACAGGGCAAAACAAAAACACCAAAATTCATATTAGAAACATAAGTATTTAGCATTGATGTGACGAGGCTGAGAAAATG
>JAGDQP010000108.1:0-15593 GCA_022664845.1 Lepisma saccharinum
TACACTGTAAAAACAGTACCGCCGAAATTGGGAGTACAAAACTAGCGTTTTGTACTCCCTAATTTTCAGTGGTACAAGTACTGCCTAGAGTTTGTACTGCTGATTGTACTCCCAAAATTTTCAGATGTACATGTACTTCCTAAAATTGGTAGTACTGACTGTACTTTCAAAATTCAATGTTGTACCTCCAAATTTCAGCCGGACGCCACCAACTAAAAATAGTTCCTCTGATCGTTCCTCCATTGCGAAATTCCTTCAGAAATATCGCTTTGTGTTAGACACTGTGCTCCTATGTTTTATTTTATGTATATCGTTACGACAGTTGATTCAGTTTCCACCATTCAGGTGAGATTTGTATCGAAACAAAGATCCCGACTGAGGATTAAAATGGAATCAACCCCCAAAATGAGACACACACACAATGGATATATATATATACTGTATATATATATAGTAATACAAAAAGAACAATGTTCAGAACAAAGCCATATTCCTACAGGTATTACACAATGAAGGAAAGATCAAAGGAACTACTTCTGAGAAGTGACGTATTATAACTGAGAGTTCTTTTTGGCGAAATGTCTAAGACTCACCTGATGATAGATGAACATCAGAAACGTGCCATGCAATCCAAAGACAATGTGAAACATAATAAATTAACACGTTATATTAGTTTTTATAAAGTTATTTTTATATCTAGAAAACTTACAGAGTAATAATTTGAGAGACGATGGAACTAACTCTTAAGGTGTCCGAAAGATCATTACCATATTATAGTCAACTTTGAGCAAGATTCAACCTAGTATCTCAAACAGATAAACTTGTAATTTAACGCGGATTTCCCACATTTCTAGGAAAATCTTGTTTTCATCACATTCTTTCGAGAAAAAAATGAGTGAATACCTCTTTAAACACAATCCATGGGATCGTAAAAGTAAATAAGTGAAGGTTCCGCGACGTATTTTGTGTTAGAATTGAAATATGTTTTAATAATCTATGTAACATCCTTCTTATGGAATATTTTTCCTTATTTCTAAACAGAAAATAGCTCGCAAGGTCTTCACTGAAGTCCTTCACCTTCATAATGCCAGAAAATAGGTTGAAGTGGATATTGAGTAATTTTTTTTGAAGGAATCATATGAACCCACGATATTTCCTGAAATGTGTGAAAATCCATGTTAAATTGGACGCTTATTTTGCAGGCCGCCGTAGCCAACTCCCTCTCCCTCTTAATTTTTCTATTAATTCACTCAACAGACACGCAGTGCAGTTTAAAATCCACAAACATCCATGCCCCAGGCGTGATTTGAACCGAGATCGGCAACAGCCATTCGATTTACTCTATGCGACCACTTTTGAAAGCGAACTAATGTCTTAAATAGTGTAAGGAAAACATAAATAGATGCATTTTTTAAAAATAATTACACTATTATTCAGTTGTACATGTACATTTTGTATATTTTCTAAGATTTATTACAGTTGATGTCAACTTTATTTGACCGTTTCCAAAAGGAACCATTCTTCACCAATATTGCTATTCTTCACCACTATTCCCATTAACTTGTATTCCGCTGGAAAAGAAGATAGCTGGACCTGACGAGTTCTTCTCTTTTTCAGAATAATGTTCCTGAAAGAAATAGAAATGCATGTATAAACATACCAAAATCATTAAAATGTTAAATTTTAAATATTGCATACTATGTGATAATTCTGTAATATATTTGCTATTCACTACTGGAATAATACACTAAACACTGTATTATTCCAGTACAGTGAACTCGAAAAACTCGCAACACTGAAATGCGCACTAAGCCAACTAGGCAAAACTAGATCGCCTGTGATGATCATTAATGTCAACTGCCCACAAATCAAACGGCACCACCAAACCAAAGACACACAAACGCAAAAAGGTACCGGTAGGCAATACATTCAACTTCGAGTACAAGAACTATTTTTACAGGGTTACCAACCACAATATCTCACCGGTAATTGGCCAGGGTAGTTAATTCAAGAGATTTAGAAGCTATTTAAAGTAAACACTAACTCCATCTGTCAACACTTCAAAATCTAAGACGAAAAGCAAGTTGATGTTTTCAAACTATAGCAAAATCCTGACTGATAGCCTACCTCAACTAAAGTTTAAACCAACGGAAATTATCTGAACGCAACAAATTAAGGTTAACGTTGTAGAACATACTGTTTCTTACTCATATAATCACAAAAATATAAATATTTCACCTTTCGATTACCTTTAATACCATCACTAGGATATATCCTGGTCCCACAAGCTAATTGAATGGCTTCAACCAAGGAAAATGTATTTAAATTTTATGTTAACAGGTAAAGGCTTGATTTAATGTAAACCTGGATTATCACACTGTTACGTTATTACCTCATCAACTATAGCAAAGGAAAAGCACCACGAAAAGCTTAGTTCCCAAATAAAATTTATCTAACCTATTCCATGTATTTCTCTGGGTTAAAGGAAATTTCTAGTTTAAAAGCACTTTTTACTAGCAAACCTTAAATTTCTGGATCATACATAAAAGAACTAGCATCCGTATCACAAATGTTTAAAATAACTAGTATTTGTATCACAACTATTTCTGGGATTATTTCAGTACTATAGTAGTTAACGTTCTCAAAAGCTTTGGACGCAAACTTTCTAATTAATCAAAAACTTTGCTTAATTAGTTAGATCTACCATAGGGATACTTTGGAACGATTTTTAGTATTTTTTGTACTTCGTAAAATGTTTGCAATAATAATGCTCAAAAGCGGACATATTTGAATGGATTCAATCCTCCTATTTCTAAATATAACTACAATTCAACTCTCTGGTCAATAGGTACAAAGATATGCATACTTTTTATGTCCCAATGTTACCCCACTAAGTTTAGGATAAGCCGCATTGGCCAGACATTACACATTAAAAATTAAAATTGTCTTAATGTTCGGCTGAAAAGGTATAATTGTCGTTGGTATTACACATATTTTCAAACATTGTACAGAAGAAAATACAAGAAGATGGTGTGTTGCGGTAAATTTCTGTATTCTGTGAGGTCTGCAAAGAATGCCTTAGAAATATCTATATCGATACAAAACAACCATGACTAAGAACAGGAAAGAGCAGAAGAGAAGATAGTTATCAAAAGTAGGTACACATATCAAAGTAACAGAAAGCAATTTTTATCTTATTCGTATAAACTTACAGTTAGTTCCACGACAATGAAGAGTTCCCGGCGCCCGAATTTTTGGGTGGATTTATTGTTTGAACAATTTCATCTGATGTGTAGTTTAAGATGTCTGCTTTCTTTGACCTTTCCATTGCTTTTTACTTCTTTCCATGGTGATAATCAAGAAATCGTTTATTCTTTTGAATAATTTTCCTGGGTAAAGATCGCCGTCATTGTTCACGAGAACAAATTGTCCCTCACACACAAGCGACGTCTCTTTTCTAGAGTTGGATATCGGACGAAGATCTGTGTCTGCATTGGAGCCAATGTCAGAGACTTCAGACAAATCCAAGGGACTGCCATCCAAGTCGTCATAAGGGAATCTTGACGATGACAGACTTTCTCTATCACTGGTTTCCGTTTCTTCCTCTGTATGCTTTTTCCCTTTAACACACATTCTCCACATAGCACGTATGGGTATACATCTTTTATACTCACACGAATTATACTCAATGAATATAATCATCTATGCATCTACCTCTTTCTGTCCCAGCACTTTGTAATGTCTGAACTTTCTTCCCAAAGGCAGGTACACACAAAAGCAAACAAGGGGGGCCTGTGACGCCCTGTTCCCGAAAAGGGGCTTATCCAAAACTTCATATAACGTGGCCAAACCTACCTGGGAGACAAGCATACATTACGCCACAGGAGAGGGCACAAAAAACAAAAGAGAACCGCTATCGGACCTAAAGGCAAGGCGGGTACTTACCCATCGGTGCCTTGCTTTAGCCTAGGACCATCGAAGACTAGTCTATAACCACGAAGTATACATGTTAGAAGCCTGAAAGAAGTGCCAAACCGCAGAAAAGATGGTAAAAAGCAGAAGGCTAAAATACAAAGAAAAAAGGTTCCCAAAGAGGAGGGGGAAGACGCAGGCGAGAACACCCCGCAGGAAAACAGAACACAAAACGCTATTTTAGTGGCCTAACGCACTAGTTAACATTAATCACGAAATTTAGGTAAGCTCAACTGATTTTTGACTATTCCCTAATGTTTGCTGAAGCACAGAATCAAAATGTCAGAACTTAACTTCATCTGAAGTACTTTCTCAGATACACGTGAAATAACACTTCGCGGACTGAAATAACAAGAGGTTGGGAACTTTTACTGCAATACCACACTGATGGTAAACTACCTACTTCTTAATAAAACCCTAAAACACAAGGAATATCTGGTAAAATATAATTTATTCTTGCTTAAGGAAAAACAAAATCAATGCAAAAATTTCGTAATTGCTCAATTACGTATAAAAAGAAAAGTTTCTCAAGAGAATTTTTAGCACATCAAAACGTGCTTTAAAGATGCTGTTAATTTCACATATCAGACAGAAGATTAATTATTTACAGAAATGCTCTGCCTATGAGCCGAGATAAAATTGCACACACATATTTTCCAAAAGATTGGGTTACTTTCAATTTCAAAAAAATTGTTAGACATTCTACACTTTGGCCCAGTTAAACAGAAAGTTCCACAGTCAATGAAACGTAACATTTCTTCCTACGAAAACAATGTATTTACAAATATACCGACGGAGCAGAAATTTAACTTTGATATTCTAAATTTGTGGCAAAAAATTATTGTGTATATTTCATCCTTTAACTTAACACAACCTAACCTCCAATTTGATAATACAGCCATGATATACTATAGTTGGGTTCGGTATAAATTTACAGAACAAATTTCTATGGAGCGGACTGGCTTACGGTTTGTGAAAACAAACTTGAACTTTGCTTGTAATCGAAATAAAACATTGTGAATCGGTTAATTTTACGTTTAACAAAACGGACATACTATAGAGATATTGTGCAATTTAAACCACACCAGTTTCCGAAAACGGACAAACAAAATGCTGGGTGTTAAAGGAACGTGCGCAGAGACGAGGATCAAACCAGGACCAAAAAGGGAAGGGGTGTGGCTCAACCACCTAACTTTCTCAGCGAAATAAATCAACAATCAGATCTTTAAATTTATTTATGAAAATTTAAACCGGAAGAAAAATTGTTGAAGAAAATAATGCAATTAAATATGCAAAGAATAATTAAGTAATAAAATGAAGAAACAACGAAGAATAAAATTCCGCCAATACAACAATGGAAAAGATAACCGGAATGGTTCGGCTTCTTTGAGAGCTGGACAAATAAAACTTTTTGAAGTGAGCCGAAGTCGGCTAAAGGATAATAAATAACGGCCGACAAAGCACGAACAAAAAAAAGAAAACTCACAAAAAAGGGAAGAGGGTAAGATATGTTGCGACCAACCAATGAGGGTCGCTACAACTTGTAGCTGTTCCACAGGGGATGAAAGTTTGTCGGTACTAGCTCATAACACAACCACTTCAACGGAATACAAACGCTGACTGTTCGGGTAAGGCGGAAACTAGTGCTTATACAACTTGGCCCCAGATGGCAGCAGGGACATACGTTTCCAATGGAACAGTTGAATTCCACCTTCCTCAGAGCCCGGCTATTGACAATCGTGCATAACATGTAAAATTGTGTTTGTCCCAAAGTTACACCCCCTGTCCCAAAGTATTCCCATTTTACTGTACCTTAATTCCAGATTTTACTGCTCCATCTTAAAAGGACTTTAGAGGTTATTTAAATAGAATTACGTCATTTAAATAAGCTTATCTTCAAAAATTAGAAAAACTGCGTTTATACTTCAGCTTCAATAGTGTCCCGATTGTAAACACGAATTCTTTCAAACTCACTGACTCCAAATTGTCGGACAAATTCTCGGCGTAGAAACTGCTGAGATGCTTATTCAATAAATAGCATATGCACAACGGACTTCACTTTTACAAATTTTCCAACGACAATTTCCACAATGACGGATAAATAGGGCTTTCAACCATGCCTCCAACTACTGTTCATTCCAGATCGAATCTGATACGTAAATTTAAATTCGATTTGGAGATGCATCATGGCGCTACTATCGCTCATTGTTGCCAAAGCACAAAACTAGAAGATTCCATTTTATTTGTGTTGAATAGTTCGATTAACGAACACAAATCAAGCATTTATTTATTTGTAGCGCTGATGGAAACTTTATAGCTAAATTTACTACTCGCTACAACATGAACCTTTTAAAACTACCAGCCAACAAATGGAATCCAGAGCATCGTATCAAACTTTGGTTTACAAACGGAATCCATACTACAGAAGACTGAAGGGCAAAGGAAACGAAGGGAGACAAAAAAAAATTCAGAGACACAAAGATGTGGATTTTGCATTCGTCGTCACTTCCATGTTTCCTTCCATTAAAAAAAACGTTGATGACGCACAAGCATAATAACCATTACATATGAAACTGTGCATGTAGCTGTATAGAATTTGGCGATTTATAAAGTGATAGAGCAAGTGATTTTAGTTGTCCTTTCAGTATGATAAAGGACAAGAACTGTAGTCTTTGTACTTGTAATGTTATTTATGTTTAGTACCATATTTTTAAACGAATTTTCAGCATTTAAGGCATAATGATTTTGTTCAACTTTCAGTTATTTGCATTTATTATTTCTTCTTTTAGTTTATTAAGAAAGAGCTATGGATCAATTTTGTATCTTTTATTTTGTGTTTAAGAATCCTTGTGTTAAACATCAAAGTGTCTTTCCTTCCTCTCTTTCTGTTTAAAGAGAATCTCCGCAACTTTCAATTCAGTTATGTAAGTTAGACATCTCGTTCATATAACCTGCTGGCAGCGACTGAAGTCTAAAGCACACTTTCAGCAAAGTGATTATTATTTTGTGTGCCTCTTCAATCTAACTCTTCTTTCGTTTTTTCCTCAGTAAAAGTTGGTTCCGGCCAAATGGACCATTCCAACCAATTAATACAAGTATAATGATACTGTTAATTAGTAGTAAAGTGAATAAATAAAAAGAGTACTAAATATACACATTTCACAACCTTAACCAGTTTGTAATCCTGAATAAGTGAAGGCAGTAAATAGAATAAAATCAAGAAATACTTGAAAATCAGGGGACAAGCGTTAAATTTGCTAAGAGGTGGGATAGCTTTGTGCAAAATGACGTCAAGAAGCTTAAGTGGGAGACCGGGAGGAGAAAGAAAGTTGTGTATAATGAAGAAAATGTATAAATGGAAAAAGTGTAATATATATGGAATGTATATCTATGTGATATGTAGTGTAAAGTATAAGTATATGTTCGTGTAGCGTATGTCCGTACCACGGAGTCAAACTCGACACACTCTTCACAATTCACCACCACTTCCAACGAAGCACGAGATCTATGGTGTTCACAGAGTGGTGTTTATCCCCGAACCCAATCTAACTCTGTTCTTGTAAATGTGAGGCATGTTAACATTTTTTTTTAAAGTGGCAAAGCCTTGATAAATATTCTTAGGTCTCTAGAATGTTGTTTTCAGTATGAATTGTCTGGTGAATTCTTAAGAGAAATAGATATTTTTGCCTTGATTCAGTTGTAGGTAAACGAAATTTAGTTCTACCTGCACGGGAGCTTAGATGTCTAGTGTTACTCATTTTTCTGATAGCCCAATTTTGCATTCTTTCTAATTTGCAGACATTGTATCGATTTGTTCCGTATAGAACAGATGAATATTCAAGTGAGGACCTAATAAACGTTTTATAGAATAATAGCTTATAATCGCAAGGTATAAACTTAAATACGTAATAAAACTGCTTAATTTTATATGCAGTGTTTGCACTGGTTTTTAAAACATGATACGAAAATGATAGGTTACTGTCAAGGTATACACTAATATATTTCATATATGAACTAGGGCAAATATCTGATTTTCCTATTCTAATAAGTTTTTCAGTTAGTAGTTTCGAAGTATTTTCAGAGGAAAGTATTAACACTTGCGTTTTGAATTCATTCACTTGAAGCATATTAGATTTGTACCAACAGAGGACAGGAGGAATTTTCTTCTCAATCTTTGTTATTAGTTCATCCAAGTTATCTGATGAATCATATAGAGTACAATCATCTGCATATAGGTGTAGCTCAAGGTCGAAGTTGTTATGTGCAATGTCATTATAGCAAAATAAGTATTCAGAACATTTGACATTTGCTCTGGTTTCGAAATAGACTCATCATCAATTTTAGGAGAAACAATGGGTTGTTTTTTCTTATTGTCTGTTAAGAGCCCAAACATTTTAACTTTGTTATTGCCTGCATATTTTTCAGAGTATATCTGTTGAAGGAAAATTTTTGTCTTAGCAACTCTAACTGTTTTCGTTACATAATTTCTTAAACATTGATATTGCTCCCAGGTATATTCATTGTCTGGGTTTAGAGCATATTTGAACATGCGATTCTTGAATGAAATTAGTCGAAGCAAATTTTGTGTGATCCAGGGACGTTTTTTTTATCCCTGACGCGAAATGTTTTTTATAGGTGCAAAAGCATCAAGGGCTTCAGTTATTAACGACTGCAAATATTTTGCTTTATCATTTAGATCTGGTATTGTTAATACGTTATGAAAGGGCAAATAAGAACAATAATTGAGAAAATGTTGTTCTGAAAAGTTCTTAAATGAGCGCTTAGTAAGGAGTATCCTTGGCATTTTTTGTGGTTTTAAACTAATTGACGTGTATATCATAAAATGATCACTCATGTCATGAAGCACGACAGCAGATTTTTGCAGTGCATTTGATGTTTATTTGTGAAAATATGACCAATAAGACTTTCACTTGTATTTCTAATGCGTGTGTTATATCCTGCAGATTCCATTGTTTCAAAAAAGCTTCTATCTGTTGAGGTATAAGAACATCGTGGTTCATGTCCCCAACAAGAACCGATGCGTGATATGAAGTAAAGGTCTGGAGAATATTATCTAGCTTTTCATTAACAATAGCATGCCCATTAGGTGGCCGGTATTTACAGCCAATAATTAGTTCTTGATTTATATGTTTCAATTTTAAAGAGAGCCATACTTCTTCAATGTCAGTATTGCATATAGAGTATATTAATTCAGAGACTACATTGCTTTTAACATAGACAACAATACCTCCCCCTTGTTTACCATAAGTACGGTCAGATCTATACATTTGAAAGCCTTCTAATTCTACATGCCTATCCGGAATAGTATCATCAAGCCATGTTTCAGTCATTGCGATGTAAGTAAATTGAGAAATATTTGAAGCTGCAATTTCATTGTGTACATACTGTTGATAAATTCATCAGTATAATAGCAGGAGGTGTTATTAAGAAGAAGCCCAACATTTTACTAATTCATTAACTTGGTACATATACATCGGAAAATTGTACAAGTACTCTAGATGATATTTTAGTACGAGACACATCTCCAGTGAAATCAATATTTTTTTATGATTAAACAAACTATAACTTATGGTGTTTTGTAACTTTCAAACACCCATTCTGAAGAACAAGCATTTTCGACTTATCGACTTTTGCCTTGTACTGCTTCAAATTCAAACTTACCCCCATAATAAGCTTCGAATTACACTGTGCTAATATTAGCTCAAGGTAATGAATAAACACTGTGCAAAGTAATAAACACACAAAATTGGCATTTAGGCTTCTATACAACATCAAGGGAATACGTCATAAATTAAGACAGAAATTTGAGTCTCAAATTAAGTGTTGTGAGTTTAGCGTCTTTCTTGTTTGTGCTTTGTAATACTAACTCTATTAAAAGAATACGTTGTAATTAAAGCTTCTCTTCTCTCCAGTTACAATATAATTGTACTGGTATACAATTTCGTAACTTCTGAGAAAATGCGAGGAGATAGAAGTTTCTTTTCGAGTCCAGAAGATGCTCTTTCGTCAAGGGTAATCTTACACTCTTCAGTTAAAACTAGGTAAATATACTGTAACTATTCTTCCAAAGATCTTACAAAAGAAAGGGGGTTAATTGCTACCAGTGGCAACGTAACGAACGCTCTAGCAATTGGGCTATCGGATAGCCATTTAGAAAGCCTATTTACAAGAAACGCCATGAAGAGCAAGATGTGACTACGTTACTATATGTCACCGCTGGCGTGTGTATTGCTGGTGCGTCCCAAGGATACCCTCCTTTGGTGCGTCCAGCTTCTTTTTCCAGCAATAATAGTTGTGCGTTCATTTTTACAGTGCGCTAAACTTGTTTTAATATTTTACGATTCATTTCAAAGTTGATTAGAAGTTCCCAAAACATATTTTAGGGGATTAATTACAAGTCCAATGAAGGTTGTCGGGAGAAAACATGGAATATCCATTGTTAGTGATTTTGTGCTGTATAGTTCATCCTATTGTGGAAAATTGGAACTACAAAACTGTCAAAGAACGAAGGAAAAAACCTCATAAAATGACCACAGGAGACAATGTTACATATTTGGTAAGCTGTTAAAAACATTAAGCAATGAAGGAATTAAAACTTGATTTTCTCAATAAGTTCTGTTTTGTGACATTTCTTCTTTTCTCACGACTCCCTTCAATTTATGTACAAATACTCTTTTTTGTCATTTTAACCCTAAAACGGTCGGGTGGGGTCTACACGGACCCCCAGTAGATATTTGAATTAGTTTGTAGGAGTGATTTGTTACAGCCCTTTCTATTTGTTTCCAGTAGCTGAGTTTTTTCATTCCACTCTATCTGACGTATACGATGTTAGTTAGTCCTTAATGAACTGTGTTGGAATAGTAACGTATTATGGGGTCTGCGTGGACCCAACGCGATCGGATTCAGTTGTGCTGTGTGATTATCGTTTTTTTTTTTTTTTGTGACTTCTTATGGTACTTTTGTGTAAACGTAAAAGATTGCATTATTGGGAAATTATTCGATAATAAAATACAATTATATATTAATAGAGTACTGTATACGTTGGGGTATAGGCAGACCCCACGCGACCCAGATTCGTTGCCTTTCCTCCGACAAAATGATATTCAAATAAATTGGTACTTAGTAGTCGAAATTACAATAAGTAAACGAATCCAATGTTTAGTGAAATGTGTACTAGAGACACTAAAGAAATAAATTAATTGCAAAGCGAATACCAAAATTGTCCATGAATGTGTATTTATCACTGGGGTCCGCACGGACACCACGCAACTGAATTCGTATAACACAAGAGCGCGACCGCTGTAGGGTCAAATATTTTATATATACTACATAGACATTAAAATGCCGAGCGAACATTGACGTATCTCAGCATAGACATTGAACGTACATTGAAGTAGTAGCTTAGCATCAATGGTATAGATTATTTTTTTGAACATAACACATACGATTCTTAATTATGTTTGAAAGTTTCGAAAGTTGGATTTGCTGTCAATGACCTTGGTAGTTTATACCATTCCTTTTTGGTTACTATGAGAAAATACTTACTATATGATGTAGTTCTGTAAATCAGGACAGTGAGTTGTGTTCTATGGTTGCTTGTTATTCTAGTTCGCTTGCTTGTTCGAGCTATTACTTTGAAATTTCTTAAGTTTATGATTAAATAGACAAAAAACATAGTCTATATTAGGTATAATAAACCTTTTAACTAAATGAACCTTTGTTTCAAGGTTTAAAATGTGTTCGAGAGGATGTAGACATTTCAATTTCGAAATTGAAATGTTTCTTTAACACGTTCATTCAAATTTAAGATTGAATCAAAGATTTTAGTTACATTGGCTTTCGTAATTGATACATTAGTTATTGTGGGTAAGTGTAGGTTCAGTTCATTATTATTTTTGTTTTGCGTTGGCCGGGGTGCCAATTACAAGAATGAATGATTTTGAGGCATTTAAAGTTAACCCCGTTGTTTTTTTAACAAGAAAGTTAGGGAATCTACCCACAGCGCATGTAATTATGATTCGTACTGTTCAAGGTCTCAACACATACTGTGATCCTATCGGACTGTGTTGTTGTTCACACGTGTTGGATTGTGCAGCGATCATGCTGTTCTTTACGAAAGGTCTGTCCACAGAAGAGCGAATTCCATGCAGTTGTTCTCGCCTTAAAAATGACCCAGATTTATTATTATTATTATTGCTTCAGCTACCGTGTCAAAATTACGAACGCTTAATTTTATTGTAAAACTAAGAACTAAGAAATATTTTTCGCCAACGAATAATTATTATTTTCTACTTCATGCAAGTGATTCGGCACGATTGCATCCAGGTTTCAACTTCGGAGAAATTCAATTGGTCTGACAAAATCCGAATATCAGTGGAACTCCACAAGGCATCCAGACATATAGCTCCTACTACGATCACACATACGCACTGCGCAGTGATTTGCATAAGCTTTATTTTCATGAATGTCGATAATATTAATTTAATGCTTTTGTTGATGTTGTTTCGTACTAGAAGAAGTCTTGTGACAATTAGTTTCATTCTGATAAATTTTATTTAACATGTTATATTCAGTGTTTAAAGTGAGCCGGAACGGACCGGAATACCGTTTCGGTAAGACATATAGAACCGGAACGGTGTTCCTGTAAGACTAATTTTTTAGCCATGTGTGTCCCTTCGAATAGCAAGAATTATAAATAGCTTAACTGTAATTGTTCTTCCTTACATTGAATGTCAAAATATTTTCCAGAAAAACTGACGACAGTTTCCGACTTCAGTTTCCAAAACATCGACGTTGATAATAATGTAAAGACCTACCTAGACGACAAAAGTAATCCCATTTTTCTCGGAAATGGTAGAAATCTTAGAAACAACTACTACTGAGTTCTGTTGAAGCAGTATTAAATACTTTGCGAAAACATGACTTCAGCAAACGTTGGTTGGCAAAACCCTGGATGGAAGATTGTACAGACGGATGTAGAGTCATGCTAAACTCAAGTGCTGGTGTGCGTGTGCCATGTTGTTAAAACATTTTCCAGATTTGTTTACTGGTCTCCCACCAGGTGCCTCCCCAGGTGGCGGATAAAGCAATGCCGATCAGATATGGTGGGTACCGGAAATATTTCAGGGCAGACCAAAAACCGGACTGCTGACTTGCAGTTAGTAGAGGGATCTACAAAGACTAGGGGAAGATAACCCCGAACAAAAATATCATGGTGAGGGGAAGCAGCATCACCATTACCACTCTGAGGCTGAAGATGAATGACATCGGCAAGGCTCAGAGATGGACAGAGGACGACATGTTGAATGTCTACCTTTACTGCGAGGTCGTAAAGCTGACAACTCTACACCGCTAAAACGTGTCAAGAAATAGTAATGCGATCGTTCATGGATTCTCCTGGGGTAAAATATTCCGGAGGTAAACTAGTCCCTCATTCTGATCTCCGGGCGGGGACTGCTTCAGGGGGCTCCAAGAACAGGATTAAAAAAAGGCCTTAGAATAGGAACGTGGAACGTACGAACATTATACCAAACAGGCGCTCTTCAGGTGGTGGTACGCGAGACCGAAAAGTACGAGCTAGACATATTAGCGATACAAGAAGTTCGGTGGGAGGGTCAAGATAGCATCCGACAGGGCAAGTACACATTCTACTACGGAGGAACATAGTCTCACGATTTCGGAACAGGCTTCCTTATTAAGAATAGTATCCTTCAGGCGGTTCAGAATATAGAGTTCGTAGACGAAAGACTATCGTACGTTACGATACGTACTCGATGAGACAACACAGCTTTATTAAACATCTATGCTCCGACCGAGGTGGCTACTCATAACGACAAATATATATTCTAGGAACAGCTAGAAAGGCTATATGACCGAATGCCGAAGTAAAATTCAAAAATTTAGTTGGGTGATTTCAGTGCAAGGGTAGAGACGGAGGAAAAATATAGACCTACTAAATCAAAATACAGCTATCACGAAAAGACCAACAATAATGGAAAAAGACTGATAACTTTCGCAATTTCGAAAAACCTACTGGTAAAGAGCACGTACTTTCAACACAAAAAATACACAAATACACATTGGTATCTCCGGATGGCAAAACTCTTAATCAGATCGATTACGTATTAGTAGACAGACGAAGACACACCAACATAATGGATGTTAGATCGTACAGAGGAGCGGAAGGTGACACCGACCATCAATTAGTGATCACAAAAGTAAGGGAAAAGTTATGCATCGCGAACAGAGAAAGCAAGGGGTCAAAACAACTGAAATTCTAAGTTAAACGATTTAATAATTCAAGCATAAAAACAGATTACCAACTCGAGCTCTCAAATAGGTTCGAAATCCTAGCCGACTCGAGTAATAATAATGATATTAATAATGAAATTGATGTAAGTAAGATGTGGGAGGCAATTCGTGAAACAATTAAGAGCACAGCGAAGGAACGTGTAGGTGAGAAGAAACAACAGAAAAACAAACCTTGGTTTGATGAAGAACGCCCTAAGCTTCATAAGGAACGAAAACAAGGAAGGCAACGATTTCTAAGTAATAAAAGTTAACCAAATTCCAACCACTACACTAACGTGAAACGAAACGCCACACGCCGGTTCATAAACAAAAAGCGAGAATATCTGACGCAGATGATTCAGGATATAGAGGAAAACGGCAAAACAAATAACATACGAGATCTATATGAAAGGGTAAACTCGTTAAGAAAAGGTTATCAGACGAGGTTAGGAATGATTAAAAATTAAATTGGAGATCTTCATGCGGATCCGACTAAAATTGTCAATGTGTGGAAAAGGAATTCGACAAACTTCTTAATGTAGACAACGGGGAACAAACATAGGAATTTGACATCCATAACGCAGAACCGTGGATACCCGAACGTAGCGAGATCGAGATCGAAATGTCGGTAAAGAAATTGAAAAATTTCAAATCACCAGGAATAGACAATATTCCAGCCGAATTAATTAAAGCAGGAGGAACGGCACTAATCAAGGAACTACGTAAATTGATATGTGCTATATGGAAAAAGGAGGAGCTCCCAAAGGAATGGAAAACCTCAATAATAGTTCCGATTTACAAAAAAGGTGATAAATAGGGCTGTAATAATTACCGCGGAATCTCGTTACTTTCAACCTGTTACAATTTATTAAGTAATATTTTGTTAAAACGCCTAAGTGTATACATAGATGAATTAATTGGAGATCACCAATGTGGAATTGGAAGAAATATATCCACGTAGGACAAGTTATTCCCCTTGAGACAAATTTTGGAGAAGAAATGGGAATACAGTGGGACGGTTCATCAGCTATTCATTGATTTTAAGAAAGCATATGATTCTATCAAGAGGGAAAAGTTATACAGTATCCTGATACGATTTGGAATTCCGAAAAAACTGGTTCAACTAGTGAAGATGTGTCTCAACGACCCATAAGCAGAGTACGGATAGGTAATAATATGTCAGATAGTTTCAAGATTCGCAACTGATTGAAACAAGGCGATGCCTTGTCACCAGTACTGTTTAACATTGCGTTAGAATATGCGATTTTAAAAATTAAAGGGGACAAGGCATCGCCTTGTTTCAATCCGTT
>JAGDQP010000108.1:16455-31505 GCA_022664845.1 Lepisma saccharinum
CAAGGTTATTCTGCCGGTAATACTTTACGGTTGCGAAAGTTGGAGTACGACCCTAGCAGATGAACATAAATTACGTGTATTTGAAAATAAGGTTTTAAGAAAGATATACGGGCCGAAACAGGACGAGATGACTGGAGAGTAGAGGAGACTGCATAATGAAGAACTCCACGGACTGTACGATTCACCAGATGTTATAGAAATAATGAAATCGTGAACACTAAGGTGGGCAGGCTATGTAGCTTGGATGGAGGAGAAACGAAGATTATATTATATCGTGGTTGGAAGGAGACCATTGGGAAGACCGAGACGTCGTTGGGAGGACAATATTAGAAGAGATCTTCGAGAAGTAGGTGTTCGTGATAAAAACTGGCTTGATATTGCTCAGGATATAATCTAATGGCGAACGTTTGTTACTACGGCGATGAAACTTGGGAGTTCCATAAGCCATAGAGTTAGTTAGTTAGTTAGTTATATGATATTGTATTAAATCGTTGGAACTTGCGGTGATGCGACTGAATCCACTGCAGGTGTAAACCCATATTATATATATATATATAATATGTCAGTTTATCACTGGGTTGCGTCCAGTGTCTGCAGTGTAGAATGACTGTCAAGCATTGTATTCACGTTTTCTTGAAGTTTTAGTGAACACGTCTAGAAATTGGTGTGAAAGAGCGAGATTTGAAGGTTTGGCAAAATTTCATATAATACAAGATTTGTAGAAAACGTTTCAGTTACGTACAACGCTTTCGAAGAAATGAAGAATTTGTCGTTTCTTCAGAAATCTATCCGTTCCCAAAACTCAAAGATTAATTTAAAATAAAGCTGCCAGCATCACGAGCCTGAAAACGTATCTAGGATTACATGATATATCTCTTATTGTTTCCGTCAGACTGTGGTCTTCAGAAGTTAGAACATGCAATGGTTGAGAAGGTCACAATAAATCCTCATTAGTTCATTCAAGCATTAGTGAATTGACTTCAACGAAGAAGGCAGGACAGGGTCGGGATAATAGAGGCAAGTCGAACATCTTACATGCAACTGCTGGCGTAATGCATGTCTTGAACTCAGACATGAAAATTATCCGGCAATGTGAGATACAGAGAAAGTGATACGTTCATGAATCAAATGGAATGCTGATGATATGATTTTACAGAGATGTGGTCGAGAAATTCGTAGGTAACTGGCAAAATTAGTATCTGCAATAAATATTTTACCTGTGAGAGAGGGATCGAGTCAAATTAGTCTAATATAAACTAACATTAGAAATAGAATGAATTGAAACATCTTTCTGACCTCATCTTCGTATCAGTCTTTGGTCATCCAGTCAAAATGTGGAATCCTGCGCCAAAGCAATGTTGCCTTTAAAATGCGTACAAATCAATGTGAAAACTAGAAGAAAATGTTTTGTGTTACAGTGACGCTCGTAAATACATTTACTAAGCACGAATCAAGAACTATATTCTAATTGAAGTATCGTGTAATGGATTTAAAGAGATTTACAATGATCTGTATGAATTGCTATCATACCACTCAGATACAATGTGAATTATCTGTACCCTGTAGTTACCATTTTTAGAAATATTAATATCGAGTTGAATAGTAAGGACTATTATAACTATTTACGTTGTTGGAATAAAGGCGTATAGAAATCCCACAAAAATTGCCATAATGACTTATTTGTTGTAAATCATAATACCGTTCCGGTAAGAACTATCAACCACTTCAAACACTGGTTATATTATAGTTTAAAAATATGAGTAAGTAGTTATCAATGCCAAACTATTTTCTGCTATCTTTCAATAATAATATGAAAGTGATTCGGGGAGGATAAATACAGACATCTGCAAATTTGCCTCCCCATGCTTTCTCCCTTCTTTTACTTCTGTTGATACTCTCCCATTTATATCAGCTTCTGCTAGACTGATCCCGTAAAAACTATAAAGCATACGTCAAGAAGACAAAGTGTCTAAATTTTAATATATATATTTTCTTACACCATTTACTTATTATATTTTTAAAAATGGAAAGAGTTTTGCAATACTAATAGGTACTTTTTTAAAATATGGAAACAAGTAAGTCGGAGCTCAGTCGCGGGAAACCTCAACGGCACCTTAACTATCTTCGTATAGCCCTGGTAGTTACTGATTTGAAAGTTGTCGACAGACGGACATAGCGATTGTATAAGGTTTTCCAGCACTTGTTGCAATCATGTTGTTTCACTGTAATGGAGGAACACTCAGAGACTTTTCTTATGATTACCTGAATATTTTTCGTTTTCAGTTCTGCACATGGCCAGAATGATAAAACTGTTTCTTATAGTAGCTGTGCATGCAGTGTTGACCAAGAGATTGCTGCCGTCATTGTGTCAGTTCTTATTTTGGTAGAAATTGGAAATATTTTCAGTAAATGAAAATTCCGAACCCAAATTAACAATTACATAAATAGTTAATATGTGTCGTTAAGTCGTGAGATCAACTTAGTTTATATCTTCGGAATTGAGCCAACATAATTCTAACACACTATACTGCTTTCTTTTAACTGTAAATTTGAAGCAGTCAGTATACGACGCTGGATTTTTTACTAAAAAAACCGTGTTAAAATCTCCTGCTATTTTTCTTTTGTTCCCAACTGTATGATGGATGCCTTTCATTAGCCTAATTACTGAAAATTCCCAGGTAGCTATGGTTTCCTAGCTCTTCTCAGGAATGTTTCGGAAAATCTTTAATACACAAAGTCTCCTGGCCAAAAAGTACACAAAAACTTTACCAAAATGAACTTTTTGTGAATTTTATGTGAACCTACCGAAAAAATGTGAACTTTTTTAATGTATGAGCTAAAAACTTTCTAAAACTGGAACATATTGTGAACTTTATGTGTATGTTAGGTGTACTTTGATTTTCAGTGCAATGTACATTCATTTATTTCTACAAATCTATCTGATAGAAAATGTCAGCTAAAATGCAAATTCTTCATTTATAACGTAACAGCTATTCAGTCAATTTAAAAAATGTAATTCAGAAATAGCAAAACTTAAATGTTACGTACATCAATTTCGCAATTTGTGGTAAACATGGATCCGTTTCCATAATAGAAATATTTTCATGTGTCTCACTTAATAATATTCTACACATCCTAACTAAAGCTTTATATTACTTCAAAATCGTAATGTTTTATCTCTATTTCAGAATATTATTTCTGATCTAAACCCCAAATTAATTATGCAACAAACTGTATTAATATCATCTCAATATTCTTGTTCTTGTACTGGGATCGGAAAGCCTGCATACCAATTTCAAATAAGTGAAGTATCTTTTAAAAGTCTATCGTCTTTCGAGACTCTCGAGATGAGATCGAGACAAGACCGAGACTAACGTATCGAAACTTGAGACCGAGATGAGACTTAGGTTTACAATCGAAACCGAGACCAAGACCAAAACCGGAATTTTCAGATCGAGACGAGACCAATACCAAGACTGTCCTAAAAAATTTCGAGACGAGAACGAGACGGATGCCAGTCTCGTCTCGATACAATCCCTAAATAGTAGGGTAAGGTATGAGAATGACCGTTTATTTCTGAACAATCTGGTAATATAAACTCTTCATACAGAGTGTGTTTCATAAATATATGCAATATTTCATTGGATTCTCTTTAATACAAAAATAAAGATGCACCTTTGAAATTGATTACGTCTACCTTTGTCAAAACATACTAATTTTGGAGTTATAAACCATGAATATTAGCACGGCATCGTTATAGATCAGGTAATATCCCAACAAAATAGTTTCGTGAGTTGTGTCGACTTGTAAGTAAATAACAGTTAGAGCTACACTTAAAGTTGTTTTGAGGCAACGATTACAATTGAGTAGTAAACCATTGAATTGATTCTTCTCTAAAAGCATTACATTGTTATGAATTGGTGAGGAATGAGAGCCAAGTATATGAATCTCGTCACATATCTCCGGCCTCAATCATAAAGTTTGATTAACTATATTCTTTGGAAACCTCAATTGTTATTTGCTATGTCTACGCGACTTACGTAATTATTTGTAGAGATTTAGGCGCCTGAATCTATAGTTTGACCTGGAAATAATTGCAACAGAAATGAAACCAACGGCATTCGTTTTTGAAAAATATTATAAATGACAGACATTAAAAGTATACCAAAATATAATTGGTGGATAAGCGTCATTTTTTTAAAAAAATGGCGTCCGATAACAACACTTGTAGTGTTAATTATTGAAATTCTAACTTCCCTTTTAAAGTTGCAAAATTGTACCCTTTATCATTATTGTTCCTCTTGAAATTACCTTACCGATGATACCAAATACTGTATAGTCAGAAATAATTAATGGAAGGGGTACTAAGGAGCAGTAATGGAAATCTTAAGGATGTGTTTAAATGATTAAAGGCATTTGCTATATCTCTGTCAAATACACCGGGAACTTCATCCAATTCAATCTTCTAATGAACGTTGTGAACCTCTATAATGATTTTGTATTGGGAAGTGTTTCTGAAGATGAAATATGTACTAATAAAAAATATTGGAAGCAGAAAAACGTTTGAAGAAACTGGAAATATCTATGACTAAGTACAAAACATGCAAGCTATGGCTGTATCATATTGATATGGTAGACCTGTTACTACATTTCTTGGAAGCAGAACATACAGGAAATTGGAAACTCCATCTACATTGCGTCCAAAATATGCTCCCGTATTTTGCTGCAGCTGGACATAACATGTATGCCAAGTCTGGATACCTGTATCTTCAGAAAATGCAGAAGTTATCCACCGATGACCATCTATTCCTCAATGGGCTATATGTTGTAAGGAGAAGCAATAGATTCTGGGCTGGATTGTCAACCGATTTGATTATTGAACAAGTTTTAATACGAAGCTTGAAAATTAGTGGTGGCTTAACAAGGGGGTGAGGTATGCAAGAGTACCATCAAACACTGTGGTTGTTATCGATGCAGAAATGTGCAGAAGTTAACAGCGCAATACAAGAATTGTCATTTTTATCTTGTGTGACATGTAAGCAGCATAAAGACAACACAATATCAAGACTTGAAAGAGACAATCATGACACCAGAAAACTATTAACTTTTTGAAAGATAAGAACCCTTTTTCTGATGACAAACTATTGCGAAATATTGCAACAGGAATGGTAGCATCACTGAATGTGAATGTTTACCTTGCCCAAAATGTTGGCTTGAATATTATTCAGTCACAGTCTGGCATCAAAGTCAAAGACTAAACTTTCAAACTAAAAGATCAAGATGTTCCTCTTGCTCATAAATCGGTGGTGAGCGTTGATGAAGACACCATTCAGATAGACCCACAACTTCTTTTCCAAAGGCTTGTTTATGCGTCGGTGAGAGACGATGTTGTTCAAGTATGAACTATGTAGTTATCCTTTAGTACTCTTTGATATGCATGGATTTATGTTACAAGCGAATAAACCAGTATTAGCAGATGAATTGTGGAAACTTGGATCTTTTGAGGAAATTGAACCCATTACGGAGGTTCACTATCTGATTGACAGTGGTACATTACTACAACGTATACCATGGGGGCACAATGCTACTTTTGATTACATATGTGACAGTTACATAAAGTACGTGTCCAAAAGATATATGAAAGCTACAATAGTATTCGATGGTTACCTCACTGGTCCGTCAACCAAAGATAGTGCACATTCTAGGCGATCAAAGGGAATGACTTCACAAACTGTTTTATTTGAGGGAAATATGATCAATAAGATGAAAAGGGAGATATTTCTGATTAATGTTGAGAATAAGCAGCGTTTTATTAATTACCTTTCTGAAACAGGTATTTGACTGTTGATGCTGAAGAGAACGCAGATGTATTTATAGTAAAAAAACTGTTGAGATGTCGAGAACCATGAAAACAGTTGTTATTGATGATTACCGATTTGTTAGTATTGCTATGCTTCTACGCAAAGATGAACGATTTTTATCTTATCTTCAAGTCAGAAACAAAAGGTACTTTACTCAAGTAAACAAAAATATGAAATATCAAAACTGTGAAAATTAAGCTCGGTGTCAAACTTTGTAAGTAACTTTTTCACATGCGATTCTAGAATGTGACACTACCTCTCACAATCGGGAGGGGCGTAAGCCATTAGTGCTGTTACCGCCCATAAAATTAATTTTATCTTTAACTACCTCTCATTTATTTGGAATCGGTAAAGGACTTACTATAAAGAAACTTTTAAATAGTGCAAGTGTCAGAAGCTGTGCTGAGGTTTTCACAAAATCTGCAGGGAAAAGAAAGATGTAATAGCTGTAGGTGAAAAGGCATTTGTGGATATCTATGGTGGCACGGAAGGCGAAACGTTAGATAATCTACGTAAGAAAATATTTTGTCAGAAGAACGCAGAGTTTATTACACTTGTTCAAGTGAGAAAACTTTCACCGACGTCAGCGTCAGCAATTTATCACAGTCTTCGAGTATATTTTCAAGTGCAAGTATGGATTGGAACGAACAAACTGAATCCCTCAGATTGGGGTTGGCGCTTGACTACTGCCGGTGCCTTTGCTCCTCGTCAAACAGACATGCCTCCAGCACCAACTTCTCTCATGAAGCTTATACGGTGCATATGTAAAACTAGTTGTGGAAACAAATGAGCCCTTCAGTTACCTATCGGGCCATGTTGGAAAGAGGGTTTATCGATTTAAATGGATCTGTAAGTGATAATCTTTCAGCTGACAAACGGGTTTAGACCTCGTTCTACCTACTGAAGGTCCATCTGTCTTGATAAATCATGATTGTGATGGATTAAACCACAGATATGAGCTCAGAAAGTTCGTTCCTGTAAAATTTGTTGAAATTGACTTGGCCCGTTAGGCAACTGAACGGCCAGTGTTCCCAAGCATGTTAAGAATGCCGTGGTCCCTGCCTCAACAATGAACTCATTGACAATGCAATGGATAACTCAATGGATTTTGAAGATCAGTATATATGAATTACTTCACTGTCTGTACATTAACAATTAATATTTCAAAATAATAATCAATTAAACACATTGTTTTATTGTAACATAAAATTGTATTTCAAAATAAATTTGTTTGAATTAACTTTAATCATTTACTACATATCCTTAATATTTCCATTACTGTTCCTTAGTACCCCTTCCATTAATTACTTCTGGCTATATTTGATATAATCGGAAACGTAATTTCAAGAGGAACAATAATAATAAAGGGTACAATTTCGCAACTTTAAAAGGAAAGCCAGATTTTCAATAATTAACCGTGAAAGTGTCATTATCGGACGCCATTTTGAAAAAATGGCACTTTACCACCAACCATATTTTGGTATACTTTTAATATGTCATTTACGATACTTTTCAAATACAAATACCGTTGGTTTCATTTTTGTTGCAATTATTTTCAGTTTGGCCAATTTTTTTACTATTTTCAGGTGGCTAATTAGGTCATTTGAGACAATGCCATGCCAACTTTCGATACTTTTTACTTCAAAGCTATATATTTGTTTTTACAAAGGTTGATATAATTAATTTTCATTCTCGTACGATACAGAATTAATTTCTGAAATATCGCAGTATAATTTTTCGAAACACGTATTGTGGACGAAAAGTATTAGTTAGTAGAATTCGAATTAGAAATAATAATTCACTCTCAAAATCAAATGCTAAATTTATCTTACTTCTCCGTCTTGTTTAAAGGAAGATGACATTACCTGATTACACTGAAACAAAGGGACAAACAAAATACTGAACACAACGAAGGAAGAATGCTAGATACTTTCAGATGTACAGACACTAAACTTCGAATGGAAAAACAAGGACATCTCCGGGCTGCACCTGTCGATGAATGGACTTGATTGCAAAGTTCATAAGAAACCAAACGAAAAAGCAAAATACAAGTAGGTCATTTCGATATTTTAAAGCTCACTATATTAGACACTCAGATTTTGTATGCTTGACTCAAAGTAATGTTAGCTCCAGCACGAGTGGAATGATATGTTTGGTTTCAAAATGTTTATGCTTTGAAATAAGTTCTTATGGCTTAGAAGTGCATGCGGTTACTAGCTCAAACGCTTTCAGTAAGTAATGAAAATGTAGATGAAAAATCAAAAAGCATGTTAACAAATTAAATCGATCATTTTTATCTTATGCAATATGTATCATTAACGATGCACTGGTCACAAAATTTTGAACAACGTTGACTTATTAAATTTTTGAAATATTTCTTTTCATTCAATAGAAAATGCTGTTGGGAATTTTTAGCTAAATAACAGTCTTTCTCCTATATTAGACTGAAGTTTATGAAAACTAGGGTAAATTAAAATCAGGACGTAAATAGTAATTCCATACAAATACCGCGAATTTTTAAGTGACCTTTAAGGGTGTTGAATTCCTCCATAGTATGCTACCTAAAAAATTTGTGATGAAAACATGCTTATTAAAATGTTATTGAACGGAACGTGTCGTATGACCAATATTACCCTATTTTGTAGGAAAATTCTTATTGCTTTTACAGCAGTATGTACTATGTAAAATTTCTCACATGGATAACATAGTGTTAGTACAATGTTCGTTGTTAGGTGTAGAATCAGGACCAAGTTTTCATATTATCAAGCTAATATTATTGGGAACTGGAACGAAAATGATGTATGTGATGAACAACCAATAAAGTATCCCAAAAACGTAAACCTAGAAGAGCAATCACCTTATGTGTATTTAGTAACTTCTTACATTATACCCATATACATACCTCTCAGATTTCTTGGGATCAACATATTTACATAGTTTGATAACCGAACTCGTATACATTATCATAGTCAAATTTCAATCAAAACTAAGAAATCCAAGTTCTATAAAAGAGTGACATCATTCAGATCATATTTCCTCAAATATTCAAGTATCCATATAACTCACATACGACGATCACACATAAAGAAGAATCATATGACGTGTTAATCATCATTGATAATGTCTAATTTGTGAGAATCAATTCTTATACTAAAATTAGTGAGATGTGTACAACCTCATTTTCCTGTTAATAATACAAATAACAAACCACGACAAAGGTTTTCAAGCAGAGGCATGAAATTCGGATTCAGCATTTTGTGTCCCAACAATGACCAATGTTAATGAACAAACTTTAAAAAATTTCTACTGATGAGTACAATTTCAGCTGTAATTAGTTAAACTATTAATACCACACTTACAAAAACATGCATATGTATACAAACATATGTTTTATATTAGACCTTTTTATTTCAAAAGTTTTGTCCAGTGTCAGATTACAATATTATTTTAGTAATATCCAGTGGAATATTGTAGAAAAAGGACAGACGGTTTTAAAATATAGAGCCAATTGAAATAAATAAGAATAAAGAAGAATATTATTAATAAAAAATGTCATCATTGCATGTGATCAAAATGAACTTACTAACCGTGCTCTCTTTCGTTTTTCATGTATTAAGTGCTCACAAGTAAATGACCATATGGTTGTCGCGCAAAGCGGAAAGAAATTGATCCACACAACACCTTATCATTCACAGCGTCCAGATCATGGGTCACGCGCTTCAAACAAAAGCACAAAATAGTTTCGCGCCAGGTTACACATAAAATTAGTACGCGAGTCGACGTTGATGCCACTGCTGTTCAAACAAATGCCACAGTCATTGTTCATAAGATCAGGTCTTTCTTTGCAGAGCACGTGTTGACTCCAGAGCGGGTTCTTAATACAGATTAGTCCAAATTTGATAAAGAGTTCCATTCTGGCAGAACTCTTACCACGCAGGACAGAAACCCAATCTTTGGTGCCGTGGGTTCAAACGCCGCAACGTCGCATTCATATATGATTATGCCAGTGATTGCAATGGATGGCACCTTGCTTCCACGCATGTATGGTCTTGTTGCGGAGCTCAGTGGTCACTTTCAAGCGAGCATGGCCGCTGAATTCCCTATTTTCTTTTGTGTTGCTTATTTCTTTTTCTTGTGCCTGAATTGCTATCTTGTGCTGTATCCTATATCTCAACTTTCTGCAGAGCTGGCAACATTGTGTTCCAAATGGCAACCCTGTTTATGGTCTTTCCTAGTTCTTGATGCCGTTCTTATAATTGTTACGTTCCTTCGGTTGGCTTTTTTTTCCCCCTCTTTGTAAGATATTCGCATTCACCGTCATTCCTGCCTTTCTCTAATTTTGCCGCCATTCAATGTTTTCTCTTCCCTAGCTCCGCTCCCTATAGTCCTTAGCAGCTTAAATTTCGGTGATCATTATATCTTTTCATGTTCAATCAGATACCGTATGTTTGCATCGGATTTGCGCGACATTCACATGGTCCTTTTAGTTGTCAGGGCTGTGAAAGCGCGCATTCCAGAGCTATGCCATGCCTACGTGCTTTAGCATCCAACTTCGTAACAATCATTTCTTCTTTAGAATATAATTGCAGAAGTACCGCATGTATTTTACGCATTCTTAGAACATAACTTCAACGTTTCGAATTTGACTAAAAACTAATCCATTTAATGATATGAATTAAAAAGCGTTTCTCGTCTTAATTACCTATGGTATTTAGCATAAATTTTAGACCTATAGTGCGTTATTATACTGACCGGCATGCTGCGCAGCATGCTGTAAGAACAAAATGCTCGCTTGGCTGGCTATTACACGCAACAGCATGCTCATGATCCATATTTTTTAAATATATTCTGATGTTATTAAAATAGGCAATCAAGGTAAATGTGTATAAGCCAGTTTAAAAACCTGTTATCGTAGAAAGGAACATAATGCATTCTTAATTAAGAAATACGAATAAACGCATTGCCTACTACGACAGTCTAAACAATTATATATACTTGCTTAATTTACCTATTTTTGTCTGCGCTAAAATTAATGGGTATTTGCTTAAGAGCACGTGATTTTGAACACTGCCGTTAGGTGACTTTCGTAGTTAGTACTGGAAAGAAACAGCGACTGAAAGTAGAGTCGCCAGAGCCACCTAACGGAAAGTTTCAAATTAATGTGCTTCTTAACGCAGACGAAAATAAGTAGGCGTTATAAGTCTATCTTATTTAGTATATGCTAATACTACGTTGGTGAAGCTTTGTGCATTAGTTCACTTAAAACAACGAACTGATAGCATTATCTTAATCAACAAGTATGATTGATTGATAAATGTAGATAACAAACGCAAATGAGGTTATAATATAAGCAATAGCGGACCTGATGACAGCGTAGTTAAGTGTGTAATGAAAATTATTGTGCATTCTTTAGGTGGAGAAAGCTAACAAAATGGAAAAGCCACCACTTTTAGAATTCCACACCAGGAACGGCTGGACAAATGAAAGTCGCTGAACTGAAAATATAAATCAGTTTCTGTTTATCTGTTTGCTTTGAGGCGCTAGCGTAGATTTTTAGAATGTAGAAAGCTTTGTTGTTGAACTGTTGGCTCACATTCAGAAGGTTCTACGATCGATTCCAACGGCCGGTCCTTCTGAACGACGCTTTGCCAGAATTTTTCATCAGTCCCATTAGACTAATGCCGGGATAGTACGTAAAACTAGGCCCTGACCAACTTTCTTCTCACTTCCATCGCTTAAAGACCATAAATAATATTAAAAATTCTTATGTATGCGTACTACCCAACCTTAAGTGCTTTTGGGAATTCATAAGAAGGTAGAAGTCATCGCAGTCTGTGAATACATTGAAACTCTGTAATATAAAAGTCGTTTATACCTTTATTCTACATGTCTCTTGAAGATACAATGGGACCACTACGGAAACCTGAGTTCTGAAAAAAAAAAGTTTCATCAAAATCGGTTCATTCTTCGTTTTTCTTTTTTGAAGACAATCCATATGTTTGACCCATATGAATGTCTATTGATATGAGGACTCAACTTGCCGTTTGTAACCTAATGAAACTGGAGCCCTCGGAATGGTTCGCCCTTCAACAATTTGTTGCAGTATTTTTTATTTACGAACTTGTTCCTAGCAATGGGTTTCTGGACATTTTGTATGCCTTTTTCTTCATTACGCTCTGCTCAAAATTACCCCAAAACATTTTTTCAATTACCACCAGCCCTTCCTTTAAAAACTGGAATTCTTAATTTATATTTTCCTTTAACTTGTCGTCATGTATATTCTTAGAAGTTAGAATTAGAATTAGAATATATTCTAATTTAAATTTTAACCGTCGGTGTACAAGACATACCCCAGTTTTGGATCATTTGTAGCGAGAGAAAAGAGACATGCTAGTAAATAAGGTACTCCCCACAGAATGTATTTCGTTTAATACAATTGACTGAGCTTTGGGAACCTTTGACACCCGCTTAGGTAACACTTTCGTGTCTAAGATCTCCGAAGAGAAGACAGCTACCTATGCCAAATTTGCTGTAGTTATCACTACTCATAAGTTGACTTTCGGCTATAGAAATTGAATGTATGATGTGGTGACCACTGACAAAATATCTTATGATAGAAATCAGAGGTAGGTAATGTCCTTTAGTTTGGTTTTAATTTTTCAGTTAAAACCATGGAGAAGTGCAAGTCGCTTCGCAGAAAGTTCCAAACAAAATCAGCTTGTATTTATGGTAATTTACCCCTAACACAACCAGCAAAATCTTTTCGCGCTTTCTCAGCATAACAATTACTTGGATCCCTGAAAGCTATCCTAGTTTTATTAATTATACATTACGATTATATTTAAAAATGTCGTATTTACAATACTAAACTATGTCCAACATATCACGAAGAAAATATATGTGAAAACAAAATTCTCGCTTGTGCCAGAGTGCATAAATACGAGGGTCATTTAGATTGAAGTCGCATTACTGCTATGATTTGCTTGTCATTTTTCCGGGAGGCAAATGACGAATGTAGTGAGTTCCTGGGCAGTGTAGTAATCGTATCGACGTGTTCGTGCGCACGGATTACTGTGTGTGTGGTCAGTGGCCGCTGTTAAAATGAGGTGAATGTGACATACTGCCCTAAGCAATGTTTACCCATGCAGAGCAGCGTGTGTTCATCAAGTTTTAGGTGGAACGAGGTCGAAATTTAAGTCAGATTCATAAAGAATTACGTGAGGCGTGTGCTGACAGTGCTCTGTCTTATCGGACGATTGCGAGATGGACTGCGGCATTCGAGGCGGGACACCAGGTAGCAAACAAAAAACTAGTGGGGTCGTATTAGAGCGGATGAGGATCCACACCAGGTAGAAGCCATGCGAACATTGCTCGAACATGATTGCCGATGGACATGTAGTGAACTGGCTAATGAATTGAATATTTCGTCTGCGTCAGTGTACTACGTGCTAACACACGATCTAAGATTGCAGTCAGATGGGTACTTCATGTCCTGACGGAGATGCAGAAGTGGCACTATGGGAATATGCACGTTTCACGTTGAACGTTACGCGCAGGAAGATGTTGATTTTCTGCACCGTATTATTGTAAGTGACGAAACATAGGGAGATTCTACGAACCAGAATTTGAAACGCCAGTCCAATGAATGGCGCCACCGGGCTCCCCCATAATCGAAAAAGTTAAACAGGTGCAAGAAAACGTGAAGAACATGATGATAATCTCCTATGGAAAACGAAGGCATTATTCTCTCACATCATGTGCCACCAGGGGTTACCGTAAATGCAGCGTACTATGCCTCATACCTGAGTAACCATTTGTGGCCAAGATTGCGATGCAGACGACAACATCTTCTGCAACCTGGACCAGTTCTGGTTCACGACAACGCCAGATGTCATACCGCCCATGCGGCACTGACTCTTATAACGATGGTGTTGGGAAGTACTGGAGAATCCGTCAGATTCCTCGGATATGAGCACCTGCGACTTTTATTTCTTCCAGAAATGAAAAAAAAACACTTCGGGGACAACGTTTCCGTGATATTCCCAGCATTGTTCATGCTTTAGGGTGCTCTCTCGAAACCCACTCGCAAATGTTGTCAAGGTATCCAACTTCTGCTGGATATCTGGAAACGTGTTCATCAGGCAGGGAGGAGACTACATCGAGGGAATGTAACCATGTTCACGTGAGTAACACATTTCATTATCATTGCAAATGTGTCGCCGATTCAATTTAAATGACCCTAGTATATTATGACTAAAACTCGGATTCTAATTTTAATAATTCAAAAAATAATTTCTAAAAAATGACGAAATAAATTTTTCCATTTTCTTTTTGCAAAAGTCCGCTTTTCCTATTGTAAAACTGATAAGCATATACAAGGTAAAACGTAAGGAATACAAGCAGTTCATACTTGAAATGCGTCTCGTCCATTTGCCATACCGAAATCATTGCATTTTCCACGTCGACCAATTTTGTTTTAGTCTTGATTTATTTTCTTTTGACAATCTTGAGAGAATATAAGATGTAGAGAATATTTTCTACGTCGACCAATTTTGTTTTAGTCTTGATTTATTTTCTTTTGACAATCTTGAGAGAATATAATCCTATCATCGCTTGTAAATGTCGAATCGTTCTCGATGCGCGGCTGAACCAATGAAGATCTCGATGTTTTCACTTTCGGCATCTTTACACAAATTCACATCTGTGCTATTGCACAAATTTAAGTGTTAATAATTGTGGTTCTATGTGCAGTTTGTAAGATAGATACTCATAGTATTATTTTCTTTAATTACTGTGAAGGTGCTTTGAAACATGCGTATTTCAAATTCATTTTATGCTTTATCTTGCAATATTTACTGGCGTAGACTTCGAATTTTATATGTAATATCAACATGGAAGTAAGTGATCATTTGCTGAATATTACTATTTCAAATGAAATAGATATGCCAAATATCAGTCTACATATTACATCTATTTCAGGCTCGGTGGGACAGGGTTACCAGGATATAGCGGACAAACAAAGCATGTCGGAAATGAGTGGCAATCATCACGCTAATTAGTGACCCGAAATTAGTCAGGAAAGCCATTTTCATTCACACAAATCTAGCTGTGATGACTTAAGGATTTCCTTTGTCAGTCCTTTTCAATATCTCCTCCTATAAAATATGACGTGTGATGAATATTTCTTAT
>JAGDQP010000108.1:31605-58830 GCA_022664845.1 Lepisma saccharinum
TATATATATATATATATATATATATATATATATATATATTAACAAATGATCTCTAACCTTTGAGACGAGCAAAGAAGCATTACAATATGATCATTAGCGAGTGTAGGTGTACAGGGACCGATCAAAAGTTTGGTAAATTTTGTATTTTGTGACAATTTTACTAACTAATGACCTCGGCATGTCTCGAGTCGATTAGATGTTAAGTTTCTAAATTTCACAAACATCCACGCCCCTTCCGAGTTTCGAATCCGGGAACTTCGGCTTGACGCCTCAACCCCAGTGTTGTCAGGTCACAATATTTCCCTCAAAATACTGCAAAAAAATCCCGTTTTTTGTAAACATTTCCCGGATTCTAAGTTTCTTTAAAAATTAATGGACTTTTTTTGTAAATAATGTGTCAAAAAGATGCCACAAAATTTCCCGATCTTTTTATTTCTTTTCCCTTTCGCCTTTTTTTTTTTTTTTTTGGACCATGTTTTTTCCGTTTTCCGGATAACCTATTCCACATTTGTCGCATCTACTCTACTACAAGTATTAGCCAACTAAACAAGTAATCATCAGGGTAGGTCTGTAGTCAGCAAAATGTTCTTGACCCACACAAATCTACTTTTGTGTGTGGAAATATGTGGATAAATCGTGAACGTGGCACATTTTGCAATTGGTGATTGGTCTGCAAACGAGAGATTGTTTGATAAGCGTTGAAGTTACATCTACAGACTGATGTCAAAGATGTAAAAATGATGTTGATAAATTGACTAAGTGTCTTCACTCAAAGTAAAAATGATGTTGATGATCTAGATATGATGTTGATGTTTGAAATTGAACATAACCCCTTTATCCACCAAACCCTTCAATAGCTTGTTCATATTGTAATGTATGAACGGAAATATCAACTACTTCTAAATTTGTAACTCTTCTTCTGCTTCCAGGAACCAACGAAGACCACACAGCATCACGACCTGCTGCTTGTGAGTGCGGTCTTGGTCACCGACGAACCTTTATGTACTCAGGTCGAGGAAATACGCAAATGAATGGTGGTATCCAGTCTCCATCCAATCCAACTACACGAATGACACAGTGTTGTTCATCGCGGAGGACATGTGATAACTACATGCATTGGCATCGGAACAAATATTTATTTGAAGAAGGAGTGAATGGTAGCAAACATATGGTATCTAAAGTGTAATTAAAGCGTTTGTTTTCAGTGTGCTTCAATTCAAAAGAATATGTTATAGACACTCATGAAAATACATCGACAGTGAAAGAGTGCAATGCTACACACAGTGTCTAATTTTATATCAGAATACGAGTTATAGACAAGTATTTAGGTGGATTAGTACGTTGATATGTTAGAAGTGGAAAACGTTTATCGTCATTGCGTCCATGGCTTTCGGGTCAGTGAAATTGAGCTTATTTTAAGTAGTATGATGCCACACTACCAGAGGTTACCGATTTCAAATACTCTTGAGACAAGCACACACAGTACAGAGTGGTTACTGTAATTCTGAATATGCTCTGATTCTAGCTGGAAACCGGTACGTACTCAAAATACAAGAATGTGGAGCGAGTATTTGGTTTCTTCAAGATTCATGTGACATCGTGTACGCAGATAACTTCATTCTATTACATTTACAAAGCGTGCAAAATGAAGACAATAATGTTACTCTAATTAGAACGAACACATACTTACAATTTATATGTAGTGAATGAAAAATAATATACTTTTCTTTCATAAAGGAGCATGCCGAATGTTTTCTCGTTGTGTTCATGTGTGATATATAGTGTAACGCACTGATGGTAATGTCTAAGTGATGTATTTTTATAGAGCTAATGTTAATTTAATAGTAATGGTAAGCTTTCTAAGTGCTCAAGCGCAGTCAAACAAGTTAGGACTTTATTTGTGTAACAACAAGCAGGGTATATCAGGACGAACTTCCGTGAGTGTTTCTCCACATCAAAACCACAGAAAGATATTTCTATGATCGCACTGCGTCGAAACATTGATATTTGGAATGTAAAGATACTCAAAGACATGCATTACCTTCACAAATGATGTAACATTATCATAAATAATGAAGAAAAATATGTTGGCTTGACGAACTATAACCGAAGTTGTTTCCAATACATATATTTTGGTGAACTTTATGATTCAGAACGTGCAGATGGAATTGCCAATCGAATTACATACCAATGACTTTGAGCGGCAGACATTCGAATCAAACACACATATCTCTTGCGAACTGTATTTCTTCAATCGTAACAACTTCCTGAAACACCTACACATTGAGTACGACTTCAATTCTCATTCGTAAAAGTTACGTCATAATTTCTACCGCACTTTTCTGCATAATTTTTCTCTGGTTTTGGAATTTCAATAATAAAAATGGTAACAACGTCAAAGCAACAGTAATCACTATTACTATTAATGTGACTTTGAATCAGTCATTAGAATAAAAATGACTGAAATAAAAATGTTTTACACATAGTTTTGACAGATGTTATTTAAATGAAATTGTTTTGTAAAGTACTTTGTTTTAATTTTAAAAGGAAATTGTAGAAGCACAAGTAACTGGTAAGGATGCTGTTAACTACGTTTTCTATTTATGGTCCTCACTCGACGACACTCGCCTAGTGTAAGATTATGGAAGGAACCTGAAAATGTCCAAAGAAGTTTCTCCAACATGGTTTTAACTGGACAATTTCTGTAATGCCGTTCTGCCATCTCTAGACTACAGAGACTAGTTCCAGTCACTTATTAGATAGCAGATAGTATTTAGAGTGTCAATCGATATTTACCTGTGCATTAAAATATGGTATATAACCTAAACTGTAACCCCAATATCATAACAAAAATCGTTAAATTTGTTGCTTAAACTCTTCTATTTTTGCTATTAAAACAATAGTACTATTGTAGAATTGTTATATTCTGTATTAGGTTTAGAAACATACAATTGTTTGCATACATAGGAAAAGGGACCATTTGTTGACAACTAGTTTTCGAGTAAGTGGTAAGAAATGACATGAGGGCGTACAGTGTTGAAATTAACATTTTCATCTCTGTACTTCATACACGTCCAACAAATTAGTGGGTAAATTCCATCATATTCAAAGAATAACAATATGGAAAAATTCAACGAGAAAAAGGACTACTTTTCGCTGCGTAACGAAGCAAATGAACCGGGCTGTATCAGCTATGCTTTGTAAGCTACGAGTAACTGATGCATAAGCAGCATGATCGATGCATCCACGACAGAGTGTCAAACAAAGTTAGACACGCCTGAATGAATGTTATTGCCAAATAGATAGCGAAGGGTTTTCTCGTATTTTAAATTTAAGTTAATTATTTATTTAACCTGTAATAAAACTAGTTATATATATTTGTGTCCCGCAAATCATGGCGTTGTACATCGTTAACAATTCAGAGAAAACAAATATTCATTGGCTGTGTCAGAGCTGTTAAGCTTCGTGAAATGAGACAAACCAGATTGTCTAAAAAAAACAATATATGCTTACTGCATTCACGAGTGTCATAAAAATACCAGCTCTGAGATAGAAAATGATGTATTTAGATATCGCTGATAATACGTGAGTCGACAAACTGTTCATTACTTTCGAGTTCTCTAAGGCTTGAGTACCGGTACTTGGTATGAAATAGCTGAACTACGAAAGAGCTCTAACAACTCAACAATTGCTTAAGGACCATCAGACCGATGTCTTCAGAAACGATGAGTGGCTAGACAATCCACCCGATCGCAGTGTCTGTGAACACATTGGATCAATAATGAAGGTTCGACTATAGTTCGAAGTCTTCAAAGAAACAGTTCGGAATCGTTATTAAATATAAATTATAGTCAAAGCTGAGAATGGCGACGATGCTAGATATTAAAATAGGTTTTTATAATTAAAAATAAATTCCTTTTTCGTGTTTCATCAATTATGATCCATGGCGTTAGTTACCTGAGTCCACGTTGGCCTAAAGGCCATAAATAAATTCAAATTTAATTAACTTTAGCTTCCTTCGTACAAGAGTAATCATTTTTATACCCTGTACATGCTTGTGTTAAAAGGAACCGTGTATAGTTTGTGCAAATGAAACATACTCAAAGAGAAATTGTTTAATTAACACAAATTGATTAGATCATAACATAATTGTGGCGGCATTACGAAGGTAATTTGAAACAGATAACAGAATAGGCTTATAATTGGCATCAAATGAGATGAAAGAGGCTGTGACCAATCAAAGAGTGGATATGTGTCTGTGTGTAGAGATTGCTGTCTATGGCAATTTAGATATTGGATTTAGGTAAAGTGTGTATGCTAATGTGTAATTATTATGCCCAAAAAATATACTGTCAACCATTATAATAAACTAAGCACCTGTCACCGTGGCGTATGAGTATAATGATTACGTTGATTAACCCATCTTATTGAATGCTTGTAAAATTTTCTCTGTAGCGTCGGGATCTAAAGTAATGATCCAATTTTCATGTGCATGCTAATCTTTTATAACTGAGTTCCAAACCTTGTCGTGGAATCGAGTATATTATGTATCGTGTCACATTTAAAGTGATACTTCGGGGGATGTCTCACTTTGTGTTACTAAGTGTGACACCAACGTCATACACTTATTCGACGCTGGAATTAAGTTAGCAATGGTAAGAGATTTATCAATGAAACATCTAAAATTGAAAGCAACTTTACCTCTAAGAATAAAGTTGAAAATGACTTACTAATTTTTCAGTATGTAAAATGTAATAAAAAATTTAGAATTTAAAAAACTTTCAATCTAATTTTTAATATCTTACGTAGCAATGTACCTTCATATATTTTCAGAGATTTATAATCTAGATGTTGAAAGTTATTGTTTAAGGTTTCCTCTTCTAATTGAAACAAAGAAATAACACGCATACATCTAATCTGTTTCTGAGATACACTTAACCATATTTGTGCAATTATATGTAAAAAATAATTTTGCTACAAGACGTGAGATATTCTTTTTCTGTATCTGTATAAAGAACGGAAAGTACGTAGAAAACTAAATATTCGTTAAAAACAAAACTTAGAACAACAAGAAAACCTTGGTTACTGTGTTAGTTATTGTAATTATGTATAACTAAAAGCAACGTTCTTGTCTGTAAGATATCAGTTGTTTAGTATTCTTTAAACGTTTTATGAACTTTTAACTATTGTTCTGAAGGAATGAGTGTTTGTGATGTTTCGAAAATTAATCTCGCTGTACAATCATGGACGATTTCACTACACACGACACATACAGTTACACACAGCTGTATACACTACAAAAGAGCTTTAATCCTGTTACACACGATTTACACATCTAGAAACAACTTCTTTTAATAACATGAATTTCCTGAAAATGGAAGCAGTTTAGTTTACAAAACATTCATAAATAAGTATTTCTTTTGTTTAACAAAAGCGACAACTAAATTAGTGTATTTTCATGATCATATTGGATTGCTGAAGACTGTCAGGTATCCCACCAGTTTCCATATCCCAGCCACATTCCTCGATCCTATCCCAGATCCTTCTTGCAGGGTGTGGGTGCGCGTTACCTCCGTGGATGAGCACACCCTCGCGATTAACCAGCCCAGGACGTTTGTGCAACAATTCAGTCCATAGGAATTCAAGCTGCTGACAGTAGACATCTGCATTGATGGTTTGGTTACGTGGCAAGAGTTCAAAATGGATTATTCCATGGATATCTCACTGAACACTAAATGTCACTTTGCAGTGGTGGAAATCCTGTTTTAGCACAGTTCTGCGGTCCCCCTTTAGGTACCCACTGCAGTTTCCGTGTAATACTATGATAGAGGACACATTTTTCATCCCATATCTCCATTCTGTCCAGAAATGGCTCACGTCTGTGACGGGTGAGAAGAGAACTGCAGATGTCAACTTGCTGCTGCTTCTATTGAGGCGTTAACGCATGAGGTACCCATTTTCCGAGTTTCGACACATACCCGAGGTCCTGCAGATGACGAACGATCGAATTGGTGATATGGAGTTCGCTGGCTAGTTCTTCAACGGTTTGCATTTGCCTCCGCCACTGCTCGCAGGGTATCGTTGTCAAGCTGCACAGGTATCCCTTCTAGTGGCTTATCGGTGAGGCAGGTGTTCCCAGACCGAAACCTCTGTAGGCACCTCTGGCACTTTCTCACAGCCATAGTACCCTGACCATATACGGCATTGATGTTTCGTGCCGCTGAGCTGGCTGGATGTCCCTGGTGAAATTCTTACGACATGATATGCCCCATGTGGTCCTCCGACACTGCCATGATCAAACACAAACCCCACTTGCAAAACGTAGAGTAGACTGTTCTCCTTCTACATACTGCTGCACAATCATGTACCGTCTGTGACTCAGCTATGGCATGTGCCGTCTACTTCACTATTCGCTCGTCAGATGGCGTCATTACAGCGGTCATCGAACATACGACATTACTTATGGGATAACCCAGTATTTATTTTTATACTCCATCAGTTTCTTAATATATTCACTGACTTTTATTCGTGTTACAATTTTGTAAAGTAGGCAACGTAGCACTTATAGAACATCGGTAAGTTCTCGGTAACAAGGTCACAATGAGAAAGAAGTTGCTTTTACCTTAGATATTCATCTGCCAGGACCATTCCTTCATAATTTTCTGCAGCTAAATATCTCAGCAATAATTAACTCCCTTGCGATACTTATCCCGTCATATCACGGAGTTCCCTAACTAATACCTTACCTGTTTTACAAAATTATAATATTATCATTAGTTTTTCCTCAATTTCCAAAAGTCGGAAGTAGCCAGAGTGACCTTAGTACCAACTCGTAAGAGGTTGTAAGGTTGACATCAAGTTAAGTGTACAAAAGTCTCGTTAGCCTTCGTTAAAATTAATATAATGGCAAAGTATTTATGCAAACGAATGTACAATAGAAATAAGAATTAGTTGTAATTAGAACAGTAATGTAATGTTTTATTGACTGTCTCGGTCTACTTAAGAGTATATAATAAAAATATATAAAAGTACAAAATGAGTATTCAAAGATTGGAAGTGGATCGAATTATTTCATTGACGATTGAGGTAAGCGGAATTTATAAATACGGAGCTCTTCATCAATTTAATACATTAAGTTTTCCATTATTAATAGCAGTGCAAGTAGATACGACTTTAAGTTATTAATTTTCTTCTTATTAGGTTTGCTATATCAAAGACACAAGTTTAACAAAATAGTGATTTTATAGTATAGTAACTATTTTTATGTTATATCCTATTTATACACATAGAACTGCTCTTTATGTTAGCATAAAAATCAGGTTCTATACGTTCAGTAACTTGAGCATAACTTACGTAAAATATGTAACAAGAAAATTATTTTGTGAACTCGTACTGATTATAAAATTACGTATTTTCAAGATGTGTTGAATTTTGGCTTTGAAAACAATCAAAATCATTCCTTAGTGAGTTTGGCATGATTTATTTACGAAAGCTGAATACTAAGTTATTGTAATACAACATGTATATCTTACTTTTACTGACAATGATAGTTTTACTACCTAAGTATCTTTCTGGCTCGTATTTACCGCATGTGAGAATGTTTTCAAGTATACAGAACTACAAGTTCACCAATTCTAATACTTTCTAATAATATTTTGTAACGATACATATTTATTGAATATTTGCAAAACTTCAGTTCACTGCAATATTAAATGTCCAAAGTTTGGAAGTGCTTAAATTACCATTTCACTTATTTTGTCTTTATAAAAAAACATTGATATGTTGCTATTGCACAATAAAATTTCACAACGTCCCGATTATAAAAATAAATTATAATATTAGCACTTTCTTTGACAGCAGCACGAGCGGAACTATATTGCTACCGTCTATCGCGGGCAGGCAAACGGTACTTTAATTATCTTGTTATCCCTTAATAAATGCTATCCAACATTCGTTCAAAAATTAGATTAATAGAAACACACTTGTTACACCATTTGATAATAAGAAGTAATTTTCCTTAAATTTTGTGTGAAACAAATCTGTTAGTTATGTATCTGAAAACAGTGTCTAGAGTAGGTATTGTCTTATTGTCCACGATTCTGCAAGACTACCTGAATGGGGGTATCATCCCTCAAAATTCTGGGACGCACACTATCAATTTTAAAATGTATTAAGGTTAAAACAAGACACCCTGCTGAACTCTATATGTACAAACCTCCAATTTTGACTTTACATATCTGCAAACTGATAGTCCTGGCAGGTTCTCTGATATTGTCTTTATGTATGTCATTGCCAAGTGGTGAAATAATTATCTGAAGTATCAGTTATCGGTAACCATTACCAAATTTGAAGCGTACAGGAAAAGAAGAGGGAAGGTGTACTTATAAAATAAAAGAAAGAAAATGAGCTTGCACTCGTAACAAATACATAATGATCAGCTAACACCTGAGAAAGTTTCAATCCAAAACCTCAAAAAAGGCACCTTGCATGCACCTTCCCCATTCTTTCCTTGTACGCTTTATTTGTAAAGAACCATTTTCTTCTACTTGTGAATAATAAAATAAGAAATTGTGAGTAATATTAAATTATAGACTTTTTTTTAAATGCACAAAATGGGATCATAACCAAAGACTGTTGGTAATATTGTTAACTGTTGATTTAGAATACTGTATGCCGTCCCAGCGGAACGACCACTGTACGAATACTTGTAATGTTTGTTTTTAGATTGATTGTATGTGGTTTCTATACAGTGTTTCCAACTCCTAATTCTGTTAATAGGTCAAAATGAGATTTACTACAATGTTCTGTAAAAAGAGCTTGTTGTTGTTGTATTATTTTCGTAATTGGAAAGAAAAGGTAAATTTATTTTATCTCTCTATATATATAACAAAGAACAAAATAACTTATTAATTGTTAATGGAAATTCACAGGAAGCTTATTTGGAAAGTTACTTATGGAAGAAACAAAAAAATAAATGCATTAAAATATTTAGGAATTATTTCATTTACTGTTTAACCCTTTTCACATAGAAAAATATATTAATCAAAGGAGTAGTAATTTTGGACTCGACCTCTCTTGACGTCGTACTCAAGATGAAACTTCAACCTCTTATTCACTCAATCTCGACCTCAAAATAAAATTTCAACCTTGACCCCACTCAACCTTAAACTCACAATGAAACTTCAACCTCGACCTCATGACGAAATTTCAACTTCGAATTCACTCAACTTCAACCTCGCGCCTTCAGGTCGAGTTTGGGCCTCGCCAGGTTAAACATCTTAACTGAAGGTATATGCATGCAATGCTGGAGTTCCAAATTGTTCACAGAATATGTACTAATTTTATAAATCTTTAAGTAGAGGCAATGTTTCCATTGACTTTTGATTCGTTTCCATTAACTATAGGGATGAAATGATTTAATTTCTGCAAAAGCAAAACATGTTTTGATTATACAAGTATCAAGTGAGGTACTAACAATATAATTATATGCATAATTTGTTACATTGAGGAAAGGAGAAACAAGAAGATCGTTGAATACCGATTCAAAAATGTCCTAACCTGTCTTTTATGATAGAAGAAACAAGTCTTATTATTATTATTATTTTTACACGCTTTATACCTGCTCTGTAATCATCTCTGGCACAAATCTTGTAATTGATTTTTAACTCACTTCTTTGAAATTTTGTAAACTTGCTTGCTTCCGATGATAATACAAAATTCAATCATTACATATATGACAGAATAATCTAATTAACTGTAATTAAGTAAAAAAAATAATTATAAATTATCCTTAAATGCACGTAACGCCGCATCTATGGTGTGAAGTTTGGGTTGCCTATCTCACAGGGAGTTTAATATTCATCTACTATACATAACAAATTAATTAAAAAGGGATATTTTAAAAAAAAAAACGCGCTTTTTTAAGATGGATTAAAAATTAAAAAAATTGAATTAATCTTATGGATTGGAAAATAAAAGCGTGGGTGCTCTTACATACCTTATCATAAAATCATAATATCTAAGAACACCCAAAATTTTATTTTCCGATTCATAAGATTAATTCAATTTATTATTATTATTTTTACTTTTAGTCCATCTTAAAAAGAAACTTTTTTTTTTTCAAAAAAAAAATCCTTTTTTAATTATTTTTTTCTCCCTAACTTGAACTCATGTCTTCAGGAGATTTGAAGATTCTGAAGATCTGTGAAGACAAATATTCCCGAAGATAGTGTTTAACGTTCAAAGAACTCTAAACGTATTCAAGGTAGCGAAAATAAGTCGTCATATGCAAAAAAATTCATATACGTCATTTGAAAAAAAAATTGTGTGCCAATCAACCCATATAGGATAGATACATAACCTGTGTCAAGAGAGGACATGTACTACAGTTCCTTGTGGGTGAAAAAAAAAAGAATACAGAAATCGTGAAAGATGGAAAAAGGTAACATGTGCAACAAGATGTCACCTTTTTGCAAAGTTCGTAGAGTGGCACGCATGGTCTTATGTGTTTGCTGATACTGGTAAAAGTTGAAAGAAAATGTATAGGATACTACTCGCAGTTTTAGCTTCAATATCACGCTGCGTTTCGACAAAAATAAAGCCAAAGATGCGAGAAACAAATTGTACTTAATATAGTTAAGAAACATTCGAGTCAAGATAGTGTTTCTGCTGGAATTAATTCAAAAAATAATTCGTGATTCCTGTGCGTATGCGCATTCCCTAGTCTAACATACTAAAAATCTACAATTCTAACCCTTACACAATCATCCTCCATATTGGAAAATGCCAACCATTCGACGTCTTAAATACAGTATTTCGACATTTATGCGAAAATGGTGGAAGATACGAAAAACATGCAGAACATAAATGAAAGAACTCAAAATTTTAAGCAATTTGGGTCCTCTTCATTTTTTTTATATGGCCCATCATTTAGGTATAATTCGTTCTCGTTCTTATTATTTTAAACATCCATCTTTTGGGCTTTGTTTTGTAGTGAATAATAAATATTCGCAAAATAGCTCGAACTAGGAATGATGTTTTATGTAGGCTTGTATACTACACATTTTTTCATCGAGAATTAACTATGAAAGCATATGTGGGGAGAAATGGAGGAGGGATCTTTCTATATTTTGCATTGAGTCCGCTAGGGCCAAGGTTGATAAAGCATACTATACCGGCAATTTAATGGTGTAACTGAGAGAAAACAATGGGAAAACCTCTGTACGGACAGTCAGCCGTTTGTATTTATTATTTATCATATAAACAAGGTGTTTTCATCCTTTACAGCAATTACGTACAATAGTACTTACATACACTGAAAAGGTAATAATTTGCAAAAAAAAAAAGTGATAGATGCACCAAATTTAAATTCCCTTGTGGGCCAAGGTGGGAGCTAAATCCAATTTAAAATCTATTGTTGTTATGCAAGAGTATGTAAGAATGAAATGTGTTTCTTTTTTTTTTTCACATTCACATTTGGGATAGCTATTAAGTTTTAGTGTTTCTTGTAAAATTTTGTTTTTGTCACATATCACCTTTTTGCAAAGTACGATTCAAATTATCTTGAAGGTAAATGAACTGCTGTTTCATGGACAGTACTTACTAATTGTGTTTATGTATCATTAATTCTCATGCTTTTCTTTTAGTTCAATGAGCTTTTGTGTGAATAAAAATATTTTGTAATACCTTGTTGTTCAGTGTAATTTGATATTTCTTCCACAAGTAACCTACAGTAATTTAATTAAACTGTTTAATTCTAGGACTATGTATTTAATGTCATTGTTTATTATTATTATCATTGTTATTATTATTATTAAATGGCGAGAAGACGAAAAAGATTAATTTGTTATAATGTGATGATGGGAAGGGGATAAGGACGGGTGGGGAGTTGGGGAAGGATAAAGGGAAGGGGAGGAATCGCTGGAAGTAATGGGCCAACGGCGCCTAAAGGCATAGACCCTATATCCGGCGCTCCCTCTACCTACTCAAAGTCGTACAGTTTTACTTTAAGGGAAATGTGCTGCTTTTTTTTTAATTTGGCAGTTCTAGGTGATGCGTTTTGAGAAAAAGGGTATACATTTCGAATAGTCGTTGAAATGCAGGAAATCAAATTATTTTAAAAATTGTTTTCTTTTTAAGATCAGCAAGTGTTCTTCAAGGTTTCCCCTCAGTCATACTAAGCAAATGCAGGGATGGCACCTCCAAACTCGGTCTTGGCCGACTACCTGTCAACATTCTCTCCCCTACAACATCTCTGCCTGAGGTACAAATGCCTAAAGGCCATAAATATATTTTAATTGAATTACATCAGTAAGTTACGTCAAAAGAGGAAGAAAATAATCTTTCCTAAGTTTGACCGATCATCACAAGATAATGAGCTAGATTCAAGAGAGAGATTAGCGGAAGTTTTATAACGAATAAAAATAATGATGAGGTTAAAAAATCCCTGAATGTAGAGAAATATTATACCTAATCCCGGAGGACACCTTAGTCGAACAGAGCTGCAAGAGACAATTGTCGGATGACAGTTTGGAGACGAGTTTACAAGGACAAGTTTCGAAATTGATTGTCTGAACAGAAATAATAGCAACCCTTATGTTAGTGTTAGTTACGATTACGATTCTAGGGGCGACCAGAGTTGAACTTGCTCAGTCATACTTATTATCTGCCGAGCAAAACCATCCGTCAGCGGGAACACGCAGTGATGTTTGATTATTTCTAAACCAATTCAAGCCACGAGAGTCGTTATTTCACCTCCAACACAATTATTGTGGGAGTTCAGTCCTTTAGAAGTAGGTTGATTAGAACTTCTAAGTCCTACACCACCACAATTGTGAGGGAATTTTAATGTTCTATTTTCTTTTCCATAAATATTTCAGGGCGGGAACTAATACGGATTAGTTGCTGTTAACCAGTGTGGTATTAATCTGCCGTTATTGCTTTCGACATCATTAAAAAAAAATATTTGCTGATCCACATTTTTAAGACCAAAACAAACACAAACGTGTGGGCGCCATATTGTAAAATTGGTAGAAGATAAAATTGCAGAAACATACAAAATAACAATTAGGGGAGAAAATTACAAAGAAAATTAAGAGAATAATAAAATATCTTCGGCAGTTTTGTTTCAGGGCTGAAAGGGTTATGGTAATGATACTCATACAGATATTCCTCTGCCACATGTGCTAATCGAAACTTCGTAAGATCCTCGAGGGTAAACCTATTAACGCTTAAGACACGTTACTGCGATAACGTTAAAACTAACCATGATAACGAGACATTTCTTAGGATTTATGTTCGTGCACCATAGAGTGATTTGAGACAGGATGCTTATCGGGGTAAGATGGCTACAATAGTGTAATTCTATAACTGTGATTTTAGATGGAAGAAATGGCGTGAAAGAATTAGTCAGTATTCTCTTTAAGGAGTTGTAGTTAATGTCGCCTAATCTGTCACGTGCAGACTAAACATGTCCTTTAAACAAGCGTTAATAGCTTTACCCTCGAGGATCTTATGAAGTTTCGATTAGCACATGTGGCAGAGGAATATCTGTCTGAGTGTCATTACCATAACCCTTTCAACTCTGAAACAAAACCGCCGAAGATATTTTATTTTTGGCTTAATTTTCTCTTTTGTCTTTTTCTTCTACCTAAAAATAATTTCCTCTAAAACACTTAACGATCGGACTAAACTCATTGACAGAGGAGAAAGTGGGCTTGAGTTGGGTAATATTGAGTGACAAGTACTTGCTTAAACGGTACCACAAAGAAGTCATGTGTGACGCGGGAAATAGGTGAACTGGCGTCTTACCCAGAAGGTTGGTGATAGATGCCTATTACATAAACGCATTGCATTAAATAATATTGTTTCATTGTTTTCTGTCGGGAAGGGCTTGTAGCTCGGTAGGGGGTGGGGAAAGCGAAGATTATATTCCATTATGGTTGGAAAGACGGAAGGAAAGAGACCGTTAGGAAGTCTGAGATGACGTTGGGAGGACAATATTAAAAGGGATCTTCGAGAAGTGAGTGTTTATAATGAAAACTGGCCTTGATCTTGTCCAGGATAGAACCGTATGACGAACGTTTGTTACTGTGGCAATGAACTTGCGAGTTGCGTAAGCCATAGAGTGAGTAAGTAAGAATGTAGTCACACAGGATATTTGTAATTGGTAGTCTACGTGTTCAATAGAATTTGAATGCCATTTATGGCGTTCAGGCCACTATCGCTGAGACAAGAATAGGAGTGGGGTGATGATGTAGGGAAAACGTTTACCAAGGTATATTTTCGAAACCCCATTCCATCATTAACCATGTGCTACTGAGGATAATCTAGATAAATCTCAGTGAGTGAAAGCCGCGGCAGGAATCGAATCCAGGGCCTATCAAATCCGAAGCAAACACTCTACTATCAGAGATCCAGCTGCTCGGTTCATGTTCAAAATAGAATGTATGTCAAATGTTAAATAACTATTTTCTCATTTCACACAAAACACAAAGTCACTGCTGCATTAAATGGATGTATCTTTCACTATCACATAAGGGAGAGAAATCTGCTCTTTCAAGCAGATGTCGTCAAGGCGTCTGAAGTAACAAATTGTAATAAATATTTTCTGAAGTAGTCGAAATACTTCCATACTTGTTACTGTATTTTAGTCATGTTAAAAATAATGCAGCTATAAAGTGTATACCTATTTAATTTCATATTTTTAGTCTAGTATCTTAATTATAATGTATTAGGCAACTTCCCTCAAATTGCGTGGGCAACTTATACTGAAATGTGAGGTATACTTCACATTTTGATACGAAAGTTTAAAGGCCAATATATATCTGTTGTGTATCCATGTAGCTTTATGTACTTTTGTCCGTAAGAGAATGAAAGTTCAAGATAATTGTCGAAAGTTTTGCTATTATGTTCATTATAATTACTCCACGATGGTCTCTAGAGCAAAATGTGTTGCATCTTACCTCAAGCTACTAATATATTACTGCAGAATGGTTCCAATTAGAATAGAATGTGAAGCTATTTACCTCCAGTTTCGATGTGAATGCAAAACGCGTTTTTACACACAATCTCTCTTTAATCTATTATAACCGTTTTACCACGTTTAACGATTTTTCTATAGCTAGTGGTTGGTGTCACGGCATTCACGCTATGCACTCCTCTAATTATAACATTTTTTTTCTTCTTCTGATGAATGATTACTATTTCATGAAGCCAAACTTGTAGTATTGATTACTCATGTAACCTACTATCATTTGTTCATTAATAGAGTTTTATGTACACGAGCGTTAATTTTTGAGAAAACAATTTCTTTGATATTTTTCTCTCGTTTTGCATGCAAAGAATCAATCATCCCAGTTGAGAGAACTTGGAGTAAGAAACCTATTTATTACGAAGGGAAGTAGGAAGCAGTACCACTGAAGAGGTTAAAAGTAGTTTTCAATTTTCATGTCTTAACTTTTAACCACCATCCCTGATGTAATGGAAAGGAAATTGAAGGAGACTTAAACACTTAGGAAACATACATACAATTAGAAATCAATAATATTAATAGTAATAATGGTTTTCCGGTTTTTAAAAAGAAACCATTTTCTATTTACCTACTTAAAAGATATTTGATATTTGTACAGTCAAAAAAATTGCCGATGTGAAAATTTTTGAACTCCTGAAACTTAAAGAGTATGGCAACACCGGTCGGATATTTAAACCAAATTAAAACGAACATGTTACGTGTTCAAACTGCTATGTAAATCGTTTCAGTGTTGCCAGTTTCTTCTATTTTTTGAGTATACAATGGGCGAAAAAACTATATAATTATTATATAAGTAGCATATTCCTTAAATCACGGTATGAAACACTTAAACGTTGATAATAACCATTGAACTGTACTAAACGATGCTGGAGTGATTGGCTATTATCTAAAGCATAACGTAAGTGTAATAATTTAACCTTGGTTGTCCATTTCCGGCTTAATTGAGAATAAATCTATGGGTTTTATACTTTTGTTGTTGTTAGCGGTATGTGGTCCGTTATTTAGTTTGTAACCTAATTCCTAAGTTCTGCACATACTAAAGTGCATATAATGGCACATCCAGAAAGTCATTTGCGAGAATCAAAGCACAACACCGAAACAGACCTCACAGCGACAACAAGCGTAAAAATCGTAGTTAAAACTACAAGTTTAGTTCCGTCTGGCTTCAAATTTGTTTCGTAATGCAATCTACCTGTATCACTTACTGGTCTTAAACATCTTAAACCAGAGGTTTTCAAACTGCGGTACGTTGTTAGGAGGCACATCATAAAGTTTATAAGATATATTAAAATTAAAATATTTAATATCGTTTGATTTCAAAAGTGCGCCGATTTCGTAGCCAGCAGAAATACTCATTTTTATGAGAGTAACGTCTGTGATAAATACATAATATTACTTTCCTCTGAGCCGACCGGGTAGCCGTGCGGTCTAAGGCGTTAGGCCAACGACTCGAAGGTCCTGGGTTCGAGTCCCGGCATGGGCATGGATGTTATGTGGATTTTAACTAGATGTATATGATCTATCGTGACGGGCCGAAGTTCAAAGTTACTAGACTGGCCGATATAAAATAAAGTTTACCAAAGTTTTTATTTTCCTCTGAGAGCATGACGTAATCGAAATTAATTAACTTTCTTTCTTTCAGATTTTTTTTTTAACTTTTACTTCCTTATACTTCTGTTTCACTGTATTATTCGAAGTACCATTTGCCTGGCGTGACTGAGGGATATCAGAGAAAACCTCATTCGGGATGTTCGTCACCGATGATCTATCCTGGAACCTCCTGATTACAAGACAAGACCACTACTAAGTGTTCTGTTTCATTGGTAGAATTACTAGTGGCAATATAATCATGTAGTTTTAAATATATAAGAATGGAAAATTCTGTAATATTACTTGGTGGTATGGCGAGAGTATGAACTTCTATCTAGTGGTATGGCAGCCCAAGAGTTTGAAAAATCCCAGTCTTAAACATTAATACTTACACATTTATCACCGGTCATTTACTGTCAGTCCGAGTGTACAACAGGCGAAGAAAAAAAGTTTGTGACTAGGTCAAAATACAAGGGTTGTTCAAACAGAAACCAAACTTTTGAAAATGGAGAAAATTGCACACACCACTCCCAACATTTTTCCAGTTCTGGAATGTCTGCTGAAACTCCACCTGGAAGTTCCATAGCGATTTCTTCTGGATTTCCGCAGTGTTCTGGAATCTTCGAGTTTCTATTTTAACTTAGGAAAAAGGAAGAAGTGGGCTGGTGTGAAATCAGAGATGTAGGCCGGTTATGGAAAAACTGGTGTCTGGTGCTTGGTTAAAAAAGTGGGAATAGAAACGCACATTACCGTGATGAAACAACCATATAAATACAATATGGTGTATTCACATCTGAAGTCAGTTTCTCTCTATCTGCTTTGCCTGAAGCGTTAGTCTACGTTACATGCTGAAAACCAACGAACAATGTAATATGAAAGAGTACCAAGAGGTTTTTCGGATCCGCCAATTTGTCTCTGAAGAATATACAGACAACTGTTGACCAAATATTCCTTTATATGTCATTCTTTCCAAGATAAGATAAGATAAAATGAATTTTATGGGCGGTAACAGCACTATGGCTTATGCCCTTTCCGTCTTTCTTTCCAAGAAGAATCATTTGAACTAACAGAAAATACAACCGTTTCTCTCAGGGAGTGTACAGTTTTGTCACGAAGACTTCCTATTCATCAGCAAACAGAGGATGAAATGAATTATTTAATAGAATATTTTGAGATACTCTGGGATCTCTCATAGCACTTACGCCTTGCTAGACTTCAACATTAGGTTGCAAACGCTCGAAAGATTCTTCTTATTTCGTTTCTAATTCGTCAAGTTATCTACAATTGCTTTTGACCTCAAGTTCTTTGTGTCCATCTATCATTCTGTAATGAAGCCTTTCAACTAACATCTCCACGATTTTTTATGACTCGGACAGACGAATAGAGAGAATTTCAGAGTTCGGTTCAGAGACTGGTTTATCCGACTGTTCCTCACTGAAGGCAGATGGAGAGAAAATAGGTTTAGGTTCAGTGACATCCTTTTATCCGGGTCACTTTTATTCTGCTCTAGCTTTGCATCTTCAACTATGAAATTATGGACGGTCCTCAGTAGCATGCAACGTCACTACACGGACCTCGACTAGACACTACTATGGTAGAGCTAAATGGGCTAGCTCAAAAATGTGAGGTAAAGGAAAACCTGTAAGAGAAGTTTAATTAGTAAAAAAAAACGACATGAATTAATACTACGTGTTAATATCATAAACCCACGAACAGTTTACCGTGTGAAGTCCCGTACCGGACTCTGGCATTGGAGAGACTATTCATGTTTATATCCCTGACGGACTGGCACTGGAGACATATATGTGTAGTGTATAGTTAACAAAAGGAATCAGACGAAATAAAACAATTGGACAAAATGAGCTCTTTTCTTGAAGCTCTAAATCCCTTCGATTCCAGAGTCAGAATGAACCTACATGCAATCGCAGCTTTATTTATAACCTCGGTAAGGCGTTCAAATATTCTTCCGCAACGAAAGATCGTTACAGTTTCCAGAAATACAATATCAAGACATTGAAAATATACATCACTTGAATGTGAAATATTCTTTATATTTCCCTTAATTTATTGTTAATTAATTTAAATCGTTTTCTTGTAAATATTTATTTAATTGCAATAGATAAATTGCATTTATACATTTTTGAGTCGCTTCTGAGATACACAGATACAATTCCAAAATCATAATGCTTGGTCATAGTATGTTGAAACATAGTTGTGAGACAAATCGACTAGACATTTAATAACAGCAAAGCATTCTGGATAAAGAAATAGAACGTAAAAATCAAAAGTTTAAGAAAGCATATAAAATATGAATGAGAGTAAGGACTTTATATAAAACAAAAGAAGAAGAAAACATAAGTAATGTCATACGAATACAATGCAATGACCTACGTCAGGTAGGTGACGTCACAGCTTATGTGGGCCAGTATGAAATTTCGATGTGGGCTCAATATTGATGATCGACACGAGCTCCAAGTATAATGGCAAATATTTTCCCACCTTGGACAATTTAAGACAATAATACAATCGTTTGGTTAAGACTCAAGCGTCTTACCGACTGCACCAAAGTGCCATTCATATAAATACCAAAACAAAACAGGATTGAGGGTCAGAAATGCGTTGCCGACACTCTGAAAAAAGTTCCTTCCATGAATTATGCACTACTCTATTAAATTATCCACTTTGAAATTGTTAAAATTCCTTCCACAAGAAATCAAGACATTTTATGCAAAACACTAAGTTCATTTCTTTACGACCACAGCCATGTAATTCCTATGTGGGTCCCACATCGCATCAAGTGGGTTAAAGTCAGCTTGATGCTTCATAGAAACACCCACCTACTTCCAAGTCTGAGTGCATATAGTGCACAAACATTGTCATAAAAGGTTGTAGCTTTACAAGAACAACCTCATAGTCTCTGAGTAAAACTCTGAAGTATTTTCATCGACCTCCGTATATTACGCAAGAACTTTTTAATACTTAAAAATGAAAACAGACATGAAACATTTTCACCAGCAGCAAATCAAGTTATACTAAAGTCTCTGAAAAATAATTCAAACCTTTCAGATAACTTTTTCTTTCTTCTTTAAAAAAATTGACTTTTTATTGTATACGTTTGTATGAGAATGGCCCTTATTTGTCTTTTCTCTCTTTAGTATAAATGCAAATAAAGATCTTGCCTTCGGGCAATCCAACTGCATGTACAAGATCTGAAAATATAGAATGGAAAATAAAAGAACATAGAATCCGTCCAACATAGCTTTTCATTACTATACAGCTAAAAGCTAAATTCTCTTTGTCACTCTCTCTCTCTCTCTCTCTCTCTCTTTCTCTTCCTTTCTCTCTCTCTCTTTCTCTTTCTCTCTCTCTCTCTCTGTGTGTGTATGTGTGTTTGTTTGTTTCTTTGTATCTGTGCCCTCGCCCCATCCCACACTCAGACAAAGATACGAAAATGTAAACACGCGCACACAGTTGAAATATGTCTCTTTTTATTTTTACTTTGCTCCTAGCTATGTTCCTACGTCTACGAAAAATCCTCATATTTGTCCAAGAATCTATTTTCATTCTTTTATAGTTAATTATTTCTGCTAAAAAAAAATCCATTCCAAATGTGTTTGTAAAAAAAAGGGGGGGCTTGCAGAGGGAAAGGGATCTTTGAAATAGTCCGAAGGAGTGAAAACTCGAATTTATTGATATCTCGAATTTCATCCCTTAACCTTCCCTATTCCACAGCAAGTTAATTTAGGTCTACAAGTCGAACTTTGTGAAATAAAAACTCGATAATTCGAGTGCATTGTTTTCTCGACGTGCCGTTGAACCTCTTTAATTCTAACCTCTGTAACCTTTTGCTAGAGAACCTCTACAAGTCGAAGTTACAGGATAAATATCTCTACAGGTCGAAGGTTTAGTCAGTTAAACCTTTATAAGTCGAAGTTTAGGGAGTTGAATGATCTGAGCCGAACCTCTTCGCTGACGACAAATTGAGTGACGAATTTTTAGAAAATGCATGTATCAGATGCTCTTCCCGTGAATGTTTGTTGCGTCGTGATCAGCATGCAGTTGAGTGTTTCATACGATAGCGAAGCGAGAATGTAGGAATCTAACAATCGAAGAGAAGCATCACTCAGTTCCGGCCCTCTATATCTCGAAGTTTCGTACTATACGTATCTATAACTCGAATCTGCTAAGTCGAAATATTCGATAAATCGATTTTTTTTTTCATTTTCAGATTCGAGTTATCGCGGGTTCAATGTATTCTATTTTAATGTCATGTAAAAAGGTGTTGTACGAAAAACCTGTTTTGTAGAGACTCCAAAATTGTAATAAATAACACTAGCAATTCGGATAAGATTCGGAGTATGAAATATTTCTGTCGATATAACAACAAAACTAAAACCTGATTGACAGATTTGAGATTCAATTAAACAAAAGTGACTTTTAAAAAAATACAAAGTGAGCTTTGTGTTCATGGAAAATAGTTTTTAATTAAAACAGACCACTTTTGAATTCATCTCGCACAAGTTTCACACTGTTCTGTAAGTCCTAAATTGTCCAGAAGTACATGACAACCAGTTAATAATCCTTTTTGACAATATTTTTACTTTCATTTTTACTAAAAATGTTTACAAATCTATTAACCTTAGTTAAAGAATGGAATTTTTAGGTACATTTCTTTTTTAGTGTAAATTACTTAAGATGACTAGATGTGCCATAACTTTACTTCCACTGCTATAGGTGATACATTTGTTGGCAACAAGGCCTCTCCTTAGCACCCTCTTATTTCCGTTCATTTCCACTCTCATTATGTGAACAGATCCTTGGCAAAACGTAGTCATCTTTTTATGGTGTATGTGTAGTTCCCGTACACCTGTGTCTACTAACCTTTTCTGTTCTTTATTTCATCATATATTGGAGTCAGCGATGAAATAACGAGAAAAGGAAAGGTAACTAAACTAAAACAAAACGAGCCGGAAAAGTCTAACTTTCCCTAGTAAAATTACTGATCTGGTAAAGTGCAACCAGAAACGCCCACACAAAGCTTCCCCTTTTAGCGCTGCAAGGTCGGGCTTTGTTACGGTTGATTCTATTTTTCAAATTAAAGCTTAGAAAAACATTAATATGAGTCACAAATGACAAACCAATCCTCTTTACTACGTTCGAGTTTACAACAAATGACGTAATCCTTTTACTACTCATTATAGAAGATGCTGTGGTGTCAAGTAGGCTCTGTCAATTCCAGGGAGCTTTCTAAAGAGTAACTGGTGGTAACCTTTTGGAATGTGGAAATACTTTTGTAAATAAATGCTATTATGACACTACATAACCAAGAATTTAATGCCCTCTTCATGTGGTACACTTCGGTCACTCTATTGTACTCAAACGAACTTCTGATACCACAATTCTGTATTCAGTAAATCCACTACAGTATGTTCCATACATCGGAAATATAATGATTACCTAAATGAACGATCCTCTTTGTGTTCTTACAAATATTTATTGAATCCTAGAAGTACTTCAGACAACCTCTTTGTTGTCTAATATACGAGTTTACAATTTGCACACACTCTCTATTGAGTTACAAAATCCCATTTATTTACCTTCACAACCAGGAGAAACAAAAAGAGCGTATCGCTGTCGGAATTTTGAACGGAAGTTGCGTCAAGAACAAAGAGTGTAAAGATACATGACTGTACCTAACCTCCACGTTCGTATATTCACTAATTTAAGATACTCTACGAAAAGTGCAAGAAAACAATTATTAATAATACATATAAACATATGAAAATATATTTTGGAAGAAAAAAATATTACCCCTGCCGGGACTCGAACCCGGGCTCTTTCGTTTAACAAGCCGACGCCTTAACCACCAGCCTACCGAGGCAACCTGGCAAAACGTATTTCTGAAGTTGTATTTACAGTACACGTGTTACGTAACAAGCCAGTAGTAACGCGTTCTTGACTCAACTTCTGTTTAAAATTTCCGACAGCGATACACTCTAGAAACAAAAGGGTTCTTTCATGCATTTTACCATGGCCCAGATCATATCGCAATTCTCACTTGTCACACTACATAAAACTATAGAAACTTTGTTGCGTCCAGGTTAACTTCGCAAAGCAAACAGGACTTTATTGCTTGTTAATTTCTCAGCTTTTGAATAATCGAAGTTTTGTTTGTTGTTATCTTATTAGAAATGTCGCAATTCATAAACTTGAATAAATCGAATAGCTCACGGAGAATTTATCGTTAAATTTAAAACAGGGTTTCCTCAGTCTCACTGCTGCAACTGCATTCAATCATTTCCATCCATTTTTCCACTAAAAACAAAGGAAGCAACTGACCTGACCACAGCAAGAAAGACAGGTAAATAATTGGCAGTTGCCATTCCCAACCAAGAGCGCTTCGAGTCGTCCCCGGCCAGCATTCGATGAACGCTCTGGAAATGTCCAATTGATGCGTGATTTATTTCGTCTCTAATTTGAAATATTATCTTTGAAAGAAACAATTAGGCAGAAGCAATTTATGACCAAATTCGGCAGATCTTTCAAAAGACAATATTATTAACAAACAACTCATACATCCAAACAAGTTCAAATCTCGGTTAATAAAGCATTCTACTTAGAATTATCTAGGCAGATCTTTTATATACAGTTTTTACAGAAGCAAAAACTTATTTTCTTCAATGGTGCGGTGGAATTAAGAGCTTAAAGACCTTAGCCTGTCACATGTCAATCTCGTTAACAGCTTTCTTTCTCACTCAAAACTTTTAATGTGATTGAATTAGGTCCTTTAAACAGCCACGCTCTTAACTTCTAATCGATATTAGCAAAGATTCATGTCTGAAAACTTCTAACAAAAGTTACATTAACTGACTGTCGACTTCAATTTAACTCACTAACACAAGATACTTTTATGAACAAGAATTACTTTCTAAGACTCAGAAACATACTTAAATGGAATTAATCAACCCTTTCCCTACTTTTACACTAAGATATCAACAGGATCTTCTTATTTGTTATTTACGATCGAAACTCGATGAACACACCAATAGTTTATTACCTACGTTACTTCTTTAAGAACTTCATTCACAAGAAAAATTATTAACGCCTTTTATTCTGAACTTTAGGGCCCACTAATGCCCAACTTAAAAAAGTCATGCCATTTTAGCTTAAATAACTTTTTTTTCGACATCTACTTCCATCTCTCCTTATTTCTTAGCATTTGCTAAGTATGGAGACGCTCAGTTGCTCCTACTCTGAGAACTCCTGACAGAGACAGGCTATCTTCAATCTATTTCTTCATTCCTTTTGGCAGGGATCCTTCTGATAGTCCGGTTTCTTATTCTTTCAATCCGGACCTTTAGATACTTATCCTTTTCTTTTCGTTCTTTTAATTTTGTTTTGTTATACAAAAAGAAGATATAACGCAAAGACAACACGCACATTACTAGACATAGCGTGAACCGGCATTTTATTGCTTTTCCAATCCTCCTTGAAGTTCCTAGTTGTCTTCTTTCTCAGTATATCCAAAAGTCTCATCAGGTTTGTAAAGAATCTTTCTTAGTTTTCCCTTGTTTTCCCCTATGACAATAAGTCTCGTCCTGGTAGGTCTAACATTAACTGTTTTTTCTTTGCATGTACAGCCTTGTTACAATTTCTCATTACATGCAAAACCATCATCGATTGACCTTGTCCAGCTTTTACAGATATTACGGACTTCGTTTCTGCATTTGATTGTTCTGTCTTCTCTGTTCTAACACATGTATGTATTCCCCTATCGGTATTCAGGATGTCTGCGGATCTTATTTCTTTCCTCTTTATGTTCTACTTTTTTTTTAATTCTCCATTCTCCTCTTGCATTTTCTTAAACTTCTCTTTAGCCTTACAAGTTGCTTTCACCGGTCTGGTCTCCTTGTTTTTCTTTGTCAGTTCCTGGTTCTTGTGTACTGTTTTACAAACCTCTCCATCTGTCATCTAATTTACTTAATTCTGTTACTAAGAGTTTCTTCCCTTTCTTAAAACTCCCTTATCTTCCATTCTATATCTTCAATTTTGTTTCTCAAAGTTCTATTTTCTTCATACTTTTCTCCACTATTTTTCAAATACTATATGCTCCTTTTCTGGGGTTGTTGTAGTTTATCTTGCACTCAGTAGTGTTTCATGTCTTCTGATTTATGTCGTATCCATTGTTTCCTGACTTTATTGAAGTTGTTCCAGATCTTGCTACTGCTTCTGGATACATTTTTGCACTTTTTTCTCAAGTTTCCAGCTTCCAAGAGTTACACATTTCGCTATGATGTTGCTGGAGGTTGTATTGCTGCTTTAGTACTTCACGCTTTCGTCTCTCTATTTCCTACTGCAATACTTTTTCAAAATTGCATATCGTGGCCCCAACTTGCCTCAAATCTCTTGTCCTCGACATTTTAACTGATTTTTCTCGTGTTTTTACCTAATTACGACCTACGCAGAAGATTGGAGAAATGAACTTAAATACGCGACTGCGCGCTGAAATTTGTTTTTTAATCTTATTGAGATCTTTTGTAATGAAAAGAAGTTTGATGTACAGTACGTTGCTGTCTCAATCAAAGATTTTCTCTTGAGTCACCGACGTTTTTATATACATGTTGTTGGAAAACAAAAACGACAAAAAAACCTCACGAGATTTCTGACATGAAAATAGTGGGGGGAAGTATAGACCATCGACGGTGTACAAGTGCTTCGTTTCGGTGCTATATGCTGTCGAAAGTGTGGGAAAATGAACTCTAGATCATGATATTTTTAATGCCATTAATGATAGTACTGAGGCGACATAGAACTCTCAAAGACTTCAAACTGATCTATCCAAAGTGCATATTTCAAAACAGTGCAATGGGGCTCCCCAAAGAAGTAGGTGTCTCTGAAGTAAAGGTAGTCGAAATAAGCATGAATGGAACCACATTCCTGCAAGTAAGAATAATTGTCTTGTAGAAAGTCGATATCTCAAACATATTTCCTTTGCGGAACGATTTTAAAAAGAAGATGTGTTGTTACGTCACAAAAAGAAGTAAAATACGCACCTTTCAACGACCGTTTGGTGCATTTGCTATCAGTAAAAAAGACTGATTGCCAGATTAGATAACAGTGGTTACGTTTATCATGTGTACTCATACGGTAAGGCGTCTTATTTCTGCTTATTTCCACTCACATTTACTCCAGAGAATCCCCTACTTCCCTTAGGAAATCCCTTGTACATCCATTCTACAATTCCGGAAGATGCGTTTATCAATAGAGCAGGTGTAAACCCTTTGAGAATGCTATGCCACATCAAACTCTAGAGTTCATTTTCCCACCCTAGAGCACCAAAACCAAGTATTTGTGCACCCTCAATAATCTAACCCTTTTTTTCCTTATTTTCATAACCTATCAGGAATTATGTGAGATGGTTTTGTCGATGTTTTTTCGCAACACCCTGTGTAGTGTTTTAGGTGGTGAAGTTCGTTCAAAGCTTATGCAACCGACCAAAATATAGTGTGTGAATGATTGCATAACACCTAGTTTAAGACTTCCTTTTAATCTTCCAAGTTTAACGAAGTATTGCAATTTTGGTGGTAGCTATGCTAACAACATGCCACGTTTGTATAGCTTTAGAATCCAAAGCTAAAAATAAACTATTCTTCACGTAATGAATTTGCTTTGAACGTGGATTGTCTTTTTGTCTTCTAATAACTATATTAAACAGCTTCACTCTGTAATAAACCATCACAGAATCGGTGAAGTTGTTAGTTATTCAAATTAGCCTCATATTTTTTTTAAAGAAACAGTTAACTTAACTTGCTTTTAATGCCCAAGCCTTTTGTACCACTCAAGTTGGGGGTTCTCACAGAAGCGACACTAACTTGCGTCTTTCCGTTGTGAAGTCAGCTACATCAGTGGCTCTGCCAACTTTTCGTAGTCGCGAAACAGGCAACGGAAAGCAATTCAGGCATCTTACTGTCATCTTTTCGTGGACTGGGAAATTATCTCGGATCATTCGCTCGCTATTTATCGATCGGGAAAGACGAGTAACTAAAAAATACTCTATGTAGAAATGTACTGTACATCGTACGCTACATTAAATACAGGATGTTAGAAAAATGTAACTGAAAGATTCAAAGTAGCAAAATCTTTGGCTTCTGACGGTTCGTAAATCCCTACATGCTCCACATGGTATATGTCATTGTCCACGACGTACTCCATGCGGTCAATTGTCCAGGGCATCTAAGGCAGCACGCTGATATGTAGTTAGAGCATTTACTTCAGACTGAATGTTGCACGCCGGTCAGGAAGATTAGTACCGGATTAAAAGAAGGTTCCTTTACAATGGTTTAAAAAAAAGCGTCACTCACTGTGAGGTCCGAGCTTCTTGAAGGATATGAAAATGCGGATTCCCAGGACACGATCCTACGCAAAAAGTGTTGCTACTGCCAATATGTAGAGTACCTGCTAGAAAACCTGCTTCTTGGCTGATACATAGCGGTATTACCCTTCACATTCTTAAGTATTACCTATTAGGACTATTACTCTTACAAGATGACACACACATACATAATATTCCCTCAGTTTTTTCTACAACACCCTATATATATATA
>JAGDQP010000108.1:67417-99017 GCA_022664845.1 Lepisma saccharinum
TATCGTTTTTCAACCGTTTGGCACCGCAATGGTAAAAAAGTTATAAGTTCTTAAATTTGTGGGAAGGGGGGCAAGTTAATGGTCTTTCTTGTGGTCCTATACAGCCAGTCAAGAAGAATAGTATTTTGGTGCGTTATCTGACCAAGAGCGAATAGCAAGCTATAAAATCTTTTCAATCATGTTTATCCAGAAATAATAGACCTCTTTTTCATCTTTTCTCAAAGGTGCAAAGACTCAATCCCCATCGTCAAGTGGTAACGGCGCGGACTTCGGATTAGTAAAGGGGACGCACGCGGTTTCGAACTCCATCCGCCGACCATCCTGAGAGGTTTTCCAGGGTTTTCTCGCTTTCACCAGGCGAATGCGGGATCGTACCTTAAGTAAGATCATTGACGATATCTTCCTCATCCTCTGCCTAGCTTATCCCGGCCGGAGATAAAGATGCTAAAAGGCAATAAATTATTTTTGAAATTCAAAGATGCAACGAGTTTATAAAATTGCTCATTTAAAGTCTCTGGCTTGCAGTTGAATGAATCCTATGGCTTTTCTTTTTTGTGTTTTCTACTTCATCTTAAAAGAAGAGCAGTCAACCGCGGTAGTCGTGTTGTCTCAGGCTTAAGGTCAGCGTTTCCAAGGTTTTGGACTCGAATCTCCGCTGGAGCCTGGATGGATGTTTGTGGATTTTAGAGACATCTAGTGGAATCAAGGAGGACCGAAGTCATTAGTTACTAAAATGGCCCAAATTATGAAGTTCACAAAGCTCTTCACAAAAGCAGAACCAATTTGCAGCCGTCCATTTGAAATCCATTTCGATGCTGAGCAACTTAAGCCTACCAGTGAAGGAACCTAACTATTTTAGTGATTTCTTAATCGGTTGATTTTTTCTTTCTCGTTTTTTTTTTATCAACAATGCGCGCTTACCCTTACTGCACTAGGTGTCACTGTCTAAATTTGAAATTTTGCTGTAGCTGTATACCATTAACTTTGCTATCCCAAAATATACGAGCTATTAACTTTAATCTCACGGCCCTGCAAAACGTGAAACTTGGGTGCAAAACGGTGCAGAACGATTGCAATCTGTTGCACTATGTGTCACTGCCTGATTTTTGGAATTTTGCTGTAGGGGCGGCTACCATTACCTTGGCCTCCACAAATTTAAGAGCTTATAACTTTTTAACCATTGCAGTTCAAAACGCGAAACTTGGGTGCAAAACAAGCACAGACCGGTACACTATCTGTTTCGAAAATTTTGACTGCGGGGGCTACCATTAACTTGGCCCCTGTAACAACTTAATTTTAGTCGTTGTTACCAAACTTTAATTGGAAAGAAAATGCTTCTTAAATTATATTAAAAAATCAGCTAAGAATTAAATATTTGAGCTGTGATTCCAATACTCTCCTCGTAATGAAGGTCAGAACCAAATTGCTGTAGCGATGTTTCTGCCATCTAATGGTACTGTTATGAATTAAGTTTCTGTGAACGCGGGGTTTTGATCTGACTAGTTAGATCGATTTTGTCTATCAAATGGTGAGGAAGTAGTTTTATTTGGTGAGGAACTTGTGTAATCCTCAAGAAAAGTCTAATACAATCACGATAGTTGAATGCCGATTGGGCTTCTATGTTCGTATGTACATTAATATTGTGGCTGGAATGAGATATTCGAATATTTGTTTGGAGTGAGGATTATCCTTATCAACAGTGAGGATTTACAATTTGAAATTGAAAACTAAACTGGGAATTAGTTCTCAGATGTGCATAGAAAAGTTGATGTTTTTAAGAATCGGTAAGATCTTTCCATTCTTTCCTCTATGTATTTTGATATTTAGTAGTAGTGGTATTGATTATACTACAAAGAAGAGTAGAGTAGATGTTAATAACTTTGAATATGAGAATGCATTTAATAACCATTCTATACATAATAAAATTGGGTACCTGGACATTAGAAAAGTGAATCAAACGGTCCTTTTCCCATATCAGGTATATTATACTATCACGCAATTATTTTCTTGAATGAAGTCTTGTGTAGTATACTTACTTTTCTGAAATTAGATGAGGCAAGATTATTTAATATTTACATAAAGTTCGAAAGTGAAAATTTAGTTGAAATCCACTGACATTCAAGGAAATTTTGACCTTAATTGATTTCCTTCAGTTAGCTTTGGACTGCCTAATTAGGATTGGATCTAATCGTATTTCTTTCGATATATTACTAGTATTTTCATTTATATTTCAGTCTCGAGTAGAGTCATTATCCGTAGTATTCCGGGTTTCTGAAGTTATTTTTTTAATTTCCTGATTTTCATTCATGTAAGGGTAGGATTAAATATTCCGATACCTACATTCATGCTACAAATAAAGGCGTATCTAGGTTACAAGAATCTGTTCTTTTCATGCTAAAAATAAGTATTTTAAGTTAGAAAGTAAAGATATTATGTATTATTTTTCTTTTGATTGAAGGATTGGTTTGTTTTTTATTATCTGAATATATCTTCTTTATGCTAAATCACATTTGGAATAAATTATCGGATGTGGCAAATATTAATTCAATATTGATAAGTTCCGTTTATATATCTATCTTCGTATCTCTTATGAGATTTTGTAATCAATTCAAACTTTTATTTTATAAATAATATAAGAAAATTAAAATCCTTTCATTATCCCTTCAAAATCAAACTAGTGATTAGTGTATTAATTTTCCATGCAATTGGTTTATTAGAAATAAAAAAAGTGAACATATCGATTATTTTTATTTGTGGGTTGAGTTTCAACCTCTCACCGACAGAGACGTTTCTTGAATTTGGGGACGTGGGTATGAGTAGGTTCATATTAGCGTGTAATGTTTTCTGGATTTGTATTTTTATATTCCAATCTGGTTAATATTGAACATTTGTCATCCTCCTTCCCTATTTCCGCGGATTCTGGAAGGATTGCTGTTACACCCCCCCCCCAAAAAAAATTAAAGATCTTTTTAATCGTTGCGGTGTGAAACGCGAAACTTGAGTGCAAAACGAGCACAGGCCGCTACACTATCTGTTTTCGAAAAATTTGACTGAGGGGGGGCCATTAAAGTCTACCCCCAAACTAGAAGAGCTTAAAACTTTTTAACCGTTGCGGTGCAAAACGCGAAACTTGGGTTCAAAACTACTTATTTCTCAAATTTGTTGTGGGGAGGTGGCCAAGTTAATGGACCCACTTGGTGGACACAGTCTGAGTTCGACGTTTGTCAGCGACTGGACACGACACTCACCTGCTACACGATGTAGAGAAGCTGTGGAGGTGCGCGCCCGCCGTTCGAATGGCGGGAGAGAGAGTGGCAGTGATGGAAATTGGTAATTATAATTGATTTCTGACCCATATGTTAATGTAATTTGAAGTGGGAATCATAGCGAAACCTCGGTAATTTCTCTTTTAGAAGTTTAAGTCTGTCTTAATACGTAAAATAAAGTATTCGGTTTGTTGAGAGGTTATTAAGTTTAAATCTAGTGATTCTGCCAGTAACTTAAAGTAATGGGCGGTGTTGTTTTTGTTGTTTGTTATCAAACCCCTGGGAAATGAGAGGAATAGGGGATTGGATGCTTTTTGCTTTGGTGAAATTAAAGGAAGGGTGTAAGGCATTCCTAGCCGAACAAATGCAATTGTCTTCGAATAACGTAATTTCCGTTATATTATTCCCTTGAGGGTCTGGATGACGCAAGATTTTTTTTATTTTTCCAGTGTTCTCAAATACAAACAAATATATAATACCATCTCTCTGCTACACAATCCGCAGACTCGCTTATTCAATTCCATTCGTTCCGACACCATAACAAGGGAAGTGTAAAATTACCAGTACTTAAGCTGACTAGAGATGTCATCCAGGCAAGATTTTTTTAGACGCGCAGGGCTGGGCAGCCATTTTGGCATCTTCCGGAGCACACTTGAAAACACTTCCGGTAGGAATAGCCCACTCTCGCTTATCCTGAACAATAAGTAACAGCGAGAAGCGCTCAACCAGGCAGCTGCAGTTTGGACTTGTGTTCAAGATGTTGGAAAGCTGCTCTAAAGGTCCAGGGTTCAAACCCTGGCATCGACTTTTTACATATTTTTTTACAAAGAAAATTAAAGTTTTTTGTTTTTTACGTAAATACACGAAAAGAAATTTAATAAAAGTTGTGATTTACAATTTTTAAAAATGCCACTAAAAACTTGGATGTATATAAACCCACAAGGGCAGGATGCACACTGAGCGATAGCGAGGTAATTTTATACTCCCCTTATGGTGTTGGAACGAATGGAATTGAATAAGTAAGTCTGCGGATTGTGTAGCAGAGAGATGGTATTATATATTTGTTTGTATTTGAAAACACTGGAGCACATAACAATGAATTACGAGATTGAGACGGGGTTTGAAATATATGTTTACTCGGAAGGGCCCTTGTGAGATGTTCCTAGTTTCTCAAGGTGCATTGTTAAATCCGTGGAAGCACTACCACGAGAGTACATTAAGACAGGTGACTATCCTTGTCATCTGAGACGCTGGAAAAAAGATATTTCCCCTACTAAGATAGGAAGTTTAGTCTTTCTATACAATAGGAGAAATTCACCTAGGTATCTGGTTTTACGTTTAGAATTGAAGTTAGAGTATATATCCTGGAAAATTACTGAAAGGTTACCAAAGCTAGCAATAAGAGCAGGGTTTGCAACTGTTACCTGGGGAAGGTTATATGGGGTGGCTTTAGCATGACTTTTATTATCTGCTGGATTAGCAAGATTATGGCAAGGTTGGGGTGCCTCTGCTTCTGACCTTGACTTCTGCTCATGCTCCTTCTCAAGTTCACGAGCACGTATTTCGTCGTCAGTGTCTGTGAAGGTGTTGTTACGTCGGCGTCGGTATCGTGCATATTGATTCCGCCTTTTCAATGGAGGAGAGGTGGAAGGTCCAAGATTAGGTGCGGGTATAACTTTATGGTCATGTCGGAGCTGGTGGAGTCGGGGTCGGTTCAAGATTATGTTGAGCTGGCGGAGTCGGGATCGGGTTCAGAGGTTGTCTTGGAGCAGGAGTTGGTATCTGAGGTTGACTAGGAATTGGAATCGGGTTCACTGGTTGACTAGGTGATGGTTTAGGTTTGGGGTTATCGGGTTGCCGAGAACGCGGAGGCAGGTTATTGGGTTCATGTCCTTGACGTCTGTGTGGGTCATAATAAGTCTTGCGGGATTTGTCTCGAGCGTTGAGGATCTGTCTATAGGCTTTGCAGACTTTGTAGTATGCTGGATGACCAACTTTCCTGCAATTGCAGCAACTGGGGGGAGTGTTTTTGGTCTTCCTACAGTCCCTTGTTGGGTGCAAGGCGGCGCATTTTACACACCGCGGTTTCATATGGATCTTTGAGCTCACCTAAGTCCCCCAACGTTGGCAATTATGACACTGAGGGACTATATCCGAGTTGACATAGTCCTCGTACCGAACTCAATTCGCTGGGTAAATTGAAACCCAACTCGACGACACCTTATATTCAACAGAAGGCAGTCTGGCCAGAAACAGCGGTATTCCTACCTTAGTCCCTGTATTATCTTTTCTGGTTAGTTGACTGACTGTGACTTCATGATTATTTAGTTCTTTCGAAGGAAGGATTGTACATCATCTGAATTTAGCTCATGTGGCAAGCCACGGATTACACGCTTGATCGGTCGTTCGGTTTTAAGTGACTGGTAATAATACTCTACATATTTGGATTCACTTAGCATCGTTCGTATACCTGTATATGTACTCTAGTAAGGGCGGTGACACGGTACCCACCCCGGGCAACGCTTCATGCGATGTTGCCGTAGCACTTTGAGATGTTCATATAGAACTGTAGACTGAATATGTGGATCGGTGGGTATTCTTGATTTTTTGCTGTAAAGTAGCGGATCTACGTTTCTCTAGTGAGGAGCGGAATTGTGACAGGGAAATTGTGGTGGGGCTTTCCAAGGCCTCGGTGTAGGATCTGGGAGATTTAGGTGTAGTTTGAGAAGTGGAAGGCTTCTCAGGAGCATCCTTTGTCGGGGTGTGTGGGGAGGATGGTTAATCTCATGTGCACCAGCAGCCTCGCGCAACATCAAACGCGCCCCGTTGTAGTCCATGCCCCCGTCACTGACCAGTTCAAACATCGAAACTGATTAAATATGGCCTGTAGGAGAAGGTACAACAGTTAAAGAGTTATCATCTGGCTGAGCAAGGTCATCTTGGCTCTGAGATCTGGTTATCACCTGTTTGGAAGAATTTACATCTTTATCTATCGGGTCAAATTCTATAACAGTACAAGGTACATCAGTAAAGCTAATCTGAGTTTTGTACATACCCCTTCGCAGACGCATCAGCTTCACACTCCATGGTGTCGCCTTCGTCTCCATCGTCTGACTGATTGCCTTGTCCATCGGAATGGTGTTCTACCTTCAGCAGCATGCACTCATCCGCTATCGCCTCCTCGAGAAACCGTACCACTAAGGGGGCACAAACCAGTACAATCACACTATTGCCTTGCAGGCGCACTAAGCGTCCTGAAAATAGACAATGAAACCCCTTGGTCAATAGAAGCTCAGCAGATCACGCTCACACACTGAACACAGAACACCGGCACTGTTATACAACAGTTCACTCACACGCACATGTAAACTCCTGTTTGAAAACTATCGCAACACTCACCATGTCCTCGGACAAACACACACACCACGTCCACGGACTATCACACGCACCTTGCCCTCGGACTAACACATTCATTACCACGTAGTTCCATTTGTCTCATACGTTTTACACGCTATAAGTTAATTTATACTGTCGCACTTACACGCGCAGAACAACACTGTGTAGACTGATTTCACAAGCAGATACACTAACCAACACAGTAGTATTTTATTTCAACACTCACACTTCAGTGAGAAACTTGCACTGCACTCCAGAAAACTCACTACACTCAGACTGCACACTCACCATGTCCTTGGACTAACACACACGCACCATGTCCTCGGGCTAACACTCACGCACCATGTCCTCGGACTAACACTCACGCCACGTCTTCGAACTGTCTCACACACCTTTTCCTCGAACTAACACACTCTTTATGTGTTTCCACACACGCGTATCTAACGTCACAGACAGATACACTAACCAATACAGTAGCAGTTTGTTTCAGCACTCACTCATTAAGAGAAAAAACACTGCACACCGAACATACTTTATTAGGAAGTTACATGCACCTTCACTTAGAAATCCTCAGAACCGGCGTTTGTTTACTACACGCTCAGAATTCTCTGAGCCTAAAGAACACTGCTGGTACTATGTTATAGAAGTTTACACTCGGAATTGTCTTCCAGAGGACAATGAGTAAACTAGGGGCACTTTTACACATTTACATCTACCCACTCATTTTCTGTATAACGTGTTCACACACGAATGCTCTTAACTTCCACACTATTACTCTAATCACTAATCCGCACACTTGTTTCCAATAGTATTTTGCGCACAGAACCACACTTTGATTCACCACAATGTATCACACGGAGAAAGTTAAGTTCACTTATTCGAAAAACACGTGGTCAGACACTGAGCACTAGGTGAAGAAACTTGTACTGAACTTAATTCAACTTGCAATTTACACTTCACTTATTCAGATTTTATATTTTACTACTCCCTGCTGGAGAACAGTACACGGACACTCAACACTATGTTATATTATACGGTAGAGTTTACAATGTGCATTCACTTTAAGGGGGTCAGTAATCTGCACTTGCGGCAACGAGAGATATTTATGATGATCACTCGTGAAACTTTCTCTGACGAGAGAATAACCGTACCCGAATACCAGGAGCCTGCCTTCTTTTCTAAGGTAACCGCAGGAACCGTACTCCTAGACACTCCAGACCGATTACGAAACACGAACTACGGAGCTTCTTTATCACACTACTGCACCGCAGGTGCTCTAAACCGCAACTGAATTGAGACTGCTTACTTACAGGTACTATTACATCGCCTTTTATACCTCTTACACAGTGGGTAATAAGGCAACTTGGGCGACAGAAGAATAGTTCTAATACATGGTATACATTTTACTACAATAAAAAATTTAATGGACAAATATTCTCATAATTACTCTATTTATTTATGATATTTTATTTTAGTTAAATATATTTTATATGTTGCCTCTTTACTTGTAAATAGTTCTCCTTGTATTGTTCGTTTATATTCGTGTGCCCAGTAAAATATATTTGCATATGCACACATGTTATTCAACTGTCATATTGATTAAAATAAATATTTAGTTGCAAAGTCTTTAAATGTATTTTGAATGCATACTGTGCTTCACAGAGTCTTAATACTGGCAGCATAAAAATAGATAATTTTTAGACAATATAATACAAAAGAACCAAATGTGGCTTTATATAAATTGATTCACGGAGGGGGTTGACGTAAGTGACCAAAAGATTTTATAATGGAATACACAACACGCTGGATGCGGGTGACGTCACAATACCAAGCAGAGAGAAAACCTCTTTATATAATGTGAACTTTGTATTCGTGAAGAAAAATGGGCTTTAAGAGAAAATATAACTGTTTTAGATGTATCTTAAACAAGCTTCGAAATTCTTCGTAAGTTCTAAATCGTTCAGAAGCAAATAACCAGTAATTTTAGATTTTAACTAATCTTTCACCTAATTTTCACTGAAAATGTTTCAAATCTTCACTGCAGCCGTGGCTTGTTTTTTCTCTCAGTACCGAAATCAACACCGTGTGTTGTATTGATTTAACACACAAAAAGTGGTAGTCGGCTCTACCTTTGTTATAATGTAGAAGAATACTTTACATATTCCCTGCTATATGAGGCATACAGTACACTGAGTAAGCAAAATTCATGGGATAGTCACCTAATATCTGGTCAATCCCCCTCAGGCCCTGCGTTGGCAACGATACGGCGTAGAAGTGAGTCTAAAATTCCCTGGTATACTTTCGGAGGCAGTTGACACCACGCAGTCTGCAGAGCAGAAACCAATTGCGGCCTGTTCCTTGGTGGAGGATCCAGTGCACGGAACCTGAGTTCAACAGCATCGCAGATATGCTCGCTGGCGGGTTCATATCATGGCTTCGGGGTGGCCAGCTCAGTCATTCGACCTCCCCTGCATGCAATTTAAATCATTCTTGGACGACATTGGAGCGCTGTAACGGCGCATTGTCATCTTGAAAGACCGCAAGGTCGTCAGGGTGTTGAAAGCCAAAATCTGGTGAAGATGGTCTCCGAGCAGCTGACGATACAGCGGACCATTTAACATGTCTTCCTGAACAACCGCAGTGCCCATTCCATATCAGAAAAACTCGCTCCAGACCATGACGGATACCTCACCGCCCTGAACCACGCCCTCTTGGCATGAGGGATCCATCGCTTCATGAGATATGCGCCTCACGCGGTGCCTTCCATCGGCATGGTACAGTTGATACCGTGATTCGTCGGACCAGCTGATGTTACGCCACTGTTGCAGTGTCCATCCGAAGTGATTGGTGGTAAATGCAAGCTGGAATGTCCTATGACGCGGGGTTAGCAGTGGAATCCATGTAGTGTGACGGCTCCCATACCCAAGGACACACATGTTAAGACAGGTTGTCCACTGAGAAATGTTTCTAGCGCGGTCCGTGTTGAATTGGGCCGTGATTTCTCTGTTGACCATTGGTCCCTGGTGTCGCCCGTTTCGGTCATTGAGGGCGGCTGGACGCTCGGTATGGTGTCTGTTGTCAACTGTGACGCCTTCATCCAACATTTCTCGGTACACAATGAACACGGTTGAACTCATGCACCACCGGTGAAATCGAACTTTCCATGCGTCGGGCACCCACCACCATGCCTTGTTCGAATGCCGTCAACTCTCGACGACGCTGCATTTCACATGAATCACTCACACGACCACTTCCTGTAAGGTCTCACACACAACTGGAGTCGTCGCGGAGCCCTGCAGGGAGCGAGGAACACACGTGGTGTGCACCCGCGAATCAGTGACCTGCTATCCCATGAGTTTTGCTAATTCAGTGTATTATAACATTGGCCCTACCATATGCGTGATACAGGAAAGTAACAATGGTTCCACTGTTTTTGTTCAGTACTCTCATGCCTAGTCTTGAGCACACGAATCTTGGCGACGCTACGAGGCTCTGCGATGCTGAGCAGTGGAATATCTCTTTAAGCACCGCCACTGCTCTAGCTTATATCACAGATGACATTTAATATGCTCTTGACAATAGAAACATAACAATTCTTACATATCTTGATTTCAGTAAAGTTTTTCAATCTATAAATCACAACATTCTGATACGCAAATTATCGACGGTTCTCAATTTTTCAGACTCTTCTGTCAATTGGATTCAAAGTTATTTAACTGGCCGCTCGCAATATGTATCTGTTTCTGGTACTGACTCCTCTCTGAGAACTCTTCATCATGGAGTACCTCAAGGTAGTGTACTCGGTCCTCTTCTCTTCTACTTGTACATAAATGATTTGCCATCTGTATTACAGCACTGTAAATGCCATCTTTATGCCGACGACTTTCAAGTATATATATATCTTGTTCTCGAAGTGAGCTACCCACATATATTGATAAATTGAATGAGGACTAACGAAGAATTGCTCAATGGTCAAATGATAACGGTCTGAAATTGAATCCATCTAAATCTCAATGTCTACGTATAGCTTCTAAAGCAATTCTTTCATCTCTTAACTCTTCTTCCTCTCCCAACGTCTTTCTAGATGGAATGATAATTCCTTCCTCGAACACCGTAAAAAATTTAGGTCTTATTTGTAATGAACATCTAACTTGGACGGAATACGTTAGTACTGTCTCTAAAAAGGCCTTTGCAACTTTACATTCTTTGAGCAGACTTAAAAATTTTCTTCCCATCTCCCTTAAGAAAATGCTTGTTCAGGCCTTAGTAATGCCTCATGTGGATTATTGCAACGTAGTGCTTGCCAACCTGGATGATGTACACACGTACCGGCTACAGCGCATTCAAAGTGCTTCAGTGCGTTTTATATTTAATCTTAAACATTATGATCATCTAACATCTTATTTCAATAGGCTGCAATGGTTAAAAGTCTCACAACGACTGGAGTGGCATTCTTTAGTGCTTCTATTTAAAATTCTACGCGATCGGCAACCTTCCTATCTTTTGCAACGTTTTAAGTTCCTAAGCGATCATCACAACCGTGACACTAGGTCTCGCGCAAACCTATTACTTTCTATTCCTCACCATAACTCATCCTTTTATTCGAAGTCCTATACAGTTTCTGTATCCCGTAAGTGGAACGGACTGCCAATTTCCATCAGAGACTCAACTTCATTAACAAGTTTTAAATCTATGCTTTACAGTTACCTCCTAGAGCAACACAACTAAGATATGTTTGAATATCTCAAATCGTCAATTTATATCAAATAAATACTAGTATTCCTTTAGCTGTCAACGTAAATTTAATTGTAAGTCGATAATGTTAGTTTATATATAGCCTATATATTCTCATGGTACGCATTGCATTGCATTTATATCTATATTTTTCGTGTGTGTGTGCGTGTGTATGTGGTTAGTGAACTTTAGATTATCTAAAATCTGTAGAGTTTTGTTTTGTTTCCTCTCTTTTATTTTTTGCTTTATTTTGTTTACAAATAGGAACTTTATTGTATTATAAATCTCTTCCATCTTAGTAGTGTTTACCAAAACTGTTAATTACTCTCTGCATTCATGGTTGAGTGGTAGAAAATGCCGTAAGGTTTAACTTCGCCATGTAAAACAAGGCGTAAACAACTAATGCCTTGGTAAAAAACGTTCGCCGTGTTCCTCGCTGAATTTGCCAAGATTGTCGGGGAAGTGAGAGATATGGTTCTGGAGGAAATTAACTTTAACGCTCATTCTACAACCCGATCTTCTCCCATGTCATTCACAATTTCCATTTAGTTTGCAGCCTTGTGGTTCCCCAGAACATTTTCCGCTACTTTTTGCAAACCGAGCCAAACTTCTTCTTGCTGATCACTCATTGTTGCAGTGAAATGCTGGTCCTGCATCAGGGTTCAAATTTGAGGACCGTCAATTATGTCGGATCCCGGTTTTGGCTCACTCTTGTTTGGAAATTTGATATGCAGGTAATGAAATGCAGCACTATCGGTTGGTAGGGTCACAATAAATTGCCTCGTCAAACCACGTTTTATGTGTAGTGGGGGGCAGAAGCGCTTTCTCTGGGGCAACAAGTGGATCACGCAGTACGCTCTTCTCACCAGGAACAAACTGTGTTCCTGCCCGCTACTCCTTTCTGTCCTAGTGCTCAGACGTACCATTTGTGGCTAATATCGCGATTTTTTTTAGAAAATTCTTCATTTCTCTAAAATGGAGGATGACTGGCGGAAAGGTGAGTACTTTTTCTTCAAAGCTTGACTCAACTCGTACGTATATATGCTTACTTTCCGTGAAGCAAAATGGTCGCATACCAGTGTAATTCTAATATTCAGTGGAGATTTATGCTTCTGAAATTATTCAACTATTTTTGGCTTATTTCAATATTTGTTATCTTCCTTATTCCAATATTAACTATGTTAGTTTCGGAACTATTCCGGATTCGAATCAAGTGAATGTGAAAAATTATATTATCTAGATAGTTATTTGAATAATATTCGGATGAATAATTATCCAGATAATTCTTATAGTCTTAGACTATCCAGATGTTAATATGGTAAAAAAAAGTAAAGCTATCCCCTGTGCCATACGCACGCGCCGTGAATGTGGAGGTAGCGCCCCACATATTCTCAACCTATAGTACGTAGTGAGGTGGGATGACCAGTCCCACGCTCGACCGCCTTTACCTTCTTAAGGTGCCCAGGAATACTACGGACACTCTGGTACTCAATTTGATAGGAGGCTGAGTGCACTTCAGAGCGCCAGGCATGGGAACACTGCGAGAAAAGTCTGCAGCGTCCTTGCCGGGATTTGAACCTGGGCCGCCTGATTCGTAGTCAGATGCGCTACCGCCTGAGCCACATCAGTTTCTTTTATGATACTGTAAGACAAAAGTCCTAGACAGATTTCGCCAGGATTTTCGGTTTGGAATGGGGGGTAAGTCAAAATAGGGAGAGTGTAAGTGGAGTTCTTCACAGCTTCTATCGATTTTTGACCGTAATTTTTTTTAAGTTGGGAATGTTCTCGAAGATTTTAAGGAGTGACACCCCCCACAGGGGGTCTGGTGGAATCACTGGTCCCAGATCTAGTTCCTGTTCAGGTTCGTATTTCTAAATTTGTTGCTGCATAATTTAAGTGTTCTAAGCCGATAAATAAAAATAAAAATAAACAAGTTAAAGGTTACAAAAATCATGAATTTATAGTTACACTATATACAAAATTATCAACAAATGCCAGCTTGATATTTGTTATAAGGGTCATTCTCCAGAAATGGGGCATTTTGTGAAGCTGCATTTTTTTTTCTCACAAAAGATAAGCCCGAAATTACTTTATTTGCTTCCATTTGTTTCTTAAAACACTTCTAACAACTGGGCCAGTTTTTATTCATTCTCATATTTTAATAATATTTATGTTATTTAATATCAAAGATGCTTAATATCAACTCCATGGAATGAAACTCACCTTCATTTCATGTTTGAGATATGTTTTCAGTATCTGTTTTTAGTTTTGCAGTTAATTTTCAACAATTATTCTTCAGAACAATTTAGTTCGAAACACGAATCGTTATTAAATCGAAAATTAGCCTATTAGTATGAGAATTACATTTACTGAAATACATGACAAAAACTTGTAATAAAAGTGTGAAGCTGGCAACACTGAACAACATTTTTTTTTTTGCATGCATGATACAGGACGCATCCAGCTTAGTCTCGTTTCAATGGAACTGGAAGCAAGATGACAGTCGACTTACTGTGGAATAGAAAGTTAAAATCAGGTGTGTCTCACTTACTAATCATCAACTCCATGGAACTCATAATCATAGTATTTTATTTTAATTTCGGTGTCCTATAATCGTGAGGAGAAGCCAAACACTGAACATTTTATTCATGCTTCATCGTGGAATTCTATTCTCACTGTAAGGAACATGGCAACGAGAAAAGTAAAAAAGAATGTCAACTTTATGGACATCAACTCCATGGAAATTACTCTATATTTTGTACATGGAATAAGTAAATAAATAGTACAGTATTGATCTCTGAGTGCCTTCAAAATGTATCCAAAATGCCTCCAAGATTCCTACAAACTAACATCTTCACAATTTAATGTAGTTCAAACATTTTTTTACTATCCCAAAAGCAAGGGTTTCCGCCAGGAGTTTCAATTTGCGCGGGGTGTAAAGTCAAAATTGGGAAGTAAAGTTTCGTACCGTTTCTATCGACTTTTCACAGCAAAACTTTTAAAGTTGTGGGGGTGTTGTCGAGACTTTGGGAAGTAAACAGGTCCCACAGGGGGGGTCTGGCGGAATCACTGCCACAAGCCCTGTTTCTGGAGAATTATCCATAACTGAAATCTATTTTCTATTCTTTTGTCTTAATTTTAAAATGAGAAAAGAAAAAGAAAAATAATTGATAAATATGCAAAAAATAATAATAATGAAGCTGTTCAGGTAACCACTTTATAAATTTCAATCACCTAAGATGACTAGACTTTAGAGGGTACCCTAACGTTAATACAACAGTTGTAGATAGTACGTGATGCTCTAGTGTACGATAAAAGGGCCCCCACACGTTCAAATGAAGCTTCAAACGGTTTCATAAAACAATGGTTTGATCGAACCGTTTGAAGCAGGCTACACGCGCCCACACGTTCAAACCAATAACTTCCAACCAAGTTCTAATTCAGTCCAAAACTGACTTTCCAGATGAAATTTGTTTCCAACGAGGTTTGATGATATTCTGACCAACTCATCAAACCATCAAACTAAAAGTTTGCCCTTCTGACCGTTTGATGCGAGCCCATACACAGTCCAACGAGCTTCATACCTTTGTTTATCGCACCGTCTAAAGCTACGTTTGAACGTGTGGGGGGGGCCTAATACCAGGTGTATGCATAAGTAGTTTCCGGTTTACCTAAGAGATGGAGCTAGCAAAAAGTACGCAGCGTATTCATTTGACACATACGTCATTTTGTTCGTCTGACAAAAAACTACAAACACACACAAGTTGAGTCCGCCAAACACTAGCGTCTTTGTTTTATCGTTCAGTGATCATGTCGAAGTTTGTGCCTGAAAAAGAACATTTGCGGCACGCATTGCTTTTGTCATTTAATCAAAAGAAAAAGGCTGTTGAAAGTCATCGTATGTTGGTAGAAACATATGGTGAACACGCTCCATCGATTAAAACATGTGAGACATGGTTTCGACAATTTAAAAGTGGTGATTTCAATGTGAAAGACAGTGCGCGCTCTGGAGACCACAAAAGTGCGAAAACGAGCAATTGCAGGTGTTATTGGAGGATGACCCAACTCAAACTCAACAGCAATTGGCAAAAGCATTAAATGTGTCACAAGAAACAATCAGCAGACGTTTACGAGCAATGGGGAAGATCAATAAACTGGGTAAATGGGTCCCACACGATTTGAATGAACGTCAAATGGAAAATCGCAAAGTCACTTGTGAAATGATGATTCAACGCCACGAAAGAAAATCCTTTTTGTATCGAATAGTGACGGGTGACGAAAAATGGATTTATTTTGAAAACCTGAAGCGGAAAAAATCGTGGCTTTCAACTGGCGAAGCCGGTCCTTCAACACCAAGGCCAAAATGCTTCGGCAAGAAGACCATGCTTTGTGTCTGGTGGGACCAGAGCGGTATTGTGTATTATGAACTCTTGAAGCCCGGCGAAACCGTTAATGCACAACGCTATCGCCAACAAATGATTAATTTAAATCACGCATTGATCGAAAGACGACCGGAATGGGCCCAAAGACATGGCAAAGTGATTGTGTTACACGACAATGCGCCGTCTCACACAGCGAAACCAGTGAAAGACACCTTGAAATCGTTTGGATGGGACATCCTTCCGCACCCGCCGTTTTCCCCAGACCTGGCGCCATCTGACTATCACTTCTTCGCATCAATGGGGCACGCGCTCGCAGAGCAGCACTTCAGCAATTTCGAAGACGTTGGAAAATGGCTCGACGAATGGTTTGCCACAAAAGCCAGGCACTTTTTCTGGCATGGTATGCATCAATTACCTGAAAGATGGGCGAAATGTGTAGAAGCCGATGGCCAATATTTTGAATAAAACAAAATTAATTTCCCTTGAAAATTACATTTTTTCTTTACCAGAAAAACCGGCAAGAACTTATGCATACACCTGGTAGTTAAGTAAGTGCTGATTGTTCACTTCAGTACAAATAGAAATATTCATGTTTCTTACTCTCTTATTCATGTTTCTTACTCTATCTTTTCTCATGTCTCTCCCTCTTTACTTCCTTCCTTTCTATGTATTTCTGTCCATCTTGATTCATTTCTAGGGGCCACGGTTGCTTAGCTGGTAGAGCACTCATCTCTGGTGCTAGGGGTCGTCGGATCGATCCCTGCTCATGCCATGCGGGCTTTCCCGTTTCCTCTCACTTTCTTCATCCCATCATCATCCACACGACCTGAGCCATAGCTACCTAAAGACTTTAAAATAAATTCAAATTGATTCCTTTCTTTGTGTGTTCTCCCCAGTTTATATCAGATCTCTTTCCTTTTTTCTTTATTGGCTTGCTTTATTTCGCTCTTCCTCTCTTTCTTCTTTTATATTCTTTATCATTCTATTATTTTTTCCTTCTTTCCTTTTCTTCTTGCATTCTTAATAGTTATTTTTTTCTTCCTACCACCCTTTCCTTCTTTGGTTATTTCTATCTTTCCTTCCTTCATTTTGTGCTTCTATCGCTCTTTCATTCATTACATAGCCTTTTTCCTACCTTCTTTTATGTTTTCTGCCTTTTCCTCCATCTTTCGTTTTATTTCATTCCTTCTTGCTTCTTTCTATCTTTCTTTCTTCCTAATTTCTTTTCTACTTCCGTTCTGTCTTCCTTTGTTCTTTGTTTTTGGAACTTTCTTTCATTCGTTCTTTATATCGTTCTATCTTATTTCCTTTTTTATTCTTCCTTTCTTTTTTCTAATACTTTCTTTGGTCCTTTCTTTCTTTTCTTCTGCCGTTCTTTATTTCGTTCTTTATCTCTAGCTTATTTGCTTTATGGTATCTTCTCTCATTCGTTCGTTCTCTCGTCCCTTATTTCAGTCTTTTCATTCGTTTTTTGATATTTCAGATCACCAGTTGCCTTAGGAGACTTAGAAACCAAATAGAAATCCTTTCGTAAAATCATTTCATTGCTTCTTAGTTCAATGTTAAGGCTAAATCTCTCTCTCTCTCTCTTTTCTATGGAAGTTTGATTTTTTTACTTGTTCACGTAAATATGTGCAGCTTTGTGTCCATTTGCTCTATATTCAATCATTTCTAGAAGAAAAAATTTGTCCCTAAGGGAAACCCAATCAATAATACGTTCTGGGAAGTAGAATTCGCTTTCATTTTTCTCTAGGAACAAAATGGAATCGGTGGAACCTTACAATAAATATAGCCTACCTAAAAAGTAGTACTTCGAAGGAGTTTGAAAAAAATACATCTGGAAATACAGTAACGAATCTTATAAAAATATATTGTCAACTAAAAGACAACAAGGATGAAAATTAAAATGATGAGTAAATTGTATTTTGATTGGTGGAAAGAATCTTTAAAATAAAATACTTTCCAATGTCTCTCTTTTTTACTCAAAACGCATCGCACGATCTAAAACTCTATCCAAGTACAGTATCTTAAGGCTACAGGCCGTCAATTACAGTTACGAGTTCTGTAAACTAGAGTACACTCTGAAATTTGGAACCCTCTTCATTTAATGCAAATTGAAAGGGTGCAATCCAAATATTAACCTATTTCTCCTACACAGTAAAAAATTATTAGTGTTTATTGTCACCCTAAAAGGAGTAATAGAACACCTCTACCTTGACAGCAAATCCAGTGTTGGCTAACACCATCTGGGGTGTACGAAACACCGTTCTGGTGTTGACAACCACCTCTAAAGGTTTAGAAACACCGTTACCGTTGTTAAATTGCACTGTTACAAGTGCTAATCAACACAATTGAAGATGTTCCCTAATACTTCTAGCCGTGCACTTTCAACACTGGTTACTAGGGTGACTAACCGTCCCGGTTTGGACCCTCAAAGTCTCGCGTCCGGGCAGATCTTCCCCGGGACGCCTAAAGTCTTGGTTTTGTTCTAAATTATATAGCCTATGTTTAAGATAAAAAATAACAAAAAAAAAACCTTTTTAGACATACTTTTCTTAAATTTGCACTAAAAAGTAAAAACATAATTTTGTTTATGCGTAACTAAAAAGAAAAGCATAAGGCGCACTCTCGTATAAAGCCAATTTATAAGTTCTTGAATTGGCCCGCCCCATGCTTGTTTAGTAATGCATAAACAAAAATACATATTTTTATTTATTTTTTACTTTTTAGTACCAATTATTTAAGAAAATTTTATCTTTAAAAACTTTTTAATTATTTTTTTTCGAGTTATTTCGGTGTTCGGGTACTTTTTCTGAAGCTATTATTCTGTGACTCAAATCCTAAAGATTTCTGCAACCAGCCACACGCCACTTCGTCACAGGCTAGTATTTATTTTAGGATAAATAAGTCCGTATTAAAAAAAACATTAAAACATGCTTTTAAAATATATAAATGTAGAGAAATATATGAAAGTAACAATGGAATATTGTATTGTTTACTACCCGACGTACGTCGCTGTGCAAAGTTTCATCATTGTATGACGTCGCGAAATGAGTTAAATTGACATTGCAAAATTTGAGGACACCACGAACCATTGTGAACTAAAGAAAAGAATGTAAAAACAACGAATATCAACAAAGAAATCGTTTATGCACACTCTACTTGATAAGTGTGGTACCCAATAAATATTTCGGTATTTTCTCTGAATCATCCTGAGATAAACACCGATCATTCTGCATGGATACAATTGGAACGGGCAGCACCCTGTCAAACGTGAGGTTTAACGTTATCTCCATTTACATGTATTCCTTCTTCGAGATTGCCTCAAGCATAGTGCTGTTACTCATCGTACCATTAATTTTATCTTATATATTCATTCTAAGTGATAACCTTTTCATTTGTTAATTGAATTGCATCTTAATGTTAGATGCTGAGAAGATAGAACACCGAAAATAAAAAATGAAGAAAAAATAAATTTTTTTACAGTGTACATTAATTTTACTCGAAAACCATTAGGTCTATCAGAAAAGACAAGAGGAGACCAAAATTGTAGAGTATCATATGTATATGAAAACAGAAAAATAGATCTTACTGATATGTTTATTCGCTCCGGAGATATGGGCGTTTTTCTGAAACACTACATATTGGAGGTTTATGGGAGTTAGGAGGGAAAGCTCCAGGGGAACAGGCGGGACTTTTAAGGAAATACTTCTGTTATGGTGTTGTAATATGCAAATATTCAGCTTTCTCCTAATTAGTTCCGACATAAATCCTTCATTTACTAGAGTAATATATTTGCTTTAAAAAAACAGTTGACTCTGTGGCAAAATATAAAACCTCAAAATGAACATCCCATTTTAAGACGCATTGTGGGGCAAAAGTGATACGGTGGGCGGGGTGGAAATGATAGGCTTCAGAAGTGTTTTATTCTATTTTGACGTAAAGCTCAGAATATTGAGAGAGTATGTTAATGTTCCAGAAGTACAAAATATTTTTCTAAGTTAATGTAAGTCTTTGTCGATATAAAAGAACATCTTTAGAACTGATGCGTCATTAGTAGTGTTAATGAAATGAATATCGAAAATAAAGCAAAAGTACAATGAAATCGAAAATCACGTTCACATGGTAAGAAAATAGTCTAATAATGTATTTTTTAATTTAATACTGTTTAGTTTGTTCTATTAGTATGATTTTTTAGTTTGTTTGGTATATTCCAGTAGCTATTTACAGGTATTTTCAAACTTTCCTGGTCACATCTCCGGTGTCCAGTTCACACAAAGATAGCTGGATTCGTCGTTGTTAGAGCAACGTATAACACATATTTCTAAGCTAAAATTATACGTTTCTGTGCTGTTTCCTGAAATTGGGTGAAATTTTTACAGCTGATACACAAAGCTCATAGCTATGTTGTTGTAGCTTCATGGACTCTTTACATGTGCCGTTGCTTCGAAATTCTACATGTATCAAAATAGCCCTATGGGGGTCTCACAATAGCTCCACGTATGTGGCTATTCTAATACATCCTTCCTTTTTTTTAATACTTAAAGGCATCCGACAACAGTTTAGATTCTCATACGCCTCTTCAGTCCTGAAAGTCATTGGTTTAGTGAGAACTGTTTGTTTTTTTTATGTTTTGGGTAGGTTAGGACATCGAAAGTACAAAAATACTTTTTTCGCGCGGAAATAATGCATGTATTCGATATTGAATACAAGGGGATTCAATATTTTAGTATATAATTATATATGAACTATTATATTTCGCTTCCACACAAATAATGCCGATTTGCATATTTTCATGCATTGGCAAACACCTGAATTCAAGCAACATGAAACAATTTGAAATAATTCGTATTCAAATGGAGCAGATATACCCCTTATTTCATACATTTACAACTTGAATCTTGTTTGTCTTTACAACTTTCCATTTTACATTTCTGTGCCATTATTCCCTTTACAACCTCGGGCCAAACAGTAGCAATTCGTGGCTTTTTTATAGTGTAGGTACCGTAAATGCTTCAAATTCAGAATATCCGGAATATCTCACTCGCCATGACAGGAGATATGAAATAGTACGTCCGATTTTTCACCACTTGTTGTCGATACATTAATTTCCTAGAATTAGAGTTGTGATTTGCTCATGTATTTTCAAAAATCTCTCCATCCATAAAGTTGATTATTTATTATATTTCTTTCGACTGCAGGAAGGTCCTGAGATCCTACATGCACAAATCGTCTCTGGGTGCAAACCGTTTTCCGGAATTGAATTCTATTGATGGCCTTTAAGAATCTAAAGCTTAGGACGAGATAGAGGAGGGAAAAAGATATGAGAAGATATTGGCCAGTGCCTAGTATGACTGAGGGAAAACCCTGGTAAACTTCAGTCAAGATGGTCGACTGCTGGGATTGAACCCACAACCTCCCGAATCTATGCCAGTCCTCTCTCTTCCGGAGTATCATAATTGAGATTATAATGGATATTTAATGTAGGACCATCTTCACAATAATCACTGGACAAATCAGCATCGCTTTGTAGCAATAGTTATTCTCTCTATTGTAATAATATTGTACCGGAAGAGAAAAAACATACGTTACATAGAATACAAAATACTATTGAAACAATTGATTTACATAAAATATTTCACTTACTACTCGTTTACATTGAATTATTATTTTAAGCAATGCAGAACGTTTCTCCATTGTAAAAACGCTCTACGATAGGTGATGGAAATATCAAAACATTGTCGCGTTACTGAGATACTCCGCCTGAATGTCTATAGGCAGAAAATTTTCCACCAACATGGTCTAATGTGAAATTACTATTACACCTTACTACAGTGCGTCAACACCAACAATGATTTGTATATGCAGTCTATTAAATAAGTTCTACGAAGTGAGAGAAAGAAATTGCGTTTACAAGTAGGACACCAACAGGAAATGCTTCTCATTCCTTGGGCATTTGCAACTGGTTGGATCCTGTTATATTCATTTGAATACATGGTATTTCAGAGTAGTATTATCCACATTGATAATGTGCGACTACTAAGTTTTTCTCACGCAATACAAAATATAGACTTTCAAGAAGTTATTTTCAAATACATGTGTCAGAAGCAATATATTTTAGAATAAAAAAAGGAATTTAAATTTCTTGTTTCGCCTAACATGCGCCATGCTTCCCGCCAAACAAGAGAATGACAGGCCTAGCGATATCCCTTCGCTAAAGTGTTAAAGTCATGTGTATGCAAGCAAATACATGCAGTCTCAACACCAAATTTGTTTCCTCCTTCATTTAAAGGAGCACAGGAAACAAATATTCAAATGAATACTCAGGGAACGAACAGGCATCAGACAATTTTGTAAGTTAACGTGCAGTTAAAATCCTCATACGATTTCCTATCTTACGATATTTTTGGACTATGTAGCTGCATCCAGAGAAAAGTTTTATTTTGTCATGAATAGGATCCGGGTTCAAATGTTTTAAGGTTAATGTAAGGCAACGATCTCCAACAAAAGATGGAAGCACTACCTCTGTATATGTCTCATGTATTTTTATCTTTGCACGAAATTTCAATCCGGCTCCTACAAATTCAAGCCTAGAGGTCAAACTTTCAGGGAAGAAAGTTCATAACCGATTCAAGAGTTCGATCAATGCAGACATCTTTTGTTCATTGTTATAGGTTTTGATATTCACAACAACAATCAAGCGACTTCAACAATGAAGAAAAACAAAAATAAAAAATCGGCATTGATCGAACTCTTGAATTTATGAACTTTCTTCCCTGAATGTTTGACCTCTCTAGTCTTGAATTTTTAGGAGCAGCATTGAAATTTCCTGCAATGATGAAAATACATTAGACATATACGGAGGTAGTGCTGCCATCTTTTGTTGGGGGAGATCGTTGCTTTACATTAACCTTAACCTATTTTATTCCTTACTTGCTAACTTCACTATTGTAACATATATTCTTGTTTCAGTCATTTCTTAATCGAATTTACGAATCCTATAGGTCAGTGTTTCCCAATCTGGGGTCCGAGGACCCCTAGGGGGCCGCGACAAGCATGTAAGGGGGCTGCGATAGTTTGATGTGTAACGGAAATTTAGTTCCAAATATTTACATCATTTTTTGCATATTTAATTTTATAAAATAATTTTAAAACATAATAGTCGGGGATGCTTCACGTACTTTTTTTTTTATCTCGAAGTCCGACTAAATGCACTTGAAGCGTATGCGCGGAGAAACGTCTAAGTGACATTTTCAAATAAAAAATCACGAGTACATAAGGGGAAGAATATGAGGCATAAAATATTCATATTTGCACCGAAGATATGTTATACCAAAGCCCACTTTTGTGCAAAGTATGAATATTTTATGAATCACATTTTCCCTGTTATATACAAAAATGTACCCGTGATTTTTTTTAAGTTTGAAAATGTCACTTAGACGTTTGCTCGCGCATAAGCTTTACTTCTTGTTTTCTGTGTGCAGGTCTTAACAGTACCGACCACTCCAAGAGCACAAACATTCTCTTCGATCACAGTTTTTAGTTAGTTTCTCCTATTTCTTCTCTCCTCTTCTCTGGATTCTTGTTACAGTTAACACAAAAATACGCACTAAAACAGGGGAAAAGGATGAGAAAATATCTGCCCTGTTGAACTTTGCTCTGCTGCACTAATTTACTGTTGTTCATCACGTAAGCTAGCTTCCCCGCCCAAAGTCGGCCGCGGTGACAGATATACTGTATGTCGAGTAACATTTGCTAGTCTTTGAGTGACCACTGTTGTTACATTGGAGGGGACAGACAAGAGAAAGATACTAGCCAAAACACAACTGGAAACAGTTTCACATAAGTTCGGTGCTTTTTGTGTGTATGTACGTGTGTGTGTGTGGGGAGGGGGGTTCCAAAAACATTGGAGCCAAAATTGGTCTCAACAAGACACTTCTTGCAGTTGAGTTTCCGTTATTATTGAAGTTCGGCGTGTGAGAAGTTCGTTGTTCGCTCTGTGTGAAGTTCGTTGTTCGGTCTGTGAGAAGTTAGTGTGTCTTTTTATCAGGGAGGTTTTAATTTCTTTCAGTTACTTGTATAATTGTTTCTGTTAACTTCTGTGTTAATCTGTACGAAAAATGGATCGGTGGCTTAAATCGGTCTTAGTAAAACGTGCGTTACCAACGAACGGTGAAGCTGCAAAACATGACGGTAAGCCTACGCCTTCATGTAGCAAAAATGATAATGTAGTGGCTAAGAAATTGGGTAAATATTTCCCGAATTATTTACAATTGGGATTTTCGGTTATTGAACGAGATGGTGATCAGAAACCACAGTGCGGTGAGGTGCTATCAAATGAAGCCATGAAACCTTCGAAATTACGACGACATCTTGAAACAAAGCACAGTGCTTCAGTGAACAAACCCATTATCTTTTTAAAAATAAATTAGCGGAACTTACCCAATCACAAAAAGTAGTTAGAGACATTGTGTCAGGCTCAAACAATGAAAATGCTGTTTTAGCTTCATACGAAGTATCTCTACTGATTGCGAAAAAGGGACATCCTCATACAATTGGTGAGTACTTAATTCTTCCGACAACGAAGGCAATAGCTCGCAATTTGCTTAGCGAAAAACATTCCAAGGAACTTTCATTTGTGCCTCTCTCGAACAGCACTGTAAGCGAAGAATCGACGAAATGGCTGAAAACGTAAAGGACATTGATACAACGCTTGAGTTCCAGTGAGTATTCTTCTTTACAATTAGATGAAAGTACTGATATCTCGGGACATGCAAATTTGGTAGCTTTTGTTCGATATGAACGCAATAACAAGGTTCATGAGGACTTTTTGTTTTGTAAAGTACTTCCGTTACATACAACTGCAGAGGTCTTGTTTAATAGTCTTAATAAGTTTATCCTTGAGAATAAACTTGATTGGGTTAAATGTATTGGGATTAGTACAGATGGGGCTCGGGCAATGTCAGGCAGACAAAAAGGACTTTTTGTGCGTGTCCAGGCTGTTGCGCCCTCTGCCAAGTGGACACACTGCAGCATTCATCGTGAAGCATTGGCTGTTCGTGAAATGCCATCCAAGATGAAAGATGTTTTCGATGCATGCGTTAAAATTGTAAATTTTATCAAGGCTCGTCCGCTTAATTCCAGAATTTTCGCTGTATTGTGTAAAGAAATGGGAAGTGATTATGAACATTTACTTTTACATTCTGAGGTACGCTGGCTATCTCGCGGAAAAGTTCTGACTCGCTTATTCGATCTGCGTGATGAGGTGAGACTTTTTCTGATTGATTCGAAATTGTAACCAAAACTAAAGGACTGCTTAAATTACTTTTCTTGGCTTTCGACGCTTGCTTATTTGTGAGATATTTTCTCGTTTCTGAATACATTAAATTCAAGTCTCCAAGGTTCCATTGTTACTGTATTTTCAGTGGATGACAAAACTGAGGCCACAATTAAAAAAATTAAAGTTTGGGTTCGCCGAATCGATAATAAGGAATACGATTCCTTTTCCACGCTGAACGACTTTCTGTCGACAAGTGAAACAAAACTCCCAAGTGAAGATCGTGAAAGCATGAAGGAGCATTTGTCTTCTTTGGGTTCCCAGTTGAGAGCCTACTTTCCGGTTTCCAAAGAGAAAAACAATTGGATGAAGAACCAGTTTCTAAATAATGAAAATAGCTATCACAAAATGAAGAAGACCAGCTTATTGAGTTGTCTTGCGATTCCTCGTTGAAGATGATGTTTCCTAGTTTATGTTTGTTAAACTTTTGGTTACATGCGCGGTCTTTGTATCCTGATGTTTCGAGGAAGGCAATTTCACATCTAATGCCTTTCGCTACTACTTACTTGTGCGAGTCAACATTTTCTGCACTTGTCTATATGAAAAATAAGTACAGATACAGACTTGATATAGAACCAGATCTGCGCCTGAAAATATCTACTTTGGAGCCAGATATGAAAAAGTTGACGGCCGGAAAACAACACCAGCCATCTCATTGAGTAACCGTAAGTAAACAAAATTGTTAGTTTTTGTTATTATTACTACTAATTCACAATTCGCAGTGGTGTTAGCAATCTGTATAGAAATTGTGCGTCTTTTTTAAGCTACAGATGTTGCAAAAAGATATATTGATACTATATGTTTAATGTTTTCCTTAGTTGTAGGAGCAGGGGTACGCAAAGAAACTAGTAAGAAATCATGGGGTCCGCCGCCTCGAAAAGGTTGGGAAACACTGCTATAGGTCCTTAAAAAGGCTAAAAGTGGGTTTAGAACCTAAAGAGAAACTAAATTTATCATTTCAGAAAAACAAATAATAGAAGTTGGTATTAATACATCAACTCCTATCGTTCATTCGAAGAACGTACAGGAATGTGCATTTGTTTTCACCTTTCTTTCAGTCTTTGCTGTTTTCTTGTTGCCTAAAGGTTTTAAATACAATTCAATTATTGTTTTCGTTACGTGTGTGGAAGTCTTGCGAAGTTTATGTACCGCGAAGCTGGTAATTGTGTGGCGTGGTATATTTTCCTTGCTAAGAAAGTGGAATTATTCACTTTAACACCGCTTAACAAGGAATGCGGCTTTAAAATTAACTTGTTGCTGTGGTCCAATAGATTACGGTTAAAGATTTTATGTAAAAAAGACAGCACACTTCATGTTTAATATAAAGAGATTATTAAGTGATGTTCCAAGTTTTTGTTTTGTATGGTAATCCTTAAGTATATGTTGAAGAAGTATGAGCTTTGAATAATGATTTCTTTTCTTTAACCTTATTTTTGCTTTATGTTTAATAAATCTTTAACATATAAAGGAAAATATGTTTGCAATTAATTATCTCCTAGTTATTTCATTATAATGCAAATATTTGTTAGTTTAATGCATGAACGGTAGAAAAGAATAAAATCCTAAAATAAGCTAAATTAACTCTTTATAAATCCTAGAACGATGTTTATAAAATTCTAGAAATCCGGAGTCTAGTTATAAATGTGTAAAAATAATTTTCCGGGCCACCTGAGAGTGAAAACCATTCTTTAGTTGTACAACTTTACTACTTCTGATAAACCACAATTTGCCATATTCATGTTCACTCTTGTATAATAATTTTAGCTTTAATTTCTTGGAATTATTTTATGGACAAAATAGTTTATTTGTTTCTTTGTTTTCCACTTATGGTGCATCACATATTGATTCTGTAGAACGAAGGCCGTTCTTAATTATTATTCTGCACGAAAAGTATGACGTGTGTTACAAAAAGGACATAACAATAAAAAAAAGGCATCCTTGTAACATTAGGAGGAAAACACGCCATGTCACTCACCTACTTAACCATAAAACGAACTATTTGGCATCAATAATATTGACTTTAATAACTACGCGATAGTAATAGGAAAAGAAAAGTAGTCAGTAAAAATACATTGACATGTTTACTGCGTTTGAAAAACAGAACTTAGCATTCGATCGAGGGATACCAGTGTATGATGAATAGCAGAGAGTACAATTCGTACGACTAAGTTTAGGCTGAGTTGACACACTAATTTTTATAGGATCAATCGAATACATACCATCAATAGATTGGAAAAAATATTTCTGGTTTAAATTCTAATTTTCATCGAAAAGATTGCTTGAATGTATTTCTAGCTTATTTTTAGCGCACCCGTACCGGGAAACGATAAGTTTATAATGTTTGTCCGTTTGTGCTTCCTTAGATCTCAGAAACTACAAGTCAAACCGAGATGAGCGATATACCATTAGAATCGTCGTGGTTTGAAAGGGTGGCGAAAACTATCACTTTAACCCTAAAGATGGTAGGTCCTTTTAAATCGCTTGGCTTTTTCTGTCTATACCCTCTCTAGATCTCGGAAACTACAAGTCGGACAGAGATGTTTTATTCACCTTTGAATTCATGGTCGTCTGAAAGAGTGGGGTAATCTATAACGTTGACTATTTTTCGGTGTAATTCTTTACGGAACATTTGATGCTATACGAGGACGCTTTGGCTTTGTCTACAAAACCATAACTTAGCTTGTTCTTTTATTATTTTTCACTCTAAATACGAATTTCACACCAATCACATTAGAGTAATTATTGATTATTTCGAATACGTTAGATTCCATATCGGTTAAGTATCAGTGACAGTCCAATAGTATTTTACTAAGTTGTAAATAACAAAACAATAAACTATTCCCATGGAGTGATACACGTCTCTTCTTCGTGCTGAAGTTACGTGTTCGTAACATGCTTTTTTAAAAGAATAGTGAAAGAGACTTTTTAAAGGCATACCGGTACTTTTCTTAAACTTCATAAATTCTTCAACTGGCGCGCCGCATGCTTTTCTCTTTAGTCATGCATAAACAATTGTATTTTTTTTACTTTTTAGTAGTAATTGTTTTAAAAAATTGATGTCTTTGAAAAGTTATTATTTTTCGAGTTATTTCGGTGTTCGGATACTTTTTCTCAAGCTAATGTTTTGTGACCCAAATCCTGAAGTGTTCTGTAACCAACTATGATATTCTCCATACGAAAGCTTTGCTTTTATATACCAAAGGTAAAATAAAATAATGGCTGAGCAAAGCACTACAATTTATTTTAAAAAATTAAAATTTTTGTAAACGTTTTCGCCGACTACCAAAACACTCGGCTTCCTCAGACACACTAAATCATATACACAACACAACCTCCAGTGAGAGAGTTCCGTGGTTCCTGATTGGCTCTTATCAGAAGTTCCCAGCCAATCCCGTACCGACTACAAAAAGTGAATTTTTAATTACCCCCCCTCTCCTGCTCCTACTACCTTTATCTTACAAAATCAAATTAAGCCTTTTTCCTCTTCCTTCTTGGACAAACTATTTAAATAAGAAAATAAAATAGAAACTAAATAAAATAAAATGAGCAATAAAATAAACAAAACTAATTATACAATAAAAGAAAAATAAGGAAAACTAAAAAATATACAATAAATAAAGAAATAAATAAAACTAAAAAGTTAAAAATAAAAAATAAAGAGTAAAAAAATAAATAATAACAAAGCAACACTGTACATCCTTACAACAATAATACAATCTATATTTTCAGGCTTCTCAATAACTTATCCCACTGGTCATCAATTTTAAGTCCCGCGTTCCAGTTCATCGCTTTTCCACCTTCAACTTCTATAAATCCTGCTTCTTTCCATTTTCTGACCATCCTTCTGTCTTCCTGTCCTAACACTTTTACTTCACTCCAATCCACTAAATGTCCCGTGTCTCTTATATGTTTATATATAGCATTTCTGTCCCTCTCCAACCTAATACCAGCTTTATGTTGCTTTATCCGCTCTTTTAACCTCTTTCCCGTTTCGCCTACATAACACATTTCACAATCACTACACTGGATTCTATATATCACTCCCTTTTTCTCCATAATTTCCTTCCCCTCCTCTTCTCTCTTCACTTTTTTCTTCTACTTTTCTCTTATGACGTCCAGTAGCCTCTTGCTTCCTTTTCTGTAAGTTAAAATACCTCCCATCTTCTTCAACATTCTCTTTATCACTTCTGTATCCTCTCCTATACTCTCTATCCCCCACCATAGTTTCTTCTCTTCTTCTCCATATTCCTTTTGTTCCGCTCTTTCTTCTCCTTGTCTCTCGGTCTCTCCTTTCCCTCTTAACTTCAACCTCCTCTTATCATATCCATTTCTCCTTAACTGCTCATGAAAAACTGTTATCCCTTCCTCTGCCTTTTCTTTTTCACTGCTGACCTGCCTAATTCTTTCTTCCATGTTTCTTATGAAGTTTCTCTTTGTCGACTAATCCACATCACTCCTAGCATGGCAATAGTTCCCGGACGCACAACTTTTTTGGTACCATTCCATGTATATCTTCCCTTCCTTCTTCTTAATCCTCATATCTAAAAACACTATGGTATCATCCTTTTCCACTTCCAACTCCAGTTCTATGCCTTTCTCTCTGTCTTCAATTTCTTTTACAAATTTCTCCAACTGCCTTTTCGTGCCCTTCCATATCCACAAACAATCGTCAATATATCTACTAAAGAACACTAACTTGTCACCTCCTTTTAACCGAACCTTCTTTTCCCATTCATTCATAACAATCTCCGTAAGCACTGGGCTCAACTTTGACCCTATGCTCAGTCCCTCCTTAATTCTGACCAACCTATCACCTATGACACAATAACTTTTCTTCCATATAGCTCTCAGAGCCTCCTTTATCCCTTCCCCACTCCAGCCATTAATCCTACTATCCTTCATATGTTCTGTTATGACACTCACTATGTTCTTCCTTCTTAAGCTCGGGAACATGGCTTTTACATCCACACTGAACACGATCACATTAGCTCTGATCTCCCTTATTTCCCTTAGTCGTCTTCTTAGTTCCTCGCTATTCTTCACACTAGCACTCTCCTGCTGTCCCCTTATCACCTCTGCCACCTTCTTTATCTTCTCTTCCAGCGGTTCAAACATATTCCCCCTGCAATCCAACACCGGTCTTAATTTTACGTTCTCCTTGTGAATTTTTGGGAAACCTTTCATCACTGGTATCCTACCTTCTTCGTTTATTCCATTTTTGTAACCTTCTTTTGTCAACAAAACTCTCACTTTTTCTTTTATCTCTTCACACATATTTCTGTCTCCTATCACTTCATAGGTTTCATCACAAATTTCACTCAGTTTTTCTTTGTACCAACTATTCTCCATCACTACAATAGCGCCACCTTTATCTGCTTGTTGAACACACACGTCTTTCCTTCTTCTCATGTTTTCCAACACACCGTATTCTTTCTTTGAAAGGTTCCCCCCTCCCTTCCTTATGTTCTTTTCCAGTATCACCTTAGCCCTTCTTCTTATCCTGTCCCTTATCTCTTTATCCTGTACCTGAACTATGGCTTGATTTAGTGTGTCTGAGGAAGCCGAGTGTTTTGGTAGTCGGCGAAAACGTTTACAAAAATTTTAATTTTTTAAAATAAATTGTAGTGCTTTGCTCAGCCATTATTTTATTTTACCTTCTGTAACCAGTCAAATAACACATTCCAGCAGGCTAGTATTTATTTTAGGATAAAAAAGTCCATATTAATATATGAAAGTAACAATGAACAATGGAATATTGTATTGTTACCCGACGTACGTCGCTGTGCAAAATTTGATCATTGTATGACGTTGGAAAATGAGTTAAATTAACGTTGCAACATTTGAGGACACCATGAACTATTGTGAACTAAAGAAAAGAATGTAAAAAAAACAACGAATTTCAACAAGCTGCTCTGGTTTTCCTTGATGCTTACACACGATACTAGCGCCTTCTATACACTCAGTGGTGTAAATAAAAACAAAAACAGGAGACATTTATTTTCCAAAAGACTTTATGCTTCTGCTGTTTCAAATAAATATGTTCAGTCAGATAATTTAAGCTCTGCAAGCAAGTGCACGAGAGAACATTTGCAGGATCAAAATTAGTTACAGAAATCTTGGAAATTTCTTTACAACATTATTTTTATAAAGTTTCTCGTAGTTAGGACGACTTCCTTCATTAACGTAAGGGCAATTGAATAACCTACAGCTATTTAATGAGGGAAAACCGAGAGGGTCTGAGAGAGAGAGAGAGCAAAACCAAATCAACATCTTGTGTATACTAACTAATAACTATATCCTTCCACGATCATTTTCAACTGTGATGTTCAAATGGTAAGCAAGACATTTAGGATCATTAAATGTGAATACCAACGTTCGAATACTTCCTTTTTTCTTTAATGATGTTCGTTAAGAGAACCAAGGTTCTGACTTGATGATGTAAGAAATTGTAATTATAAGAGATCACCTAATTCTTGATTATATAT
>JAGDQP010000108.1:99117-178196 GCA_022664845.1 Lepisma saccharinum
TCAAAGCTGAAAGAAAAGTTGCATCTCCTTCTCAACCGCTTTCAGTCACGAAGAGGAGCGATCCAAAAACAATCTAGAGTACTCTCCGTCATTGCCAACTGGTGATTAAATACAATCGAGAATATTCCCCACAGTTACTGCGTCCAATAAATAAGCATGAAGTCGTAGTAACTTTATCACCTGTGAATTTCATGGTGTAAATAAAAAAGGTATTGCTGGGCATCAAAGAAAACTGCTCAGGAACAACTTGTGCTAGGGAGATTCGGATTAAAAACAATTGCAATAGCGCAACCCCATATATTCAAGACAGTGTGGAAAGTGGGAGGAATAAGACGAGCTGACATGATGATCCAATACTAAATCGATGGGTAAGCCTAGCACTATTCAAGTACTTGCAACTATTTTCTCGAAATCTCCAGTTTTAGTTCAAGCTTACCAAACATTTACCAAGTTATTCTAAAAGACGTGTTGTCCTTCATGCATCTGTAGTGTGTGCTGCTGGACTGCAGATACTCAGCGGCGAACGCGGCCTACATCAAGCCTGTAATCAAATGTAATGTATTTCTAAACGTGAAAATCGTAGTGATATTTAATTACATGCTGGGAGTAGGCCGCGTCCGCCGCTGAGCGTTTACAGGTCAACGTCACACACTACAGACGCTTGAAGGAAGACGAAGCGCAATGGAACGTATAAAATTGAGCCCCGATATAAAACAAATATTTTTTTCTTTTTCTTTTTGATGAGTGAACTAAAGCAATTTTAACTGCAACTAATTTTCGAGAATACTGCTCCCATGTCTAATTTTTACTTTTCCCTTAAGCAACACGATTCTTGCCATAAACAGCATATGGCAATGCTCCATATTCAGAAATCTTGACTGGCAATACCCACAGAAGTTTCCTTTAGTTTCTCCCCAGCTATACCAGGCGAATACAGTGATTGTACTACTTTGAACTTAAATTGCAAGATTGGTTCTACCACGAACTCTCTACACTGTTAAATTATCATAAATCACTGGTAATTCGGTTGCCACGAAATCACTGCAAATGGATTTATTGCTTTCCAAATGTCTCACGTACACGCACGTAGATACACAATATATTAACGGAAAGGACACATGACGAATGGAATATACATACAGATACAAAGTTTTCCAGTTTAAGGAATAGCACAAAATAAAACGCAAAAAAAATCGAAATTATATGAAATTAATTTTCGGCACATTTCAAAACCCATAGCAAAGAAATCTACGAAATACAATGAAGCATGCTCAGACAATAAATTTGACAAAATGCACTGAGAAATAGATATAAAAAAAATAAGTACTGATTGTAAAACGATACGATAAGATTGTAATACTGTCATGTATTTTCACCGAAACAGTGTTGCATCTTTACTCAAACTTTTAAGATTTATGCCTGGACAGCCGTAGCCTCGAAGGGAATAACATCTCCTTAACAACTATATTATGATTCGTTGTAGTCTACTCGGTAGACCAATAGTATTGGATGTCTGTGTAGAGGCATGACGAAAAATTCATGAGGGGGGGAACACATTTGTCGCAATTCTTTTGTATCTAATGGCACTGTACAAACTGAAATAGTTAGAAATGAACTAACGCACTACACGTACAACAAATTCCTAACGATTCTATACCCACTTAAAGTGCTACGCTTTAAAACCGAGAAAGGTACTACAACGATTTCTAAAAGACATAACGTTTTAAAGAATACGTAACGAAACATCCTGATTTTGAAAGATAAATGATAGACAGACTTTTATGAAATCGCGCCTTTGAGATAGTACGTAATAAAATAACCTGACTTTAAGTGAAAAAGATACACAGGAAATCACACTTTTGATAACACATAATGAAATAACTTAATTCTGAATGAAAAAGATTACCTAAATTTTCAGTAATCCTACATTTTGGTAACAATAGGACGAAATCACCTGATTTTGAATAGAAAAAAATATTGGATCATTTATTGCGCTATGGTGATACTCATTTAGAAGATATATCCGCGCAGAAGACGAAAAAGATACAAAGATTTTTAATTAAATCATGATAACACATTATGAAATATTGAGTTTTTTTTTACTGAAATAAATGCAGTGCCTGATTTGAGAAAATTAAATAATATAAAATATTATACATAATTTATTGGAAATATTATTATATACAGCTGATAATTTATTCAGAAGTTATATTCTCATTTTCTATACATAAATTCAATGTTCTTATTTGTAAATTGTTATTTGTACAAAGAATAATATCACACATTTAGCTTTTTCATCAACCAAAGTTTTCATTTCACACTGATCAGACGCTGTTTTAAGCGTCTCTAAGCAACCAATCTGGTTTAAGTTCTTTTCTCCTTGTCGGAGATAAAGACTACATTTTCACCAACACAATTTCACAATTCGACACAATTATCTTGTTCGATTTCACTGAATGAGCAAATTTTACTTTATCTTGTCTTTTCGTTCTTCTCTCCAAATCAGATACTCATGTTCACTGTAATTTCTTGAATCCAATATACGAGGTGCGATAACGAAATTCGAGTACTACTTCATGAACTGATTACGAAATTCTTGTGCTATCACGGTATTCCAAAAACATTAGTGTTATTACAACATTAATCTGATTCTATTAGTGCGATTTGTACCTTTGATAATGGAGAACCTGCATATTAATTAGTTTCGGGAGGGGAAGGGTCTTAACAAGCAAACTGGGTCATTGCATCGAAAAATCATCCGATGGTGGTTGTACATGTACAACCATTTCCAAAAATTCTGCTAATTTGCACACATATTAGTACACGTTTCGTAAATACAATACTATGATTAGAAAGTTTGGATTCCCTTCCGTATGGCAACGGCGGCCATATTTCCAACATGGCGTATGGGATATCATGAGAAAATAGGGATACACGCGAAAATGGAATCTCTCAGGAATGAAAGGCGCTAGAGATACGAGACAACCACCACTGGAAAGGTAATGAAGTAATCTTTAATACAGGGCTAAATACTTTTTACCACCTTAATTCAAAGTGCCTGAAATAACAACTGCTCACTCATGACTTTGTAGCCTTATTTCAGGCACTTTGAATTAAGATGGTAAAAAGTATTTAGCCTTAAAGATTACTTCATTACCTTTCCAGTGGTGGTTGTCTCGTATCTCTAGCGCCTTTCATTCCTGAGAGATTCCATTTCGCATGTATCCTTATCTTCTAATGATTTTTCTATACGTCATGTTGGAAATATAGCCAGCGTTGCCATACGGAATGGAATCTAAAATTTCTTATCACAGTATTGTGTTTACGAAACATGTACCAATATGTGTGCAAATTATCAGAATCTTCAAAGATGGTCGTGAAAACAATTTGTGGTAAATCAAGTGAATGATCCAACTACAATTTACATAAAGTTTTAACCAAAGCCAAAACGTATTACTTCATATAACTAGATTTTCGACATACATGGATGGTCTACTAATTTCAGACTAATATTCAAACGTGAATCTCCAGCACGAAATCCAGTTCTAGTCTTCATTTTGCTTAAAAGGTATACAGTAAAACTTAATAGTGGCACTAAATTCTTTGGAACAGACTCTTTTTACAATTCCAAAACAATTCGTATGTTTTATTCAGAATTAGTAGACCTGTAAATGAACTAAAAAAATTGTGAATTTAAAAATCGATATAAATAATCCTAATATTTTACAAAAGAAATAATGTACTTTAATAAAAATAATCTTGTGTGTATATATATTTACCACCATTCTTAGTTTTCACTTTAATACTATGTATTGGAATATTTCTGATCTGTTAATATTAAATTAAATGGCTGAAAACTTAAAAAAAAATAATTTAGACATACAATACTTTTATATCATTGTAAAACTGCGGGGGCGGGGAATTGATTTTGAAAAATATTGTAGTATTTTAAAAATTTGTATAGACTGTAATTTTTATTTAGAAAAAAACATGTACGGAATCTTGATATTGTTTCCTGTATCTTTGTTAATTCTAACATTTATCGAATACAGGTAAATACCTAAAAATTAAAGTACCCTTTTACATTGTAAAAGATTATACTTCGACACTGTAATGATGAAAACGCCAGGTTTGCTTTTACATACTTGACACTTCTTTTTATCCATTTATTTAGTATATCATTTAGCACCAAGTCTTGAAAATAAATGATAGATCATGTTGAATCGAATACCATCCAACACGTTTTAGAGACAGTGTTAAACGTTTAGACCACATTGGACCAAACTTAATCGACGACATATCGCAAATGTTATCAGTGGGAAGCCACTAATGTTCTCAGCATAAGCATGCGGTTTAGTATCTACTTCTAAAACGCAGACCACTGTTATTTCTCCACATTTTAGCAAGCAATTAAATGTCTGCTCACTTTTTTTTCTGATACTCTGTAGACACTTCAATATCCATCAGCCATCTTCTCAAAGAGATATCACTGTTGATTTAGTATCTTTGAACCAGCGCTCACATATTCACTTTCGGGAACTTGTATTAACTTTCAGCAAACTCACGGTAGCACTTGTCGCCATTCATACAATAACACGTTGTGGTTAACCTAAGCACTAGTTACAACATCGATGTTATTATTTCTGGGAAAAGAAAGTTATCTACGACAAGTATTTCATTTTACTGAAATAAACACACATACACTTTAACGTCAGTGTCTGACCATAGTTCTTGCGGAGGAACGACCAATGCCTTGCATATTGTAAGAGTACAATTTTCGCTCTTGTGGACTTCGAGATGCGTCACCACTGTAGGAACCAGCCACAGCCGAAAGAGGTACATCTGCAATAGAGAAATAACATTGTCAAAATTTAGAATAACAAATATTTAATTGTGTAGCATAAATGTGTTCACTACTCTAGTATCTCATCTTTTATTTGATATCTCAACAAAAGATATTAAAAGTGTGAATAGACTATTTATATAAAAATTAATGTGGAATTATTCCCTGCGTTTCCGGGACATTTCTTCAGAGAATTAAGTGAATTGTTAAGATTTTGATTAAAAACAGATGAACATGTTTTAACTACTTCCTAATGTCCCTGAAGATTGTCTCAGTTTAGGTTTCGAAACATTAATTTCAGCTTAATTACGGTGTCTGTTTAAAGACAATCATCCAAACTGTATCAATTATATCACGTCGTAATCTCTTGATAATACTCCATTCGCTGCTACGTAGTCATTTGTCTACTGTTTGTGGTTTGACAAGTAATCCTTTTTTTAAAAAAAACAGCGATTCTCGTCTGTTAGCAAAATTATCGAATTCTACATCTTTCTGTTCGTTGTTACATGTTTTTTTAAAGTTCTACTGCACGTATCTCGGAAGCAAGTTAATATCAGATGAAAAATCTAAATCAGAAATCATAGATATCATATCCCAAGTAAAGTCCGCGCTTAACAAAAAGCATAACCTATTCACCTACAGTAACATTGATAACCAACTCAAAACAATGGCTTAGTAGAGACTGGTATGGAATGTGTCACTCTGACACTCCGATTTCCAGAGAGAAATTGATAGGCGTTTTCAAATTGTGCTGCTACCGTAAAATGTTGGGTGACAGTGTCAGTATCCAAGGAAGAAATGCAGCTAACAGGGAAAGCTTTGTCTTGAAAACCGTTACAGAAAGAAGCCTGGGTCGGACACCTCTTCAGACATCATGGGTTCATTAAGACGATTGACGAAAGAGTTGTGAAGGAAAGGATTGTTAGGGTCAGACCAAGGTGCATCCCGAAACACCTCTCCAAAATTCTTGTGTTTTTGCATCATTGTTAGCATTCTTTCTGTGACTAATTCAGATGTATTCTCCTGTAAGGCATTCTTCATAAAGTCACTGAACTCTCCATCAGTTACTTCAAAGTTCCTTTCACATCTCATGAACTCTGTTAGAAGCAAACGCTGTAAAGCTTCAGCACATATTGAATATGCACCTTAAATAATGTTATCATCAGTGTCGTCTTCGAATATGACCATCACAGTGTCATGACTGCCCCAAATTCCATAAAGGGTATCCTTTTGATCGTCAAAGTTAACCATGGCTGCTTCAGTTTCTTTTAGTTATATAGTCAATTGTTATATAAAACAATTGTTATATTGTTTTATATAGTTATATAAAACAAAATCGTATTGCAGACCAAATTAAAGCTTATGAAATTCTGCATCTTTTCTCTCTCTTTGTAAAATACCGAATTTGTTACAGTTTTTGAGAGAATTGCAGAAATAATTGAAGAGGGCGTTATAAAATTTCGTTTTTTTTATTTTCCCGGAAAATGGCTGGGAATTTCAAAAACATAGTGATAACTAAACTTATAGCTCGTAATCTACTCTTTCCACTAAAAACGAATCATCAAAATCTGTTTATAAATGGCTGAGTTACGAGCGCTCAAAGAAATTGTCGATCCGCCATATTGGATGGCGGCCAAATGAACATGAACCAGATCACGTGACCAAAATATTTTATCTCTGTTATGGATATGTAATAACGCTCTGCATTCAAATTGAGGGCACACTAAAGTACACACGGGACGGGAGCCAGCGCCTAGCTGCAGGGAAATATATGACAAATCCGATAATCGAGTTTGACGTACTCTGTCCGTTTTAAATGATGTGCCAGTTGATAAAACCACTAGCAAACTAACTAACTAACTCTATGACTTATGGAACTCGCAAGTTCATCGCCACTGGATTCTATCCTAAGCAATATCAAGCTAGTTTTCATCACATCACGAGACCACTAGCAAACAGACGAAACAATGAGATACCTCACACATTGTTAGAAATAAAAACAAAAGTATTACTTGAAAATTGGAAACTGTGTCTAAATGAATTAAGATGCAAAAGAACTACTACTTCATTTCTACTGCAGACAATGATTTTCTTTACTCATTATTATATTAAGCACATGTTGGTTACTATTCTAGATATCGATAGAGCCACATTTGTACTGTTTTGGACACACATTAAGGTATTTCCACAAATTGCTACTTGAAGACTCGTTTATATATTACAATCCCATGTAGATATATCAGCTACTTGTGTTCTATGATTCACCTTCTATAACGAAAGATATTCATTATTATCCTGCAAGCAACTTTACAAACGTTTAATCAATCATTGTTCGTTATTACCGTTTCTACATTTTATACACTCATCATTGGTTATCAATATTAAATAGTCCATCAAATCCTATTACAATAATAATCTAACACAAAAATGTGTATTTAACAAAATAAATATCTGATTTTATACACGCTACTTATAAAATTCTAGCCACGTTATACAGGTGTAATAGGTTTTGTGGCAAATGTTTTTTTTTTTTTTTTCTTAAACATTGCATACGAACAGCATATCTAGCACACTAAAGCAACCTTTTGGCATTCAATAAAAGACACCAGTCAGCCACGACACAAACTAAAAGACAATGTTCCAACGAAGTGCCGAAACTAAACTCTGACATTTTGTGATTTTACAAGAGCAAGAAGCTACGTATAATTTCTTCTTTGTAAAGTCAGATTCAGAGAAAATGACCACTAGCACTTTTTTAGGCCTGATAATTTGCACAATTTTACATTAACACTATTCCATATACATTTAAAATAAATGTTCTATATATATATATTGTATTTGCCACATATATTACCCCGATGTTCCCAGATTGTACAATTTTCAGATTAATTTTCTATTGGTTAATTTCTATGAATGAAATATTTCCATAGGCAATTAATATCACATCTCTCAATGGAACACTTCTTCGAGTATATCATGCATGAAATAGACGGTAGTCAAAACTCTAGGAGTAAAAAGTTATCAAAATAAGGAAAAAATTATCTTTTTAATTTCTCGAATGAACTTCAGTGCTTCATATTTCTACCACCTCCAACAGTAGAATTGATGACGCATGGTACCGTCAAAGAATTTGAATCTTCACTATCAAAAAATACATATTTCAAAATTTAGCAATGGGCGAGCAAGGGATTCCCAAAAGGAAATAAGAGATTTCCAGAAATTCTCTTAAGTGAAGATGGGTCGAAATGAGCATGAATGGGACCACCAAGTAAATTCAATAATTCATTTGTGACAAGTCGATATCTCAAGTAGATTTCATACACCCAGCAATTTTCTTTTTTTTTAAAAAAAAAAAGTAGTGTGGTTGCGTAACAAGCAGGAGTAAGAATACCATAATTTCATGCAGCGTTTTAATTATTTCTTATCGAATATCATTGCTGGATTGGATGCTGGGGATGATGTGTCGTCCTTACTCATACGGGAAGTAGTTTAATTCATGCTCATTTCGACCTACCTCTACTTCAGAAATAATCCGGAATTACCTACTTCCTTTGGGGAATCCATTGGGCGACTATTGTGGAATTTTCAAATATGCTTTTTTCGATAGTTCAAATTTAAAGTTTTTGACAATCAGTACCATGCCATGCAAAGTACTGTACAACAAATGGCTGAGGAATATCTATTTACAACAACATGGTCACTTGCTTTCAAAACCACGTGGCTTGTGAGGTGGAGTCAGGCCGAAAATAGGACCATTGCATCTACACTTTGGCATATACTAAACTGGTAATAAGATAGTATAGAACCGTGTCTTCCGTTTTGCCCGCCTTCCAACAAGAAGGGAGAGCCGCTACAGTGGATACTTAGCCAAACGTCAAACACACTGTTGCCACATGTTACTTCCTCTTGGGGCTGCGTTGTGGTTAGGTCGCGTGAGACTTAACTCCTGAACAGCGTCAAAGTAAGCTTCTTTTTCCTCTCCTCTTGTGCTGTAAAACAGAATGGGGAGGAAAGTTGGCAACATCGTAACTGCCCTTCCGCTTTCTCCGCAAACCAACTCTAGTTTCTTTCCTCTCGCGTCTTCACCCGAATCTATCCTTTCATTATGTATACTTTAGCCTTGAGGTCACGTGATTGGTCAAGGCCGTGGCCAGTGGGAGATGGGATTAGTATGCAATTATTGATACAACGTTCTTATTCTTGGCCTAACTTCACCCTACAATTCATGTGGTTTTCATAACACGTCACAACGTTGTTGCAAATTTGGCCCTCACATAAGTTTCTTAGCCACAGTTATTGCTTCCTCATTTCTTCTTACAATCAACAACAATGCATAATTCTTTATTAAAACTGCTTTGCTATGACATCCAGTTAAACAGCTTAATGAGCCTCTACGGAAGCAAGTGTTTGTTTACTTGACGTGGCAACGACGCAGATATTTTCTATTACACTACGTCACTAGCAGCCAATGATAGGAGTGTTGTTGTCTGCTATTTGTGTTGCTAGTCTGTGATTAGAGATCGGCTGGTACGTCGCGGTGACCTTTTCTTTTTTAGTGTCTTAAGGTAAGAATACTGTGTGTTATGCTGTCATACTGCATGCTCAAAACGTGTATTGCGTTATACATTCATTTATTAAATTAATGACGCATTTTGTGCCATTACGAAGGGGTAAATTTGAATCACTAGAGCTCTGGTTCTAATTGATACAAAACAAAAAATAAATACTCAGTTTTTTTTGTTTTGTTTTTTAGGAACCAAGGAATAAAACTACGTATATATTGTTGAAGAAAACTCCATACACAACGGGGGAAGGGAACCCTCCCATTACAATTAACTTTTGCAAAAAGAGCCTTTCTTTTTTTCGAAGAAAGTAAATTAGTCAAAATGAGGTGAAGTTCATAGGGCGATTTTTTTTTAATCTGAGAACCTACACGCTTTCTCTATGCACTGATCTAGTTTCAGAAAAAAATCCCGCAACTGGTATCTCCAGAGGATTTTTTTATATATGATCATATGAGCAAAAATTTGGATATGTAATTTTTTGGAATGGTTTATTTCTGTGTCATCGTATGACACATTGTCTCATATTCTTATTAAAGAAATCTTAGAATCTCTAAATCAAGCAAAAGTTTTTTTTTTCTAAATATTAATAAATAAAAAAATCAGGTCCAAAAACATTAATTTTGGAAAATATACTGCCTATTGCTACATTTTCACATATTCGGAAATTTACAAGTTGCTCTTTTTATGTTATTTATTTTCAACAACTGGGAGTACAGGCACCCATCTTTTCATCCATATTTTAACGAAACAATAATAAAAGAAGCCTATTGGAATTATAATTTTATTATCACAAAATTGACTTCGACATTGTTTTTAAATATGCATTAGTTTCCCTGTAATTCTTATGTTATGAAAACAAAAAAACGATTTAAAAGTAACTAAAGCAATACATATTTGAGCAAAATGGGGAAAGATTGATATATAATAGAGAACAAACATAATATAAATATACACAATTTAAGAAACAATGAATTTGCAACACTTGTTTTCCTATCATCAGCATTTATAGCGCGATACCAAAATTACAATTTTCCGTTTGACTGATTTTAATACGATCTTTCTTCATCTGATTTTTTTTAAAAAGAAAAACAAGAATAAATATGAAGTTCGTATCTTGTGTATCACCAAATGCTATTTATCACATCACAAAACCAGATATTGCATTTTATAAGGGTGCATTAATGAAGCTCGGAGATAATGAAACAAGAATAAATTAGAAATTAATTTGCCTTTCCTGGAATATAATGAAACATCGAATTGGAAATTAATCTTCTTCCACTGTGTCTCCTCTGCGTGTAAATTAATAGGAAGAAGTGTAAGTAATTACTGTCAAAACCATGCCTCAATCCATGCACAAACAATATTGAAAACACACGCACAGAGGCACACACACTGAAAACTGCAATCTGTGTTGCAAATGTTATATAATTCACTCATATCTTGCTTCGGAATATAAATTTTAATTATTTTAATGACTGAATAGCAAGCTGAGAAAATATAGCAGCCAATTAAGAGTATTGATGATGTATAATTTTTCCGTTCTTCATAGAGACCGAGTTTTTAATAAACATTTTCCAGAATACAAAAAACATGATTAATTCAGAAATGTATCGGTAAAATATAGATATGTATACGTAGCTCTCTGATGTATCTGATTAACATATTAGTAGAATATGAGCTTGGCTTAATCGAGCGCTCTCAGGCATTAAATTTGGTTCCCTACATACTTTCATATTCGAGTCCATATAGATGATGTTAAAAGTTTTAGTCTAAAATAGTCTTACATATGCGGAACATTAAGTAAGAATAGGGAACTAAACCATATATGTTAATAAAATAGTTATTGCGCAGAGGACAGGTATACAATCTCACTGAAGCACTCAAAGCTACCATACATATACATATATACAATTCTCAGTTTTCAGATTTCAGTGGTTTCAACTCTGTACTTTCAAATCCAATTTGTTCCAGATCAAAGTACCAAATTTCTACCAGATGTACAAAGTTTTGAACAGAACTACTTTGTTTTTATCAAGCTAGAAAATTAAATAGGTCAATATTATTATTACAGTTTCGTCCTTTCATGTTACTAACAGTTTACCCCACTTCATCTCCGTCATAGAATTAAGAACACGATGTGACATTCCTGAACAAGATATGCTATTGTTTTTACAAGTAACACTATTATATACAAAAATAGTGTAGGAGTAGCAAACTTTATTATTGAAAATAAATTTTATTTCCAGTTTTTTCTTTGTTTATTTTACAGGCATGTTCCACTTCTTTCGTTTTTATAGACTGGTTTTGGGAGACGACTACAGTTACGTCGACACGTCAGCCTCATCGCGGACTTACCACATAATAAAATTAGAGACAAAACCACATACATTACCCAAAAGTATCAAAGAAGAACTTGTGGTGCCATCTGAGGAACTGGCTTGTCTTGTCTGGAATAATGTCTCGTGTTACAGTGTTGTAGGATCAACATACAAAATATTGCAGACGACAGGTGTCGCTAGTATCAAAGCTGTATGCGAAAACGACGTTGATAAACTTTTTATTGTTCTCTACCGATAACCGCGCTCTAGCCCGGTGGTTTTCAACCGCCGGTCCGCGGACCGGTACCAGTCCGCGAAACCATTGTACCGGTCCTCGGCCAATTTATATATTCAATTATTTAACACTCATTTTGTAGATTTCGACAGTCGAAAACAGAGATTAAAGTTTCCTTTCCAAAACAATTAGAATTTGAAACTGTACTGGCACCCTATGAGCGTCAAATAACCCTCTAACTTAAGTGACATCTTCCCGGTCGGTGAAAATTTTATCCTATAGTTGGCCGGTCCGTGAGTATAAAAAGGTCGAAAAACATTGCTCTAGCTCACGTCACGAATTGTCAGGAATAGGCCTTTCTGGTAATGACCCTTCTTTTGTTTTGCAGACAATTCCGGCTCTTCAACATTAAGAATAATGTCACGTTTACATAGTTCTCACCATAGCACCAAAGTATACAGGTCGTATACCTACTTTTGTAAAACACATGTCCACATAACAACAAATATTCTTACAACGATACAACATAGAACAAAACAAGGAAAGAGTGCTGCCAAATTTGAAACGCGTTTTTCTCAAAAACTGGATTTTAGTTATAAAGCATTTTTCTTTGGAGCCAGTCATAATATGTACGGATAAAATTAACCAGTCTTACTTTAAGTACATAGTAAGATATAGGTCCTGTAAAATTAACAAGAATACAGCTGACAATTGAAACATCCTATAGTTGTTTTATATATATATTTTAGTATCTGACAGTACGAGTGTGAAGTGAGCCTAGGAGATATATCTACACAGTACAATTATCTTCCTAATAATTGTTTCAGTATTTAAATTTAAAAAACTGCTAATTCAAGAGTTCAAATTGTTATGTTATCGAGCTACATACAGATCCGCACAAGTGTTTTAAATTAATGTAATAATAACGCTAATTAATGTTCCAACCTCAGGCAGTCGTTACCTGAATTGTACATAACTACACTTTACTATTATTAAGAACATAATTTTTTTATAATAATTCATGAGTAATGACCAGTTATATAATAATAATCAAATTCGTAAGAAATTTCTTGTACAGAACATTACGTATGACATATCAAAATCAAATATATGGATATACCAGTAGATTTATGTAGAGAAAGGGATCTGGTAAAAGATTTTTAATTCTGTCAATCACGGGTTGCTCTCACAAAGATTAAGTAAAAACAATGTTTAATGATTTTTAATTGTTTCTTTGACATGAAAATAATTTAGGATTAAAATTGACAAATATAATCATCGTCTGCGTACATTTTGAAAAGATAAAATGAATTAAATGGGTAGTACCAGTACTATGGCTTACGCCGGTCCCAATAGAGGAAAGCTCCTTATCTTAGTCACGTCTAAACTTAGCTGTTAAAAAATGCAATAAAATCGAACAAAAACTGAAGATGTAAAAGGTCTTCAGAAACAATTCAAACTTCCTGGTATAAAGGCCAACTATTAAAATAAATAAGGACAAAGGTGTATAGGGCCTTCAGTAGAACAAGGTAAAACCAAAAAGGCTGTACATATATTCAAAGATTTTCCACAGAGTCATGTTGGAATCATCACTAATGTTAATTTTTTAAACCGATTTATTAGAAACATTAAAACAAGATGAAAATATGCTGACGATATAAAGAAAATTGAAAATGTCTAAGAATTCAAATGATGTCCAATGTTCACAAAATATCACTGACACCTAAGCAATATGCGAAAGATAATATTAACACCCAAATCAAAAAAAAAAATACTTAAAAACAATAGAAAAACTAATTCTACAGTAGAGATATTATGTCAAGAATAACTCTTTTAGTCAAAGTATAAGTTACTGGATTTGGTGTGTTGTTTGATGAGAAGCTTTTATTTGATAAGCTAATATTAATAATAATAACCGAAGTAATGAAAGGCTTGGGATATATCTTTCATTAACTGTAATTATAAGCTGCAAATATTATTTCGTGAATTACTTTCCTTACCTTCAGAAAAGGTAGAACGTATACAAAAGAAACATATACGATTTTATGTCTTATTTTAAGCGAAGTTACAATATTAATACATACATTACTTCTATAAACGTGTGTTACGATTTTGTAACTGGACTCATTCGGCCGATTGCAAAGACGCAGTCCTAGGCTAGATCATGGTTTAAGGTTAAGCTGGTGTATTTGAAAATTATGTTTAAGTCTAAGCCTAACTTAAACTAAGACTAAACTCCGTCTTTCCAATCGGCCCATAAAGTTTGAGGCAATTCATTCACGATAAAGAAATAACCCAGTATATACTCAATGTAAATACGGTAAGCAAATTTGTAACTTTATCTCATGCTGAAAAATTTCGACATAAGAAGTAAACAAATAATAATAGATCAATACTAGATTTTAAAATGTTAAAACATCTGTTCGTAAACTAAAAATAATATAAGCTTCACAACTGAACTTAATCTACTAACGCCCAGTATTGTGTGTAACTCAACAATCTGACAATCCAGATCTTCAATAGTATTCAATAAAACCAAATTGGATTCCTCTATAACACATTCACAAATATCAACACCTTCTAGTTCCAAAAAATATCTGCCTTTTCGACAAAGAATAAAACTTAGAAAGTATGAATATTTATTTCATTACTCAAAGTTTAAATCAACTTGTGCACTATTGGGGATGTGCTATGGACTGTAAATTTTCTGAAATAATTTTAATTACAGACGAGGTAAGTTTATATTTCATTTTCTCTCCTAGGATTTGTCGTACATGGATAGAGTTTTTTTTGTCACGAAATATAATGGAAATCTCCGTGAACACGAATATATACAAGAACATAGAATGCAATGTAGTAACTTTCCGCTGTCCCTACTATAAACGACGAAATGGTACTCTGGTCCTTACCACGTTGCTACGTCACTGTTGAGTGTACTAGTAGTACCAAAGTTGGTGCAAAATGTGCGTTATATTATTATTATTATTATACTCGAAACAATCTTTACGTGTCAGTAGTTTGTATTATATACACATTACATAGCAGTTGTAAAAAGAGACCATATAAGATTTGACTTTGTGAATAGTAGTTCAAACGATAGGGATATTTTGGATTTTTTTTCCTGGTGATCCACTACCGGGGTCTAAGTAGAAGCGTGCAATAAGATAGGTGGAAAGATAAACACAGAGAAAACAAAATACATAATAAGCAAAACACAGGGAGTGAAAAATTAAATACATAAAAATTAAGAATGACAACATAGAGAAAGTAAATAAATTTAAATACTTAGTAGCATATGTAACAAGCACGAACGAGGTCACGGAAGAAGAAAAAAGTCGTTTAGCATCGGACAAGGCATGATTCTATTCAATCCAGAGACTCCTAACTTCGCGATTAATAGAAAGGAAATTGAAAATTTACAGATCGGTTATGCTGCCGGTAATACTTTACGGTTACGGAAGTTTGAGTACAATCCTAGCAGACAACATAAATTACGTGTGTTTGCAAATAAGATCTTAAGACAGAAACGTGACGAGATGACTGGAGAATGGAGGAGACTGCATAATGAACTTCACGGACTGTATGACTCACTTGATGTTGTAAGAATAATGAAATCGCGACGACTAAAATGAGCAGGCCAAGTAGCTCGAATGACAGAAAACGAAGAATATATTCCATCTTCGTTGCAAAATCGGATGCAAAGATGAAGTTGGGAAGACCGAGATGTCATTGGAAGGACAATATTAAAAGGAAACTTCGAGAAGTGCGTGTTTATGACGAAAACTGGCTTGAACTTGCCCAGGATAAACCTCTATAAGGAACGATTGTTACTGCGGTGAGTTCCGTAAGCAGTAAAGTAAATTGATGTACGTAAATGAGAGAATGTACATAAAACCTTCACGTAAATCTTACTCGAATGATTCTTTCACAACTCAAAGTGAGATCAAACTAAGACAAATTAGCTGTGCTGTTTCTTCAGCTGTACGGCAGAGTTATCTAGATAAGTCGAATTCAAACTAATTTCTCATTTGTGCTTTTCGTAGGATTTTCTTATGTACCATTATGATTGTTCTTATAGTATTACTTATTGAAAATACTTTAATATTAACTCTCCTTACGTGAAGGATCCACCATAATTAATTAATAATGTTGGACAAAATATTATTTCACTGTACACCAACCATTGAACATTTCCGATTAACCTTTATGGTTATTGGTTCCAATGTTGGCACGACTTCTCTTTCCAACAGTATTATTTTTATCCATGTTTTAATTACGTAATAACCACGCTGTAATTGAAAACATTTAATTTCGCTTTTTTTTTCGCCATGTTTCATTTAACAGTAATTCGCATACTAATTTACAAAAAAAAACAAGCTAATATTTTCTTTTAATTATGGTATTATTTTCAATTTATTCTCTTCAATCATTAATATGCAATGGGAGAGAACTGCACAAATAATAATAATCTGTTGTTTTCTGTGTGTAAATACAAGTTTATATGATAATTACAAAAGTATCATGTTTGGATTGATGACGTAAAGTTGCCGCACACTAGTAGAGTAAAATTGTTGTAAGCAACACTTTTGTTATTACCCCTTTTTTTTCAACAAGAGAACCTTGAGTACGATAAACGTTGAAATTAACACAGAAATTTGCAGTCGCTGTGACTGCGCTCGAACCCGGATCTACCAGTTTTCTGTCGGGTATGCTATCCGCTACACTACCACGGCATGGTCAATTGTGTGTATATATAGAATGTTCCCTATGCCTTCACATTCTTCCAACTCTTCATTGTTCGTTCAACATTTACCACACACAAGTAACATTTATTCCTTTCGCACTGCACGACGGCGGAAGATTTTCTCAACAAAAATCTCCACCTGAGTCGAGTGCCTTGACTTTATAACCAACGTTGAGCTGGGAGAGTGTTAAGGCATGAGGAATATTATACGCAGAGAATTGGTCGTAAGAGATACGAGTTCGAGTCCCGGTCCCGACGGCTGTCGATTTTTCTGTGCTAATTTCAACATTTCTGGTGTGAAACAAAGACGCCATTTTCTCGAAGTGTCGTATAACGAGGTGGTTCTTTAACGAAAAAAAATTGTCGCTATTCTTTTAAGTTCTTTTATTGAAAAATCAAAATTTACAAAAAGGTAAAAATCCAAATCCCAACTTTGGACCATCATAACTCGCGAACGGTAAAAGGTTACAGCATGGTTACGACCAAGTTTGGTAAGATGGTTTATATTTCGTATTTCACATACGATGTATTAAACTCTTTTTACGATTTTTTTTTTAATCAAGAGAAAAGCGAAAACGTCAAAACAGTTTTTGTTTCAGCAAGAGATTAAAAAAAAAAAAAGTTATTCCAACCGATTTCATTCGCAATTTCCTGCCATAACTTCGGTCCCATCTTTATTGATGATGATGTAGCCTATTTCTAAATCGTACATCATTTATCAACGAGTGCGATTTATCTTCTCGGTGTCTGTATCCATGTTTAGTCTCACGCTGAACAAAACCCTCTCCACTAGTCAACGTACACGAAATCAGTATGCTGCCAACATGGGTCTCAATGTGGGAGTCGTGAGGCATGCGCAAGGGCGTCGCGAGAGGAGATGAAACAATAAATTTAACTAGAGTTCTATAATCTAAAACCAATAAATTTCAAAGAAAGTATTTTATTTTACTTGTTTTTATAATTACTAAAGATAATATAATTTCTGAAATACTATTTCGATAATATAATTAGAATATTTATTACCAAATACAGAAAATCAACTGTCATATTTTCAAATAAAAAGCAAATACTGTATTACACAGAATAAAGAAGGACAAAATATTTAAAACGTTACGAAAGATTCCACTAGTTTACTCAGTTAGCGTGAAATTTGAGCCTATTTTGACTTTATCAGTTTCAAAATGATCGATTCAATTTTTGTGATACACTTTATCAAGTCATTTTCAGTCGCATCCTTGTCCTAAGTATAACATTTTTAATATACAGACTCCTTATTAATTCGTGTAACAGAGAAAGAGACCGGTAAAAGCGAAAATTTTCAAGATATTTTCATGGAAGTTTCTACAATTGCTCACAAAACTCACTTTTGACCCTGTGAAAATAATTTTCCAAAACAAAATTTTAACCCACCCGCCTTCTGAGGGTTCAAACTAAGAAGTAAAATAGATCGGGAGATGCTACAATATTTTATAGACAAAAATCAGCGTCTGACTTAATTTCTTGGTACTAATTATTAATAAAATTAGACAAGGAAAAGTGGTCCTCTGAATTAACATTGATTTTCCCATAAGCGAGGTACATTTTTGAGTTTAAATCCCCAAAAGGGTGATTATAATTTAGTTTAGGAAACTTATTTTTACAGTGTCAAAACTTCAGTATCTTCTAAGCAACTGTAGAAAATTTCATTAAACTATCTTGAAAACTTTCATATTTACAGGTGTGTGTTTCTCAGTTACATGAGTTATATATATATATATATATGGTGTGTGTGTGTTTTGAAGCCTTCAAGTTAAAACAAAGTGAAACAAAACCGCTTATTACAAACAAGAAAATTACTTTAGGGTCGCCGGGCCGAAGACACGGTAAAAAGGGGTCGCACAATTTCCAATGAGGGGAATATTTTTATCAGAACGTAGGATACAGTATCCTAGGCCTGGGGAATATTTTTGAAACCAGAGGCAGGAAAAATTTCTGCAGAGATGAGAAAATATCATGGCTTGAGCATTTTCTCCAAGACAGTTGTTTGGAAAACACGTGTGGCTTACATTTGTGTGACAATTAAGTTAATGTCACTCATATACTAATATAATATTTATCTTTGTGTTTTTCTAACTGTCCTCTCATTTGTGCTTGTTTCTCTAAGTTTGAGTAATGTTGTTGCTTTCTCTACTACAGTGAATTAATTTTTGACGATCTTGAAGCAAAATTGTTTTATAACCGTAATGCAATAAGAAAGCGTTGCCTAATCAAACTTGTATGCACTTTCTGATTACCCTGCAGTGTGAATATTTGCAAAACCATTATCTGTTCTGGATTCTATGGCAATTTTCGGAATTTTTTGTCTTTGCTAACCTGGTCAACAAAATAGTTATATTTGAAATCATTTGGGGTTAACCTTTTTGCTGGCGAACTCACTCAGGTCGATGAGCTATACACTGCAAAAAGTGTACCTTTGAATTGTGGGTCAATATTTCAGAGGCAGTGGCGAACCCAGGGTTGCGTTTAGAGGGGTGGTTCTTCGCCTCCCAATTCTTAAGAGGGAACAGATTAATAGAAAAAAAGATGGTAAGATATGAATCTCTGTGCCAGTCACTGAATCTAAAAAGTTGTGAGTATATTATACGGCCTACATTTCAGAGGTAGTGACGAGCACAGGGATTCATATTTTACAACCTTTTTTTTTATTATTAATCTGTTCCCTCTCAAGAACTGGGAGGCGTGAAATCACCCCTCAAAACCCAACCCTGGGTTCGCCACTGCCTCTCAAAAATTGTGGGTACAACCACAATTCAAAGGTACAGTGCAGTGTATCAAATCTACCCCAAGCAGGTGTAGTTACCAGTTTTTGTAATAATATATATCGTGGGTTTACCTATTTTATTTGACATTTTTACTGATAAAGTTACGGCTACACACAATACCAGTTATAATTATTAATAATAAAGAATTTATACATTGATACACTTAGATCGAAGTACAACAAACATTAACTAAATGTTCACCCCTCTAACGCACACGTACTGACAGATTTACAAAAATAAGTGAACACATAAACTAGGTATGAAACACACAATACATCTGCAGTAATAATATAAATATTTGTAAGTAGATTTACTAGAACTTGTAGAATCGCTCATTCATTCACACAATTATGTACTCTATATTGTATGAAGCAATTTTACCAATTACAACAGGAGCGAATGAAAACTACTGCAAAATTAATCATTTCTTTCTTAGAGAACTAATTTAAATAACGGGATTTAATTTCTGCTAATAATATGTTTCAGTAGTTCCTTTTGAATATTATCCTCTTTTTTTTTTCGTGATCTCTGAAAGCAATAAGTTCCATAAGTGTTCCAGTTACAAAGTACCTTACTACTTGTACAGTACAATGTACATTTAAATGTTCTATGTATATACTGTAAGTATTTCTAGAAGATTATCGATTTCTCTGCTTTTCTGTGTACGAAAATGATGTGATAGATACTGAGGACTAGTTTTCATTGCTGCCTTGTGAACTTGAAAATATGAAGAAGCATTCTCCTTGTGTTCAAGTCTAATCAGTTCAGTTTTAGTCTGTGGCGTGTTACATAGTCATATTTCGCTCCAACAACATAACCGTATATAAGAATTTTGTGCTTGTTGCAGGCGATTTGATAAAATAGTTGACTAAAGAATGTCTCTGTAGTTCATAATATCCATAATTAATTGACTGAACTGATATGAATGTTCTAAACGAGCGGGTAATCTTCTACGAACGGAACCCATAGTTTCTGGTAAAGTGGGCTACGAAACACTCCGTTCAATACACACGGTGGGAACTGAACCCATGAACACGCATAGGCCGCGATGGCTCAATAGTTAAGCGTTCACCTATGGTGCTAGGGGTCGTCGGTGCAATCCCTGCTCATGCCATGGATCATGACCGGTTTGTGGTGGACAAACGCGGTGGTCTAAGGTTTTCTCGGGGCCTCCCGTTTCATCCCACTTTCTTCATTCTACCAATTTATCCCATCATCATAAATCCATGACCACGCGTACAGGAAACGAGGGCACTAACCTGTCGAGCATACGAGGTTTAGGCATAATTAATGTTTGAGCAAGCTTTTTTTTTTTAGGTCTGTAGAAGCGTTTTTCAGGTATGTTCTTCAGTGCATACAATGTAAGTTAACCTTTACGTCATTGTCCAGAACTTTTACCGAACTAGTACCTTTTCTTTTTTGCTGGTATTAAAATGGCTCTTACCTTGCAAAGATCCCGTAGAACTGGACCCAGAATTCCTTTGTGTACTAGATTCTCTGGAAAAGTAAACAAAATGTGTATTAATATCAGACATTTAAATAATCAAATAATGGAAAGCAACATATTGAAAAAGAGAAGAGAAGACACAAAAGCTAGACAACGTCTGAAACCTCTATCAGTGCTTCTTAACCGGGTCCTGTCGAACCTCCTACCGTCTCACCAAGTACCTCCTGCTATAATATACAATTTGTCTTACTCTAGTCTACACAGAATGTAATAGATTGAAAACATTTCGTGATTTTGAAATTAAAGAGTACAGTAAAGAAAAAAGTGGGTGGAAGGGGCTTCAATTGTTTTAAAAAATGGAGTTGGAACACCTAACCAGTACTAAACAATGACAGACAGCTAGCAGCAAGGAATGTTCCTATGCAAAAGCACAAATAATTCTCAAGTTGTAACGCTGTTTAGAATAAAATACATGGAAGTAAATTAAAAAGTTCGACTTTGAAATATGTATTAGCTATCTTTCTTCAACACTCCATTCCCTCCTTTTCCCCTGTACTTTAATTTTGAATTTCGTTCCCTTGTACTCAGTCGACGGTGTTTAGAAGAAACGAACTATAACAATCGCTGCATTTTGTAAGAAAATGTAGATTTTCTTTTATCTATTTAATTTCTATACACGTCCAATTCCTAATCATCTTATCGTAAATGTTAATAGTTCGTCTTAAGGTTCTGGGCTACAGATTAAGATGTGTATAGGACAAATCTTTATCACGTGTCATATGTAAAAGAAGAACAAATTGAAAATTACTGAAAAAGAAATATTTCCGATAATTTTGGTGCTTCTGGCAACACTGCCCACTGAATAGGAACACCATGATTGCGGACTACACCCAAACTTTTCTATGTAAAAACATTATTTCATGATTTAGGTCCTGAAAGTGTTCAACGCAAATTTTGCTGGGTCGCGACCTTCAAAAGTTTGAAACAGTGTATTATACCATACCAGGAATTAGCTTTAAAGTGTCCTTTTAGGAACGTACACGTATCTATTAAATTTTAAAATTTAGAAGCTAATGTTATTCTCTGAAGCTATTCAATTCCGTGCTGAGTTTATTTACTAAGCAATAAATTTATTTAATGAAAAAAAAAAACTGGCAATGCAAATTGTTATTGTTAATTTTGCTCTGCAGTGATTCTTGACTATCATGATTATAATTGAACAATGATTTTACTCATATGATTTAGTTTCAACAATACCCGAAAGCTGTTACTAAGAAATTATTTTAATGTTTGGAATTCTCCCGTTCCGAACAGACGCGCTGAATCATCAGCGAGAGTGCATTGTGGCTCTCTTAAGATGCCCTAACTGGGGTAGGTCACAAACGGAGTTAAGAGGTATTCCTCACCAACAACTCAGGACGTCTTTCCATCGGTGCAGCCAACTGCACCTACTGACTAGGTCGAAGATATTACACTGAGAGGAATAGCGGGAAGGGGGTCATCGCCTTGAAACAAAACCCACTATAAGAAACCTCCAAAGTGTAAGAGATTTCTTCTCTCGGTGTAATGTAGACCCGAGGCGGTAAGGGCCTATTCCACAATAGCATACTATGACCCATTCTACGAAAGACTAAAATAAATTATTTTCAAGAACAGCTTATATAGGTTCATAGTGGTTCATCTTACTAGGTCGGCCAAAATCCCGTAGAATGCCTGTGAAAGATACAAAAATCCCGAAAATTGTGTTTCAAAATTGACTCACTCAAAGCTTTCGATTTCCTTGAAGGACTTAATTGTCTAGATTTAGCCTAAATGGTAACGAATTTGAATTTGAAATTTGAATGTTATGGCCTTTAGGCATCTGATGCTCAGGCCGGGATAAGGCAGGGGGAAAGATTTGGGAAGAATTCGGCCAGGACCTATGCTGAAGGTGCCATTCCGATATTTGCCTGGTATAACTGAGGTAAAACTTCGGAAAAAAACCTCAGTCAGGATGGTCGGCCGCTGGGATCGAACCCACGATCTCCCGAATGCTACGCCAACGCTCTACCACTAAGCTACGGCGGCTCGGTTGGCAACGACTTGGAGTTTTCATAATATTCACTACTGGACATTGAAAAGCTTGATGTAACTGATCCCAGACAGCGACGTCCATCTTCCTTTTTCATGTTTCTCTGTGGCATTTTATTTTAATTAGTTCCCTGAAAATAAAAAGTAAAAAATCTGGGAATTTGATGGTTTTATTTAAAACCTAAAAATAAGGATTGAACTGAAATCCATTCCAGTGCAAGCTGAGGTACAGCTGACTTTATATCTTTCAGGGATTTTCACAATTATCATCATTCGTATTCTGTCGAAAGGGGTAGGTTCTTCGCGATAAGTTGAACCCTCCCTGTTAATCTCAATCCTCTGCTTTCATTTTTATCTTAGGTCGTTTTCAGACTACGCGCCGTGCCGTCGACGGCGCGGCGTCGCGCATACCAAAGATTGTGCCGTTATGCACGCGACTTTCGCCGTCGATACGTGTTTCACCACTCAATGATCAAGGCGGAAAATTTGTTCATTCATTTACGATATTACCATTTTGTAAGTATGGATGATAAGGAAAGATGATTGTGTTTGTACTTGCTTCATTTACAAAGCAAAAGAAAAGGACAAAAGAAGGAAATGGGTTTCCTTTTTGGATTTAAATTCTTCTAAAGGTGCAGTTTCGTTTGTGCGATTTTCGCATACGAAGATCGCAAGCAACTGCTGCACGCGCCACTGCATTGACACGTTGAAGGGAAATCAGTGAAGCCGGTTTGGTTTGGGCGTCGGACGCATGGTGTCGCCAGCAACTGTTGCAACGACTCCTTCGGATAGCAGTCAAACCGCAGCAATCGCATGCGTTGTAGAGTGTTATGCAGTTTTTATTCGGGTTTTCTTTGAATTTGGAACTATTTTGTGCCAAATATGAAATTCAGCAGAGATGAGAATTAAAAGCTACGTCAAGAATGAACAAAAATACTATAAACTTGTTAGTAAATCTCGAAAGAGAGAGAATAATGCAAAGATGTGATTGTCCTCTAGTAAGTTTGATGTTCGATAGATGGCAGCAGAGTTTTGTGGCAGTTTGAAGTAACTATATTGTTTTATATTGAATGGAGGTTGAGTTTAATTTAAAATGCTGATTATATTATTATTATAGTTGTTTGTAATCGTGCCTAAAATTCTCTTACTGAAAGATCTTAAACTCGTAATGCACGAAAAGTAAATCGTATGATTGTATAGATATACTAGGGCGTCGCGCACGCGCCAAATGCACAAAGGAAACTACCCCACTACGTGCTTCTGTCGCAAGCATTCACTGAATGCAGTCATTGCATACGACCATCGCCTAAACGAAACTGCACCTTAAGCCTTTATCCTATAAAACGAGATTGCCTTGCACTAAAGTTATTAAAACTTTCACGTCCACTTCACCACTGGAATCCACTTCTCAAGCAGCCAGATCCATCTCAACTCAACATTGAACAAAAGAATCTGGAAGATTATACCAAATTGGCACGAACAGAAACCTTTTGTTGAGTGGCGTGCGCAGGTCTGTGTGATACGCATCATATGATGCAATAGTAATCAACCAGCTATCGACGGCAAGACGCCGTCGATGACTTTGAAGGGAGTCGCACAGTCAGCGGCAGCCGGCAACAGCGTAACGCAGCTCTTGAGTAGTGTGAAGAGCTCAATTTACGTTAATGTCAGGCTGCTTTCAAACTACGCCGTCGTCGTCGACGGCGTGGCGCCGCCCTTGTGTGATTAACATTAACGTAAATAGAGCTTCTTCACACTACTAAAGAGCGGGGTTACGCCACTGACTGTGCTACTCCCTTGAAAGAGATCGACGGCGTTACAGTTACAGTAAGTCTTTCAGCTGGAGGTATGGGTATTTTCTCTCTGAATTCGTCATTGTATTTTGTTCAGAAGCTCATCGAATAATTAAAAACTTGCCTTCATCACTCCTCGACTCATTAAATAATAAAACAAAAGCCCCAGCGACAGGTATTTGAATATTCAATGGGAGAACCCATGTCCTCCTCCTGGTCTTTCGCTTTTTGCGCTGTAAATGAAGCAAGTATAAACACAACAGTCTTTCCTTATTATCCATCTTTACAAAATGATCAAATCGTAAATGAATGAACAACTTTTCCCCGTTGGTCATTGAGCGGCGAAACACGTACCGACGGCGAAAGTCATGTGTGCAACGACACGAACTTCGGTATGCGCGGCGCGTAGTCTGAAAGCGGCCTTAATCACACAAGAGCGGCATCACGCCGTCGACGGTGATGGCGTAGTCTGAAAGCGGCCTTACCGTACGATTTATCTTCCTTTCCTTATTACTGTCAACAAAATGCATCAGTCTTCTTAGTCGTGGTCTTTTTCTTTCAACCAGATCTTCACTTACATCATTTAACACATTGTTTCCCAACCACGTGGCCCTCCAACCAGACCTCCACGATGCTTCTGTAGTAAGTTAATATGACTATCAAACAGCAACTGAAGAGATTATTTCATCAGCTAGACTCTGTACCTGTTCCTGACCTAGATCAATATGAGAAAGTAGGTCCTGCTTTAGCATGCAGTACGACATCTATGAGTTGTAGAAAGGATATGCATAACTCCCGAATGTAGAGGAGCTGGATGGGTGAGCCACTGCAGAGCAGTCCCAACTTCCTGAAAGAAGCTGATGGAAACAGCTTCTCACATGATACTAAAGAGTACTTCCAAGTGACTAAATTACATTGAAGTCTGGTTATGTGGTTGCCCATGAGAGGTGTTTTACAGCTAAACAGACAGAAGCTATTTCCATGGATTCTGCTCAATCCAACGAAATATCCTTTCTTTCTGTCTGCGAATCCCTTTTTACGTCAACAATTATCCTATTTGATGATCATTTGTTGTTCAACTATGATCTCACTATCCTGTACAGCTACAGCATAGCCTTCGACCAATCATACAGTCGGTGCATTGCTTACTGCTCCACTGATCAACAAGTCCTCTGTATTTAATTCCTTTCGAACTTGCACATATATGTACTGGAATTTTGCTTTTGATATTTGCCAGAAACTATGATTAATGTTTCTGTGCATTGGAAATACGGTTAGCAGGAATATTATTTCTTGTCCGACTCCTGCACTTATTTTTGGAACCTAGCTATGATAATAATATAACAGAATTTGTAAGTGTATTGTAAAACTTAAGATTGAACTAATAATTATTATTACCTAGTGACTAGGTCGCACTAAGCTCAGCTAAGAAGGTGGTCCTGTGGGTAAACAAACTTAGTATTTGGCGGTAATACGTTCGCAATCAAATGTTTACAAAGTGAGTCATGGAGTTTCGGATAAAGCATTTAGGATTACAGACTATATTAGGACTTCAATAGTTTATATGACTCCGTTTAGCGCTGCCTATCCTCTAGGTAACATTTTTGCTTCTTACTGCAATTTTGAAAAGCAACTATACAATTGTAGCTGTTCATCTAATCTAAGCTGTTTGCCTTAATCACCTACAATTCGCTGATGATGTAATCCTATTTGCTTCAAGTGCAGAAGAACTGCAAACAGAAATGTAAGAGCTGTGTAATGCGAGTTCGAAAATAGGCCTTACAATGAATTTAAATGAAACAAAAGTTATGTACAATGAACATATTGAAAAGAAGGAAATAAAGATTCACATGGAGAGACAACAGGCATAGTTGATGTTTCCTAGGGCATCTCGAAACAAAGAATGCATAGTTGACGGATGAAATAAATAGAAGATGTAAAATGGCGTGGAGCTCATTTGAAAGACTACACCTTATTTTCAAAAGCAAACTACCAATGTGTCTCAAGCGTAAAGTTTATAATCAAGGTGTCTTACCTGTAATGATGTACGGCTGTGAAACTTGGACTCTGAATGCGCAAATGACTCAAATATTAAAGTCACAAAGAGCAATGGACAGATGCATGCTAGAAATAACTAGAAGGGATAGGAAGACAAATTAATGGATTCGCGCACAAACAAGCGTAGAAGATATAATCAAGACTGCGGAGAAGATGAAGTGGAGATGGACCGGTGACATAGCTAGACGAACAGATGGAAGGTGAACGACAAATGTACTACATTGGATTCGTAGAAAAAAAGAAACGTCAGAGATGACGTCCAAATGCAAGATGAGTAGATGAAATCAAATGTTTTCCAGGAGCTACATGAATGAGGATAGCAGCAAACCGAGATATGTGGATAGAAAACGGCTGAATATATACCAGGTATATATATTACATTAATTTCACTAGAATTGAAAACTAATACGTTAATGCAAGTATATGAAATAACGAGAGAGAAAGTGAAATCTGACGAGAGAATCATTGACAACATTCTCGATTTTGATTACATTACAGTGATTAACAGGAGAAAGCCTGTTTGCCACATTTACCACATTGCTAATTGAACTAGTATGGGTTCCTTTTAAAAAAATAGTTTCAAATTTCTTCAGTATTAATTAATTCATTGAAGCCATTAATATTTCACATGTGCAGACTTTAGTGACACTGTTATCCTTGATATGGAATTACAAAAGACTGCTGTCACACGCACAATTCAATCTAGCATTATTTGGACTTAAACAAACAAAGCTTCATTGCCTCTATAAACGCCAACAAGAGAATGAACAACAATCGACCAAATTAATTGTATGATTAGAATCTTCTGTACTGGAAATGTCGAAAGAGATGCCATGTCACGTACTTCCGCCTACCACAAAGGAGACAGTCTGTGACGTCACAGACTCTCCATGTGTTTGTTATCACATGTACTAACCTGAGTACCGTGTAGTTTATAAAAGTTCATAGTGTTTTATTTTTTTATGTTTTAAGAGTAGGATATGTTTAAAGTTTGCTATGTGCGTAATTATTGGTCTATATATTGTTACAAAGGCAGCATAGATAACGAAATATACGTGTGTATGAAAATATGTTTAAAGGCGGATAAATACAATTTACGACCATATATTATGGAACTCTTTGCGGAGAATCAATGTATAATTAATACATATTGTAATACAGAAAAATTACTATAATTATGAAGAATGTTAGTTTACATTTAAACGATATTTTATTTATAAATTATTGTTGTTGTTTCTTTTAACTTATATCTAATTACTATGGCCCGGGACTTTATGCCCTATAAAACTGTAAAATATGTATGTAAATATGTCATAAAAACTTGAAAAAAATGTCACGAAAATTTAAAAAATAAGTCAAAAAATGTCAGCTCCCCGAAACACAGAAAAAATTTGAATATGAGTACTTAATTTACAAACTCATTTTTAGGGAACATTTTGTGGTTTCATTTTTTGGTATTTTTTAAAATGTTTTATTTGAACTAGTTGACAGCTACAAAAGGAACATTTTCCAGTTAAATTAATAATACAAATGTTTCTAAACAGATTTTTAAAGGAAAGTTCTATCGTATTTTTTAATGTGTTATTTTACTTAGTTTACGGTTGCAAAAGGAACATTTTTCAATAAAACAATGATTGAAGGTTTTCGTGTTAATTTGAACAGCTTGTAACGAATCTCTAGAACTTGTGATTTCAGTTTCTTTTAGTTGAACACACACACACACAAATGGAGAGTATGTATATATTTCAATGTCATACTTTGCTATACACTTGAAAATGAAAAATAAAGATCGGACAAATCAATAGGCAAAAGTAATTTTAAGCATTGCATTGTGACACGGAGACCTTCTTCAGGTTCTCTTCTGTGAAACTTCGCCTATTATCTACAAGCAGCGACTTGTAGCGTGAGAATGTACGTTCCACATAGCACGAAGTCAAAGGAGCAAACCTCAAATATACTGTATCTGCAGGTGTTAAATCTTCTTCAACATTTTTGAGAGTTGATTCTCCGTCATTACTCAGAACAGCGGCGATACCAAATCTGCTGTTGGTCCCTTTGCTGTTGACAACTTTGTTCTAACATCTTCTACGGTTTCAAGACAGTCTTGCACAATGAGACCATTTGTCTCCAATCGCTCAATGGATGACACCAGAAACCCAAAATTTGCAGAAATGTACACAATATCATCTTTTAATTTAATATCATTAAGCAATTCCTGAACAACACTAATACATGCTGCATCTTCAGTTTGAAATCCAGCAACTATTTCGGCAAGAATAGCCAGATTGGCGCAGTAATATTGAATTGCTTTAAGCCATGTTCCCCACCGTGTCATCACCGGCTGTGGTGGCAAAGCAATATCCGGAGCAGCCTCCTTTAGGGCTGGCGTCGTGATGGACCCTTCAAGAAAATTTTATTCATATTTGACACGAAGCGATCTACGTTGGGGTACCTTGCTCTAATTTCTTCACATAGTCTGTGGACTCCGTGTGCCAGACAGGTAATGTGGATCATTTTGGGATATAGAACTTTCAAGGTTTTTCCTGCTTTCACCATATACCTAGCTGCATCCGTTACAAGTACGAGAAGCCTGTCACGAGGAACGCCTTCTGGAAAAACCACCTGCATTGCGTTTTCAATACAGCCAGCGATTGTAGAATGGTTGTTAACCTTCTCCAACTGCTGAACATGCACAAGGAACATTTCTCCAGCCTGTTCCGGTTCCAAAATACCAAGCACAACATTGGCTATATAACGTCCGCAACAGTCTGTCGTTTCGTCCACTGATAGCCAGAAATTTTTATTTTTCACTTTCTGCCGGATGTTACACATAGTTTCACTATAGACATTTTTCACATAGGCCTTCCTAAGTGTGGATTCGTGAGGGATTTCCTTGTCGCAGTACTACTCCAAAAACTCAGGAAGATTAAGGTTTTCCAACTTCCACAGAGGGATATCCGATGCGATAAATGCTTTACACAGGTCCTTGGAGAAAGAGGACATTCGACTGCTCAGGGACGATGTCACATGTTGAAGTAGCGTTTGTGATTTCGCTTTCTTCCTACACACATTTCTTTTATGCTTCGTCGTATCTAAATGTTGCAATACAGAAGATCTCTTCGAATATCAAACACTGGATTCACAGAATTTACAGAACAATATCTTGTCATCTGTAGAGAACACATCGCTCCCAAATTCTGCAACGTATGCTCTCAACTTTAACGAAACAGATAGCTTCATAGGAGGAGGCATCCTCTACACTTGCTCCGCTGCACGCCTGGCTAAAACTACTGCTGATTTTGACTGACGTAAAAATAACTATTTTTTCAGCACAAAATGCTAATTTGTTTGTTTTTGTTAAAAAGGAAAAATGTAAAGAAAAAAAGAACAGTTTGTCGTGCGCACGTTCAACAATGACCAGAGAGCTTTTTGTTTTGAACGATTTTCGACATTACAACGCAAGGCGGTATTATTTATCCCGTACTACATTTTGACCTGGTAGAAAACCAAATGCGTTTCGCATAGTCTGATGCAAGTTCAATCGACCACAGCGAGAATGCGGATTTTATTACTTTGGCAGAAGGCATATAAGAAAAAGTTTTAAAAATATCGATTTTGTGCAAGTATATTGCAAAATATATATAGAAATATGTCTTATCATTAGAAAAGTGAAGAAATAGGTTTCCAAATTGGAAAATGTGGAAAATATGACAAAATATGTCGTATCAACTTTGCTTATTTCATCTGTTTTTCGCCTGATACGTGAAGATCTCACAACATTATCCGATTTCCATGTAAAATAAATATATGTTATAACAAACTCCCGGGCCCTACTAATTACATATGGCGGAATGTGCGAAGACCCCTCAAGCAGAGGTTATATAAGAACGTGTAATCGCTTGTAAAATCACTTATTCTTGAACTTCGGCCCAAACCAGTAATGAAACACTTCCTTTGGTGGTTTTCTTCACCCCTAGTTATGTTATCCTTTTAATAAATTAGTAGTACTTCCTCCGATGCTGTTCCGGCAGGAAGACGTGAGTTCAGTTCTCTGATGCTGTTCCGGTAGAGTTGGTTCACATAAACAGAGCAATCTTCCCTTCGCTAATCCCGAAAAGTCTACGTCATTTCCTAATAAGAAAGAGCTTATTCGAGACGTCTTTCCAGCTAGAGGTACTACAGTACTTGGGCAAGTTCTGCAGAGCAGTGCAGTACCCTTAAAAGTCGTTACTATAGATTCTCAGTAACTTTCTGGTGATGCAACATATCCACTGATGTCAAATATAATTTCCTTGGTTGGCAGCATATGAAACGCGTCATCCACTTGAAAGATCAGAAAGTAGCCCGTGAATGTGGTATCTTCACAGAACACGCGAGCATAAAGAAAAGAGGTTTGAGTTTCTGTTTGCTTCTTTCTGCTGATGCTGAAAAGAGGAAATATAGCAATATTCCGTTTTCTATCCCTTCACTCCACCTACCCAAACCCGAACTTTCGAAAATTATAGTGAGTATCGATTTATAATGAGTACTCGATACACGAAGGATAAAGAAACTAGATTATGTTTATAGGGACTCCATAGTCTAGTGGTTAGAGCACTGGACTCATATCCGCGTAGCCCCGGATTTCAATCCCAGGCTGGGCACCCCAGTTTTAGGCGTTCACCCAGCGCCGTGAGGCAAACTGAGAAGTCACGTGAATAAAGACGTGACGACCAAATCGGTCTAGAAAACCCGATACGTCTGTTCGTGGTCTAGGTGACGCGCAGTGCTGACCCCACGGTCGTCCCTCAGGTGGACGCAGATCCACCAACCGCGGACAGATGGCGTTGGGGCAGGCTCAGGACCTTTCGGTCTGTAAAGCCAGTTATTATTATTATTATTATGTTTATAACTGATGACTTGCTTTGAGGAGTGTTGTTGTAGTCAGCCATACACAATAAGTGTAGAAGTTATACAGTGAAATATATGTCAAAATAAAGAATGTTGACAAGTTTCTATAGTAACTGGATAAATAAATTACTTGGAGCAAGACTGAATATAAGTGTTTCATTTGTATTCTACATTAAGGACTAGAAATCATTAATCGTAGTGAAACATGTAGTTATGGATGGACTTTAGTTACTTCCCATGTTGGTTATGAGAGCTGCTATACAAAAGTAAGGTGCTGATGATTACCACACTCTAGAAATAGTTGGGTTATGTGTAAAGACTAATCTATCCGAAACTAACCTAGTGTCGAATACATGAAATTAGACTACCTCGGCTTTTAAGTTACATCTAACTGACTTGTGAGTGGTGAGTTCTTCAGGGTGAAACAAGAACATCAGTTACTTTAAGAATAAGTAAAAACACGCGTAGTTTCGTATCCAAATACAACGCTGCGTGACTGTAGATGACGTAAGATCTCGACAAGTAAACAACGATTGCAATTCAAGTTGTACGGTACTCACAAATATGATTTAACAAATGCCTTGTTTACATTACTAACATCCTACCATGGTTAATGTTAACCAAGATCCTTTTAGTAACGTAAACGGTAGTTACCGTTAACGCGGGTTTCAAATTTAACCAACGTCAACTTACGACCGTTATCTTCTTACGTTAGTTATTTAAACGCAAGATGGCCGTTAAGCGAAGCTCACTTCGTGAGTTTCTTTCTTTCTTTATCGAAATGTATAGCATCCTAGTGGTGCGTATCACTTTTAAAGTATAAAAGATTGATGGCAGAACTAATCTACAAAATATTACGCTAGAATCAATTCATTTGTGTTCATTATTATATAATTTAAACCTCTACCGTGTAACCTTAGAGTATGGAAAAAGATTCCTTACTCTAAGCTTTTTTTTTTTTACTGACAATGACAGTACAAGCACAATAATCAAGTTACGTTCCGTAGTCTAAATGTAAGTTATTTAAACCATGACTTTTACCATCCTAACAATCTTAGTAACCTGAACAAGGCATAGCTGAAGAATGTAGCTTATAGCGGGTTTCTATGCTACTCAACTGTCCAATGTTAATTACCTGACAACATTCTTACAGCAGTGTTCTTATAATCCTAGTCATTCAATTTGCTCTTCACTTTATCCGTCGGGGGGAAAGAAACTGAGTAAGACTGTTGAGAATTCTGCAATTTTCAGTTCACAACGCAATTCGGAATTACAATTTCTGTTATTCTGGAGCGTCGGAAATTCGTTAAGTCACAATTCGAATTTCGAACTCAACACAAATGGAACATTATAGCAATGTTTCTCACGGAATGTGATAGGTAGAGCTGATTTAATACGTGGGAATAGCCCATAACCAGATTTTATTACAAATGTGTACAAGTTCCCTGAGTTTGGTAAGAGACCGTTCGGTCCGGTACTGATTTTATATACAAATGTTTAGTTATAAGTATTGTGATCTCCTTGTGACGTAGTCTCGTCTTAGGTGATAGGTTTAATGTGAGGATCAGCAGCACCACGAATGGATGAGAGCTTAGGAGGCGGCCCACTAACAGGTTCAGCGAGGGCCAGGTATTTGCTCCGATTTCAAGCAAATCGAGAGCGGACGAGTGTCTAGGTTAGAGTTCGTAGGAGCTTTGTCCTGGTCAGCCACCAGGGACGGATAAGAGGATTATACCTGGTCAGGCACCAGAGTATAAGGAGTGTGTTCCAGTTTAGGCAACTGAGAACGGTTTAGAGGAGAGGAGTGACCACCCGATCGAGAGTGACTGATCCTGTTGCCCTGTCCGCCTTTTTATAACAATGATTTTGGTGTGGTCTTGGTTCTGTGTTGAGTTTGTCGACGTCGACTGCTTGTTGTTGACATTCATGTTACACACGTTTGTTTACATTGCTGCACTCGTTCCACTATTTTCTTACGTTGTGAGTGTGTCTAGCACGTGCTTATACGCGCAGATCATTTCGTTATTCTTCAAAAGCTCAGGAAAGCTATTATTTATTTTTTAATTGTTAAAATGCATAGCTTTCTGTTCTACAATGCCAGTTGCATAAGTATTAATAATTTACACACGCAAAAAGAACTAGTTTCTTAAAATCGAGAAAATAGTCCTTATCTGTGTATGGAGTAACAATTTTCTTGCAAACAAAATATTTACGACAAAAACGTGAATGTGTAGATTTGGAGCTGGCCACCTGCGTATCTTGCGTTTGCATTGCCACTCTATAAAGTAACAGATTTCAGGAAATTCTGGTGATAAGATAAAATGAATTTTATGGGCGGTAACAGCACTATGGCTTACGCCCGTCCCGGAAATTCTGGTGATGTTAGAGCAAATGGAAATGTGCGAATTACAAAAACCTTTAAACACGAATGTATTAGTAGTGTTGTTCGTTCTGAACTTATAGAAGAAAAATCCTGTTTAGAAAATCACTGAAAACTAATGAGAATAACTGCGCAAGATTACAGTTCGTTCTGAAATTAAAAGAAGGACGAAATTAGCTTGAGGAACACAGAAATTATTTGGGCGACGGGGGCTTGGACTACAAATGTCTACCGTGGTTAGTCTCCGTTCAACTTGAGCCGGCACCACTGCTTTATCATTTTCATGTGAATAAGAGCTTTCTTTAATTCTTCTGTAATCGCTACGCACCCTTGATCCCAGATCCTCTCTACAGTAGAAGGCCGGAGTATGAAAAATGGCAACATTGCCCAGATGGGTGACTGCGCGGGTATCATGGCGTGTATTTAAATAACTTTGTACGAGGTACTTTAAATTATCGCTGATATTTTTGTTCTTTAAATGTTGGTCGAATGGTGTTGAAGACTTAAGTAGAGGAGGATCAACTGGAGGTAAGTAATATATTAAAACGTATAAATAAGTTGTGATATTTATAATGAGATGAACTATGAAAGACGACCATATGTGTTAGCCCTATCATTTCTTTCAGATGTAGAAGTATGTTTTCGGATATATATTTTGTAAAGTTTGATATGTACAACTATGAGCAATTAAATTACTATTTACGTAGGAAGATTTAAATTTACGAGACGTAAGTCTGTAAATTTATGTGGTGCATTGATAGGAGTAACAAATACCTTTATACGCTGTGTACAAGGGACCGAATAAATTTGCACGTCCTTTATCTAAGAAATATTAAACTACTATGAGGAGAGAAATTAACACTTAATTGTATAGTCTACAAGGAACCTTCCTATAAAAGTGCCTTTTGAAGTACAAGCTCCACAAGAAAGGGATAACTGTGGACATTCTTACTGTGTATTCCAAATTTTAGCTGATCTCCATTTTTAGACGGCCTGTCTAGATGAATTCACCAATGTAATGTTTGAGAAAGGTTCTTTTTACCTATGTAGCGTTATAAAAGATTTCAATGTTGTGTAAATAATATCTAGATAAGGTAATAAACATCTGTAAAGAGTTGAGTTAGTAACTATAAAAATACGTAGGCGGGCCAGAAATCTAGAACCTTCTCATACTCGCCTTGTTCCAGTTGATAAAATGAAGTATCGTAGTTCGAATGTTACAAAATAGATGGAAATCCAGTGAGACTGATATATTGTTATAACTTCACAATTCCTTCTTATCCAGATTCAGTATGCTACGTTAACTGAACTTAGATTGCATCAGATATGAAACGGAGTGCAAGGGCCGTCAAGCGATTACAATGGAGTAGCTCCCAGGATAAAACATACGTAGTAATTACGACAGAAAATAGTAAATAGTATGAAAAGTGTGACTGTTACTAGGTATTTCCAAGATGTCATCAATTTGAGGAACTATTTCTTTCACGGTCCCTTTCGTAAGTCTGAACCTTGTAAAGAAATCAACATCATTCCAATTTTTCAAAATAGTTTGGACGTCTCCGGATTGTTGGAATGCGTCTCGAATTTAAGTATAATAAAAACATTTTTATCTTCCTCCCCGTACGAAGAGGATGAATCTGAAATCATATGCAACGTATTTCACAAAATGTTTAAAACCCAGCAGTTTCCGAACGATTTGTTAGAACCCATTCATAAGTTCTGTCATAGTTAACACAGCAGACGACGTACTATATCAGCCGGCAGGCTTCCCATGATGCTGCGTTGCCACATAGTACCCTCTGGCCTTCTACTGTAGAAAGCTCTGCTTGATCCTCAGCAGAGCGTTTGAACCCTGTATATGGCCTTCTGGGATGCGCCTGTCATATAGTGAAATATTTTGGAAGTTAAAACTGAGCGAAAGAAAAATATAATAGTTTGTAACTGTTCTTTGGTCTTTTCACACATGGTTGGGTTTTGTTAAATGAGGTTTGTTTGTAGGGGAAGAAGGCATATATATATATATATATAGCTACATATAGTAGGGAACATTTTCTGTTATCGTAGTGAACCAGCTGAAACGGAAGAAATTAATAGCTTCTTAAATGTGAGAAGGTGTAAGGAGAGAAGCCGTTACCTACTTAATAAGAAGTAGCTTTAAGCCAATAACGCCGTCACTCAGTTCTATTGGAAATTCCTGTATCTTAGAGATTACGTTCCCAAAGGAATGCTTGCAAGCAAAATAACTTAGGCATCTTTCGAAATTGGCTTTTCGTGCTGAAAACTGTAATTGGAGCTCTAAAAGTTTCTTTTTTTTCAACAAAACTACGAAAGGAAACTTCTTTGAAATAGTTTTGCGACGATGAATTCTGTGGCATCGAGTATGAATACCTTAACTTTTACTGAAGCTGTTCCGAGAAAATCAAGTGTTTTTTGAACGGACGTACGTATAGTGCAACAGAATTTAAACATGATGTTCTGTAAGAAATATATATATATATATTTAAAAAAATGTTGCGTTTGATACTGTAACAAAAATGTTAATATCATATTCCTGTTGGTATCCGTGAAACAGTCAATGAGAACATATCAAAACCTACATTGAAATTTTGCTAGGGGAATCTACGAACTATAGAGAGATAGTACATAAAATAATAACTGCCCATATTAACTGCAAGGTTCCGCGATTGTTTTTTTTTAACTCACTCAACAGAAGTCACTTCTGCTTCACTTCCTTCCTGGAATGAAACACGCGAGTGTTAGCTCATCTCCCACAGCGCAGCACTTCTCGCCAGGAACGTATTTATGGCGCTTAGACTCCCGAAATTCATTTTTGTTTGTAAAACAAGCAAAATTATATGGATTTTTGTACATTTCGTACCAATATTCTAGCCTCCAACGTCGGTACCTTGGCAACTATATTTTTGTACATTACCTCTTCATAGGACGTAGATTCTTCAAGTGACATTTCAGAGTAGACTGCAATATGATCTCATTGACAATTTCCTTGTAAGGCCACCAAGTTCATCTAAAGAGAAAATTCATAAAGGCGTACACGAAGCTTGCTTCTATAAACATTATGCTTAATATTCGTTAGAGAACGGAAGACCTTGGGGATCGAACCCAGTAGTTAGCAATCTTGACTGAAGTTTTTCCAGTGCTTTTTCCTCACTCGCACAAGGCACACTCGCCGGGATGGTAATTTAAACTAAAACCTGGTGTATTCCCCATATTTTCTTTCTTACTGAATCCCAGCCTGTGCCAAACATGCCAAAAAGTCACAAATAAAATTCTAATGAAAGCTCGGAAGTTTTAAAAGGATTTTTATGTACATTTATGCGTAAAATAGTAGTATATATTGTAATGTTTTCCTACATTTATGCTTGAAAACTGTTCTTGTAACAAAATGATGCCACTCTGGAGCCTCTCCTCAACGAGAAGGAAGCTACTAACCGGTTTCTAAAGTGACTCCTCACCATGAACTGTGTAGCTCAAGGAATATGTTCATACAATACTTCGCCATATGTAACTGGCTCAATGACTTCAAAAGATGACTCACCATCAAAAATGAAGTAGCTTATAGGTTTCCCGAATAAAATAGCTGCTTTAGTATGCAGTATGCACCATGTTATTTCTCATTTTCCTTTTGTACAGTACTTATATCTCAGAAAGAGTTCGGACAGAGTACAACGACATAGCTTTGCCCCAAAAGTGAAAATGATTTCCGTGTTTTCAATGGGACAAGGTGGCTTGAAATTTTGCTTAAAATATAGTTATGAACTTTGCAGCAATTCAAGATTTGAGTCCTTTGCAATCTCCGTGTGCTTTAGTAGTCTTAATTCATGATGCTTCCCGGCAAAAGTGAAATCAGAAAACATTTAAGAAATTCCAGTTCCATAACAGCATTATTATTATTATTACTAATCGACTGTATCAGCATGTATAAAATTATGGCATATACCTGAAGTCTGAATGATGAATCCTGTTAGGTTTCACCTCTGTCAGTTGTGAAGTAACGTTTGCAGACTGTAGTCTAGGTACTCCCTCATCATTTCTTTGTTTGGATTAAGGAAAATGTGTTTAAACTGAGATGGCAAATATAAACACTCCTGAAACCTGTACTGCCTTCTACCGTACAGAGACTTGAACCACTATTCCAGTGTTGGTACTGATAGTAGTAGTGATGGTGCGAGTACAAAGATGGTAGTAGTGATGGTGCGAGTACAAAGATGGCAGCAGTGTATAGGCGCTCAAGGGAAAGTTCACATAATTTGCTGTTCGTACTTCTTTCCATTTCCGACTCAAGAATAAAAGTCCTGGTCATCTTTGAACGACCCTTCTAGGTACAGTTGTGGACAAATATATTGTCGCATGTCTTTGAAGAATATTTTCCAAATGCGCTAACATATCCCTTCCGTGTGTGATATCTGCTAACAAGAATTAAAATTAGGATTAATAATTTCAATAGCGTTACAAAAATATCACTCTCGGAGATAAAATGAGATACAACTTGATAAATTTTTGACTGAGAATATTTTCAACGAAAAACTGTATTTTTGCAAATATCTAGCTACGTACCAGAAAAATATTTTCCTCAATGCGCCATGTGATTGAGTATATGTCTATAAGTCAACACATTTATACGATGTTTCAATTGGTTTTTGAAGTAAGAAAAGTCAGTTATAGACATACGACAAAACTTATTTTTTTCATAGCTGTATCATGCTATAACTTCTGCCATGTGCCTGTAGATTCTTGATCATGACTGAAAAATTGTTTAAACTTATTGGCAATTGACAGTGTTGGTCTCCAACCTTTTGTATTCACCGCCTCCGTTCGAACATTGAAGACCAAGAAATAGATAGCATTTCTGTGAACAAATATTAGATGGATATCGGTATATCCTTCCGGTTGAACATCCTTCGTATATCCATCGACATCAAATGCAAAGTTCAGTTGTACAACCTCTACAGCACTTTAAGAGTACGCATCATACTGAACTCTTTCAATGAAAGGAACCTAAGAAGAGAGAAACCGGCATTCGCGTGGTGTAACAGAGGAAACAGGTATTTTATGTGAGACTTCCCCATTATGCAGTGAGCACTTTATTGAGGTACTACACTTGGGTAATTCCATGTGAAATCAACACGCATTTAACAAACTTCTACCTTACCCTCTCGGATTTGTACGATTTTCGGTTTATTGCTTGTACCCAGGGCCGGCTCGAGTGGTGTTCGAACTGTTCCTCCGAAAAGAGTGCCACAATTTTGGGGGCGCCAATCATTTCAGGTGCAAGTGTATCATATGAGTTCAGAACATTAAATTACTATTTATGAGGGCGCATCGAAAATTAGGAACAGAGCGCCGACATCTCAAATTTGAAAAAAAAAAAATCTTATATGTTGGTCATACTTCCTTACACCTACCATGAAAATTATAATTTGAGATGATAATGGGATCGCGAGATGAAAAATATTTTCGTCATATGCCTGCGGAGTAAAGGTTCTTATGGTACATATTTAGAATTTGAATTTTATTTATAGCTTTAGTGGTTGGATATCTATGGCTCAGGTTGGTTTAGGGGAAAAGATGCAAGGAGTCGGTCAGCCTAATTCAATGTACTATCCCGATATTTGCCTATTGTGACTGAGGAAAACCATTGATCTGCATTAAGAATATTTTATTACGAACTAGTATATGATAGAGATAAGGAAATGGATTCGGTTCCTGATAGCATTGGAACTGAGTAATCAAATCTTGTAATTCGGAACCGGATTCGTATCTTGGAAATTTAAACTGAGGATCCGGATCTGGTACTTCGAACCAAGAATCCGGATCATCGAATGGGATGTCCGGATCTGGTACTTGGATGCCAGGATCGGAATCTTCTATCCGGTTTCCAGATCGGATCTCTGTATCCGGTTCTAATAGATAGATAGATAGATATATAAAATGAATTGCATGGGCGGTAACAATCCGGTTCTAATGTTCACATCCTAGCATCCGATTCGTCTATCCGGATTCTCGGTTCCAGCAACCAGATCCGGGCCCTCAGTTTCAGTTTAGAAGATTCGATTCCAAGTCCCGATTCCAAGACCCTGGTACCCGGTTCCATTGTTATCAGGAACCGGATCCGAATAAATTTGCCATGAACCAGAAATTAAGAAAAAAAATTGTTCATAGCAAATTTACACTATTTCTTTGCTTTGTGTATAATTTTTCTTACACGTGGTGTTGCAAACGTGATTCCTGGCATAAAAATAAGAAAGTATAGACCATCAATTATGCACAAATACTTCGTTCCGACGTTATAGACTGCCGAAAGCGTGGGGAAATGAACTTTAGAGCTTTATATTCCCAATACCGTTAACAATAGAACTGAGGCACCGTGGTACTCTTAAAGGCTTGAAATCTGCTTTATCGCAAAAAAAAAAAAAAAAAATCCAAAATTGTGCAATGAAATTCCTAGAAAATCTCTGAAGTTAAGGTGGATCGAAATAAGCATGAATGGGATCACTTTCCACCAGGTAACAATAATTCGTTTGCGCCAGGTCAATATCTCAAGTAGAGCAGGTTTTCCTTGTGGGGTGATTTTTGAAAATGAATCGAGGTTGCAGAACAAAAGAAGTAAAAATTTCATAAATGAATATTTGGCGAATTTATCAGTAAAAGAAACCGTCATTGTTCTGTTAAATGGTGGTGATTACGTCTATCATCTGTACTAATACGGAAAGAAGTCTCATTCATTCTTGTTTCGACCCACTATTTATTCCAGAGAATGTCTGGAGTTTCCCCATTTTCTTCGAAGAATTCCTTGCGCATCCGTTGCACAATTTTGGAATCTGTATATTTTTGGATAAACCAGGTTTGAAATCTTTGAGTATGCCATGCCGACTCAATTCTACTCTTAATGGTATTGGAAATATCAAGTTCTACAGTTCATTTTCTCACGCTTCCTGTGGCCTGTAGAACCGAAACGAAGCATTTGTGGACCCTCCATGGTCTATCCTTTTTGTCTTATTTTTATTTTCATGTCAGTAGTCTTGCGAGGCGCTTTTGTCGGTGTTATTTTGCAACACGCAAAGTGGAAAAAGTGTTTTTTGTCAGTCACACCGCCAAATGTCGAAATGATACCTTGAATTTACGCTCTGATCGACTTCTTTTTGCATCCTTTCCCCTACCCTATACCATTCTGAGCCATAGATGCCCAGCCATAAAGCCATAAATAAATTTCAAATTCTTAAAATGTACCATAAGAGCCTTTTCTTCGCAGGCATATGACGCAAATATTTTTTATCTCGCGATCCCATTATTGTCCCAAATTATAATTTTCATGATAGCTGTAAGGAAGTATGACCAACACATAAGATTTTTTTTAAATTTTTTAGATGTCAGATTCTGAGAAAATCAGATTTAAAAATTTCGTGACAATTTTCAGGAAACAAACTTTTCTCTTTTTTTGCCATTTTATCAAGTGACATATCAAATGAAAGCTTATTACAAGAGCTTTAAAATGAACAATCTCTGAGCTCTCTAGCAAAACCAATTGATGAGTAATACGAAATTCTGTACATTAATAAGACGGAAAATTTGACTCGTGTTGTGGTTTTTGAACGCTAAAAGAACAAAAATCACTGTGTCAAAAACTCTTTAAAAAATATGTTTTTACATTCTTCGTGGGCACAAGCAATAAACCAAAAATTATAGAAATGTGAGATGGTGAGGTAGAGAAGGTGTGTGGAACTGACGTGGAATGACCATTTAAGCTTTCCATGTGATGATTTCCCATAATTAGGTAATTTAGTATGGTTTTACGTCATACACCTTTTGCTATTTTTAAGAGTCTTACAATTATTTATCTTTGAGGATGTCGATGGATAAGTCAATGGAACAATTGCAAGACTTTATAAAAAAGATATATGACGTAAAACTCAACTAAAGGTATGTTTCCTCCAAGCGTCTGTAGCGTGTAACGCTGAGCTGCAAACGCGGCCTATTTTCCTCCTATAATGAATGTTACTGTATTCCTAAAAAGCGAAGATCGCAGTGGCATTTTATTACAGGCGGGCCGCGTTGACCGCGTTTGCAGCTCAGCAATAGACGCTACAGACGCTTAGCGGAAACATACTTTTAGTCGGATTTTACGCGCTTTGAAACAAGTGGTCAATTAAAGAAAATAAACAAATATATAGTGACATTCCTTTTATATTGCCCACTATGTAGAATTTTGTTATTCATGGATTAATTTAATTACAAGGATTTTTTTCGTATCTTCAGCTCAGTCACCGCAACAGATGCTTGGAGAAAATCGTATCTTAAAATACTTAATCAGTAAAATAGTCCATTGATATGCTTGATTGTATTAGCATAACAAAACAATAAGTGCTGTTATTACTCATACAGAAGTTTCCTGAGGCTTCATTATATGATATTAGTTTTCCCAGAAATATCCCGTAATTATCAGTAATTCAGAATTATTCGCTTGTAACAACAAATTAGGGCCTGAGCCAAAGTTGCCTAAAGGTTATACATTCAGATTAAAAGATTCTACATCAAATTATACATATCAATGCTAACTAATTGAATCCGATAAATAGAATGTAATTTCTTAAAATTTATCAATTTATCATTCCATCCCTCCCCCTCACTTTCTTTCGTGTCATATCTCCTTAATCCTTTCTTATATAAGAGTTCATTGCCTTTGAATTATCTTCTACTTTCGTGTTTTCATTATTTTTTTTACCTTCTGTCAATTCGCATGTCCTGTTTATGTGCCTAATATATGTATAATGTTAAACACGCAAAATTACAATTAAGTCATACAATCCTCACAAGTATATTACCATAGACCTCATAATAGATAGACTTAGCATGCTCCCCCATTTCTGGCTGCGCTAAAACTAATGGGTTTTTGTTCAGAGCACGTGATTTTGAATCCATCCGCTAGGTAACTCTGCCATAGATGCCATATTCTACTTTGAGGCCTATGGAAGAGCTACCTAGCGGATGGATTCAAAATCGCGTGCTCTGAACAAAAACCAATTAGTTTTAGCGCAGCCAGGAATGGGGAAGCGTGATAAGTCTATTTATTGTGAGGTCTATGATATTACTGAAAGCGAAGATAAAGGTTATAAACCTAAATCTGAGGTCAGTTACTCTTTATCTGCTTCCGTTTAGACGATATTGTGTGTAAGAAAGCATATAATACCAAAGTACTATAATGAAATATTTTAGCTTTACAAAAAGGTCCTCATAAATATTTTCTTCGAGCTTCCCCTATTTCTTGAGACAGATAATGACTTTCGATGCACCAAAACATTTTTATTGGTAGTTTGTAACACTGTGCGTAGCTTAAATATGTTCACATGGTATGGCCTGGTACTTTTTTCTCTTCTTTCAGATCCGCAATATGTTTAGGAGCAAACATTTCCATCAAAGCACACTTTTCTTTACTCACACGTCTCCTGAAATATAAAGTGCCTTCCGTATTTTTTTTATCTGACACGCTATTTTTCACTGTGACATGACTTTGTCCATGACCTCAACCTACAATTATTGTGTCAAACAAATCAAGAGGCTAACCCTGAAATTTTCCGAAAGAAGGTGCTTGTTTGTGCCATTATCAATTGATATAAATGAATCCAAGGCCAGAGAAAGCTCATCAATCAATATATTCAATTTAAAACGACATTCGGTTAAATCAAAAATATATTTCTTTCTTTTGTCCTTTCAAACGACTTTACTTTGTCCTCCCAGCCTTCATGGGTCAGTGATTAAGAGTCCTTCGTACCTACGATGGGAGTGTGTATTAGTTCTCATACTTTTAAAAGATACTGGACAAATGACACGCATCAATAAAATTTTGGAAAGTGGCCCCAATTATACATGAGAACGTGTATCAAATGAACGGTCTGAGATGTTGACATTGTTTATTTTAGCTGAGAAATTAGAATTCCCGTGACTGTCTAGGCGTATGACTTCATCATTTACGGGAATTCTAATTTCCCAGCTAAAATTAACAATGTCAGCATCTCACAAGGGAGTGTCATGATACGTTGTCGCTGAGTTCCGAATCAAACATAGTGCATCTGATAGAGAATGGTGAGATACGGAGAATACCAAAATTTTAGGTGCGATGGACAATGAGGAGCGGAGCTAGTGGGGGCGAAACATCGAAATTTACAGAAGTTAAATAAAGGATATATCCACAGTGATTCAGAATAAAGGACGCTATTTTCGAGAGGTAATTCCTGACATCGAAAGAAGTAAAAAAAAAAAAAGTTCCTATGAACATGGATGAAATTTCGCTTCATTTTGAAGATACAGGGTTTCCCAACTTCGAGCCCAATGTTAACGCCTGGCAATGGGAAGAAATGAATAAATCTCAATAAGTCAGAAACGACTCATTGACTAAAAATTCCATTTGCGGATTTTTTTATTTCTAGCAACATGGTGGACATCAGGAATGAAAACACGATGTCACCGGTTTGTCAGTGTTACCAACCAGGTATAACGTTTCAATTTTTCAATGGCACTACGTCGTGTTATTGTAGTTACATTTTACATCTTCTAGTGTTGATAAAGAGCATACTGAAAGGACACATCACAGTGTTCCAAACTATGGATGAGACAGAAAGGTTCTCGCGATCTTATACAAACTACGGTCAGTTCATTTGAAATCATCCATCTTGGTTGCTCGATCTCTTTCAAAAATAATATTTTTAATACTTTTATATTCCTTATATAACAATAGTTCAAAACGGGTATTCTTTTATTTCTATCACCATCGATTAATTAATGGTCGCCATTTTTCCAGTCGTTTATAAAAATGTATCTCCGGACATTAAAATGAAAACAATTTCTTCCTTTAAAGACTGCTTTATAATTTTAGTCCTCTGCAATTACCTCAAAAACCTTAAACGTAACTGAAGTGTTCAAAATCGTATCTAAATAAATTCCTGTTTTAAGGGTGGTTTTTTTTTTCGTATGGAAGGGACTGAATGTCAATGTTATTTTTTGTGTGTACCATCACATATCAAAATATATTCAACGTGTACAAAATTTGAAGGCTGATATGTGGTTCCGTAATTTTTTACGAATTTTTGAAAAGCCAAAACATCATATTTTATGCGTATTGTAGGTCCGATATCTGTGGTGGGATAAAATATAAAAATCTATGTTTTCCACATGATATACATTTATATAAGGAGAGTATATGGTATAAATTTCAACTTCGATATTTGAGTTTGAACGGATTATTGATTTGAAAATTGGGGATTAATAAAGCTCGTGTGAGCTTTGGAGGCCTAATACCTCTGGTGTCAGACAAGATAGAAATATAAGATTTGCACACACTATGCTTTCTTTTCAGGAGAAACTACGGCAGAAATTTGAACATTTATATTTGAATTTGAACAGAGTTCCAGATTTGCAAATTGGAGATAAATAATACTCGTGCGCGGTTTGGTAAACATATAAACATATGGCGGCCATTTATTAATCGATGGGTATAGAAATAAAAGAATACCCGTTTTGAACAATTCTTATATAAGGAATATAAGTATTAAAAATATTTTTTTTTTAAAGAGGTCGAGCAACCAAGCTGGATGATTTCAGAACTGACCCATACTTTGTCAGATCGCGAGTACCTTTCTATTTCATCCATAGTTTGCTACACTGTGGTGTATGCTGTAAGTGTGTTCTATATCATCACTAGAAGATGTCAAATATCCAATAGCACAACGTAGTGCCATTTGAAAAATGTAAATGTTATACCTGGTTGGCAACACTGGTAAACCGGTGACATCGTGTTTTCACTCCTGATGTTCATCATGTTGCTAGAAATAAAAAAATCCGCAAATGGAATTTTTAGTCAATGAGTTCGTTTCTGACCTGTAAAGAATTATTCATTTCTCCCCATTGCCAGGCGTCAACTTTGGGCTCAAAGTTGGAAACGCTGTATCTCCAAAATGAAGTGAAATTTCACCCATGTTCATAGGAACTTTTTTTTTTTTTTTACTTCTTTCGATGTCAGGAATCCCCTCCCGAAAGTAGCGTCCTTCATTCTGAGTTACTCTGGATATATCCTTTACTTAACTTCTGTGAATTTCGAGGTCCCTTCCCCCCGATCCGCTTCCCCTTGTCCATTGCACCTTGAATTTTGGTATTCTCCATATCTCACCACTCCCTATCAGATGCATTATGTTTGATTCGGAACTCATCTAACAATATATCGTAACCCTCCCCTTGTCAGATAGTTCATTTTATACACATTCACATGTATTATTGGGGCCGCTTTCCAAAATCTTATTGTTGCGTCTCATTTGTGCAGAATCTTTAAAAATATGAAAACTCATTCACACTCGTCGTAGGAACGGAGACCCCTTAAGTCTCTAACTTAGGATAAGTATTGAGTAGGCGGTAAGACACTTAGGATTCCTCAACTATACAGGAAGTTACGTCTCTAATTCTTCTTCTATGAATGTGAGAGAAAATAGAGAGGGAAAGTAGCGGGCAAGATCTGATTTTTAGGTATAATCCCAGCATTCGTCTGATGAGACTGATATAGACCTTCGGAAATGTCACGTGAGCGGAAACTCTAACTTACACTCCATGCCTAGTGCTTTTCCTAAGTCAGGGATATCCACCAGACCATGAGGGATGGGTAGTCATAGCAGAGGGCTGGGCATGGCAACCGGTACCCTTAAAACACTGTCAACATCAGAAATGCAGAGTTTTCATAATGTCTCAGGTTTCAATGATAAGTAGACGTTACCTCCTTACGTTTAACTCTAGTAATACCGTACGATCGTAGCACCTGGACTGTAACCTAAAACTATAACATCGTAAAATATGAACCACACTGTACTTATTCTTCTTACACAGGCCTTCTTGAAAATAAGAGTTGCTAATTAGCTACAAATACAACTACAGGAAACCACGTCGCCTTATCAGTCTTCTAAGGATTGTTGATCAATAAGATCTGTTCACAGAGATAGAAAGAAAACAAGATGATAAAAAGAAAAAAAAACACTCACCCGGAAGAACGCTGGCCGTCACCATTGACGACATCAAAAAGAATGCTAGTTCTTTTGTCTCCTTGACGAAACGCATCAGGGCCATCTAATTCCCACTGGAACTTTGGTGATTCAGCTCGATCAGGTACAGTCTCTTTTGGGCGTCCATGAGGAAATTCCCAATCGTATTTAGGGGAGTCTCGTCCACCACTGCTGCCTTGAGATGGTCCTTCTAATTCCCACCGAAACTTGGCCGATTGTTCACGATCCTTGGACACTGTGTTGTCCACTTCGGGAGTTCGTTCACTACTACCAGCACTAGAAGCCCCATTTCTTTCTTCTTCCTCTTCCTCTTCAGCAAGAAGGTTCTGTGGAATGTCCAGACGCCTCTGGGTCTTCTTTCTTGGCGCCGATGTCAACCGAGACCTCTGCTGACCACCACCAGAGTAACTTCTGGGCGCTGGACTTGAACTTGGTAGACTGTTCGAGTAGTTGGGACCAGGATCACTTCTGGCTGCTGTTGTAGTCCGACTATTCCACGGAGTTCTAATGTTCTTTTGGGCTTGTTCAAACACATGTTCCACAAATTTGGTGACTGAGGGAGGCGCTGCAGCGGCTGCTTCGTTCATTTCTTCCTCCGTCAGAGGTGAGCTCACGCCTTTCGACGGCTTGGCCTTCTTCTGTGGCCACGATGGGCGCTGCTGCTGACTATAGTCATTCTGGTTCTTTACAGGGCTCTTTTCAACCTGGTGGCCCCGAAAATACACCTGAAAAAAAAAGAAAAGAAAAACGTATTACATACACACATTATGAATATCGAACTAAAAGGCAAAAGGCTTTGAAATTAAAATGAGTTAGTGATTGTAAATTTGTCATTAGTCATTTTAAATCAAATTTCCAAGAGATTGGTGTCAGGTGAAGGATATAAATTGTAGTAACTGAAGTTCCATTATGCTATATCAGCCTATTATCACAGACACTTAAGAGGAAATATCTTGAATATCCACGGTAAAGATAAACGGACTGGGAGAGGGTAACAAGAATCACAGATATCCCGCAAAATGTTAAGAAAAACACTTTTTTGCTCGCAAAGGTAACATCAATTTCAATATTTATTTTCCAAATGCCAAAACAAAACAAAAAAAGGCTTACTTTGTGACGTTACTTTCATTCTCTCAAATGTAATTAAGTCACTTTTGTTTGTTTTACGTCATATGCGCCGGCCCTGAATTCATTGTGTACATTCTAAGCTTTTAAATTAACTGAAGAAAATATTCTGTGTGGAAGGTTACATAATGATGCAGTCTAAGGTACGAATAGTACGAATTGTGAAACAACAACATTCTTTATGTTTAAAGCGCAAATGAGAATTCGGATACAGCAAGATTCAAATATATATGTGTGTATGTAAAAAATATTTAAAATTCTTTTGCGGATAAATACAAACGAAAAGAACAATACACAAGGAACTATTTTCATATGAAAAGGTAAAGAAGTAATTAATAACAAACACTATGTAAAATACTTACACAAAAATACTAAATTGTGCCTGCGCGCAACAAACTAAATTGGAATTACATTTTGGTAGTGTATGAATATGTGATGCGGTTTTTAGTATATAAGCAGCCTCCTAGCAAATGTAATTCATCTCCTCGGCCTTCGGGCCAAACCACATCCAGCTCCCTTGATTGATGTGTCTCTTCTTCGAACAAGCAGTCCACTAATAAACCTATTATTATTGAATGCTCTCATGCTTTATTGGCCTTGCTTTATAACCTCATTCATTAAGAATACTCTTTAACTTGTGTTCTACAACCTATTCCCTGCTCCTGTCCGTCTTCAGTTTGGGCAGGCGGGAGTTCCTTCCCAAGCTCTTAGCGTTGACCCGTCTTCAGCTCAGGCAGGTCATCGTGACCCTGGACTTCTACCTGTCTTCAGCTCAGGCAGGTAGCGGTTCACAGTCTATTCCTTGCTTCGGCCCGTCTTCAGCTCAGGCAGGTAGGAGTACTTAACCCATAACCTAACGTTGGTCCATCTTCAGCTCAGGCAGGTAGTGATTCGCAACCTTTGCCTAGGTGGCGGCCCGTCTTCAGCTCAGGCAGGCTATTGTCACTCTTGACGCTAATCCGTCTTCAGCTTAGGCAGGAAGGGGTCATTTACCAAACACCTAGCCTCTGTCCGTCTTCAGCTCGGGCAGACAGTGGTTCTCAACCTTTCTTTTCAGCTCAGGCAGGAGGAAGCAACAACCAAAGATCCAGGCTTCATCTCAGGCAGGAAGGAGCTACGAAACGTATCCTCTACCATCTTTGGGTATTCTCCCGTCTTCAGCTCAGGCAGGCTGTCATTCTTGGCTCTAACCCGTCTTCAGCTTAGGCAGGAAGGAGAACTCATTACCTATTTTCTCTCTTGTACTAATAAAGATTTTGCCTTTCAGCACCACGAATGGTTCATCCTGCGCCCATAACCGAGATATATTTAGTATAAGAATGTCATATATAGTCTCCTGGGGTTATAATAGACTGTATTCAGTTGATAGGGCAGGACATTTTTCCTATAGGTACTCCCTGGTCCTTTACAGCTTTAATGATAAAAAAACTACAAGGTCCTAAAAGTTCTACAATATTCATCTTCAATTTTGATAATTTTGCGTACTTCTTTCAGAACTGAGAAACTGTCACTAACAGAAAGAATATGGCATCCACTTGTTCGCAATTGGTACAACTGTTTCTTTAGCAATGACGAGATGTTTTCCAAATATACTTTTGTTCTGGAGCGACAATGTTTAGTGCATTCCATGTAATTCAACTGGATATGTATAAAAGAACATTCATTCTCCAGAAATTTGTGTCATGGTAAAATATCTTTCACATTCCTCTGAAGCACGTTTCTCCTAGTATAATAATATTTGAATTTCTTTTAAGGCCTTTAGGCAACTTTGGCTCAGGTCGAATGGATGATAATGGGAGAACTGGTGAAGTGAACAATGTGGAAGGAAACAGGAGTACGCTGAGGAAACCCACGCCCACGGTGTTTGTCCATCACAAAGCCCACATGAAATGAGCCGGGATCGTAAGGAGGCGAGGACCCCACGCACCAGGGGGTGAGCGCTCTACCACTGAACCACCGCGGTCTATGTCTTCTGGAATCACTGGTAGTAACTCTTAAAATCACACAAGGAAAAATAAGGATGTGCCGACCTTATAAAAAAGTTTTACTAAAGAGTTGCAGGGTTTCCTATGTGGGAAGCTCCGTTTGAACAAATTCCGACTTCTACTCTTGAGAGAGAATTTCCAACAAATAGTACTGTCCCAACCGTAATGAGGAGAAAGTGGTATCGACAAGTAATGAGGAGAACAAATGACTATGTAGTCAGAAGAGTGATGGCAATGGAAGTTGAGGACAAGTGAGAGAGCCCAAGGAGGAAATGGGTGGATAGGGTTAAGAATGATCTCGGGAAGAAAGGACTGTCAGGGGGAGAAGTTCAGGACAGGGATTTGTGGAGAAGACTCATCAGAAACGTCGACCCCACGTAGGTGGGAAAAGACGGAGAGAAAGAGGAAGGAGAAGAACTGTTCCAACTGTCTCGCATCAAAATAAATGCGCTGACTTAGACCACAAAACGGCACTGTAACAGTGTACAGCGTATCCATGAAATAACGCTCCCAACTTTGGGAGTTGATTATTTATATCAAAAACAGAAAAAAGAACGAGTTATTTTGAAGAAATTCAAAATTATGGGTAGTTTCGGAGGTGCATGTGCATTACGGCGGCATCGTCACAACTGATGTTGTATCTCGACACATAATGGCATAAGTAGTATCGGCTTAGCAAATCACACTAGAAGGAGTACCCGATACATCTATTTAAACAATGTTTATGGTTGAAGATTTTGGGTTTGCAAAACACAGACAGGGTTTTCAACGTCCGAATTTTATTGTCAAGGTTTAATACGGCAAGCATAGAAATACCCTCTAAGCCACATTTGTCAATCGTAGCTTAAATAAGTGTATTAGGTACTACAGTACTTTAATTGTGATTTGGTAAGCAGACACCTCCCTACGTCATTATTTGTCGAGATGTGACGTCATTTATAACGATGCGCCGTAAACTTTGGAGCGACTGTAGCTCCGAAAATAAGCAGATTTTGGAATTCTTTTTATTACCTTAAATGCGTTGCTTGCCATACCCATTTCGAAGTAGAGCCTTTATCATGTAAGCGACTACATCTTTCATTTTTTTTTCTGTCAGAGAGTTTGAGAACTCTTATGTACTGGACTCGAAACAGCAGCTTGTTTTTGTGGTGGTATTTTAAATGGCAGAGGTCTCTTCGTGTAGACTTCCTTCCTTATTGTCCATGGTAAATTGAACATTTTGATTAATATAATTAAGGTGATGTAAGAAATCTAATTGTCGACATGGTGTAGCCAGATGTCAAACCATGTACCTGTACTGACATTTAGTTTATGGACAGCAGTTTCTAATGATTCCTGTAAAAAAAAAAACTCCATGTAAAAGTTAGCTCTTGAAGGTACTATAGCCATCATAGAAGAAGTCAGTTGGTTGTGAGAGTATCCAGGAGGAATTGTAGAATGCCAGCTGCAAATCTCTTCTAAAGGTTCAGTACGTCAATAGTAGACTTTCTAACCAATGATGTGATGTCGAAGCTTACTAGTAAATCATCTACAATCCTGATATCCTAGAGCACTTTCAGGTACTGATATGAGTGGGTCACATCATGAATAGTTCCTCTATGTACGGCTGCAGTAGTTCCGCCAAGTACTTGGTCAATAAGTAGGTATGGTATGTTCGATATCCTATACTACTTACATTTGGACGTGGTGGAATATCTGTCCTGTGAACCTTAGGTCACGTAGATTCTGGGGTACTTTATAGTACATGGTGATCTTCTGACGCTCTTCTAATATTTTAGACTACTTAATTAGCTTAATTGTCTTTCTAGGTCTTTCTTGAGGAAACGATACGTAGTGTCTTCCAATAACGCTTTAGTTTTCTTCTGTATCTTCATTATAGCAACTACACTTCCTTGGTAAGTTGACGATTGAAAACAACTACTTGTACTCTGGTTTATTTGCTCCGCTAGACACGACTCTGTTCATGGTTTCGGTCTGATCGTGAGAGACCCAAAGTTTGCCAACTTGATGCACCTGCAAATACTTTTGGTACTGCCATTTCAATCGGCCGTCCTGAACAGAATTCGTTCTCAACCGAAAATTAGTTATGTTCTAATTGCGTAGCCATCGTTTAATTGTCCTAAAGGTTTGGCACTTCTTTCTAGAAAATTCACCAATTCAGCAAAACCTTTTTACGTGGCTAAAACTCATTCAAAATTATACTAAAAACTACCCGAAAATCATGATTTGTCGGCTAGGTTATTCATCGACATTTACACATCCACTGCTCCGGATTTTCTATCGCGATGAAGTTGTGAATTTGTTATTTTTACAGCTGAAGAGCTTTCGGAGATATTCTGTACGCTGTCACCGGGTTCTGCCTAATGCTACAAACTTATTAGATTAAGAGATTTTTAAAAAATCGATAATTACACAAGTTCAATTTTTAAATCTGTATCTATTTTCACAATAGTTCTGGACTCAGTTTTCCCTTTATTTCAATTTGTTGAAACCGGATTAGACCCAGAAATCTCGGGGAAAATTTATACTAAGGAATGATGGGGAAAAGTCAATTATTATTATTTTAATATCAACGAAACTCTGGTTTTACAGACAAGAATGGCTAGTGGCTTACGAAATGTAAATCTTATTTATGAGTTACAAAAAAGTCAACAGAACTAAACGCCAATCAAAAGAAATGCAAACTTTGACAGAACGAAACATATGCTTGGAATCCTTTATACTTTTTAAATGTGACGTACAGAACCCAATCAACAAAGGCGCGACGTAAATATTCCAGTCTCTAAGTTCAAAGAGAACCACAGGCAATGGATATACCGTTGGTACGAATGTGTGTATATGTGTGTAATGCATGCAAGGTAAACCGTATAGCTTGTAAGCATTGGGTCACGTCCCGACTAATAATAGCGTGACGGAAATGATCGCTTGTGGATGTGTTGACCAAAAGGAACAAGAATAATAAATTACGTATTCGTTTGGCTCAACGCGTCAAATCGATTCTATTAAATAAACCTGAATTTCACTAGAAACACAAACACGAGAAATGTCAGTCATCCTCTCTTCTAAAGGATTGGTAAAAGTTTAATCAAGAGAGAAAATTGCCAAGAGTTGCGTTAGAAATTTGAATGGAATAAGAAATTAATTTCTATCTTTAATTTTATGCTTTCGACACTTTATCCTTTGTCAGTAAAAGCTTATCCAAAGGACGAAATTAAACATTTAAAAAAATCAAGTCATGCAAATATGCTTTCATGCAATCTCTGTGTAACTTAGAAATATTTTATGAACATTGATTCTAAAGTACACAGGATTTCGTTTTTCTCTAACCCTCCGACTGAGTGGAATTACGTTTAATAATGCTATATAATCAACGAATTCTTAGCTTTCATTTTGAATAAGTTAATAATAACTATCGTAATCGAAATTTCTGTTTAGTTTAACTTTAGAACTAATGTTTCTGACTAATACCATCCTTTCAATTAAATTCAGGATTAATTCTAAATGGTGCAATATATATAGGGTCTTCTTTTTCGTATTTGTTAATGAATAAGATGTCGCAACAAACAAGTTATCACTGCAATTCACCTAACATCCGCCGATGGTCCTGTCTCTTGACGGCATCTAAGCAACAAATATCTCTATTCTGAGATTTTCGGTTTAATGTATTTTAAGCATATTTAATAAGGAAGGGACAGTTAAGCACAAAGTAATAAAGAGAAATCCAACAAGAAGTTTATATAAAGTATTTATATGGGTATTTCCTAAGGAACCCCCGCTTTCGAGTAATGAAGATTTTGGGCGTAGCCCATTATATATTTCCACTCTTCAATTTATCTGTGTTATATTTGTTCTGATATAAATACCATCCTTTTTCCATAAAGGTATTCATGTTTGGACTTCCGAAATTAAAATTTCCTTGGGAAACCTTACAGTCACAGAATGAAAATCAAAATCACGTACAATTTAAAAACCAACCCTTCGTGATCTTCCATACGTGCTTCTCTACATGCAGACTTTTCACGTTTGCTCATGCGCCATCTCAAGCGACTAGATCTAATTTTCTGCGACAACCTTTTCGCGCTCGCTCGCTTGCTCATGTCCGGTATGGCCACCTTCATGTGAAAAGTATATACAGTATTTTATTTATTTTTGTCGTTCGCTCGCTTATGGAAGTACCTTAACAGTATTGAAGCAAATTTAAAAAAAATAATTTTATAGAAAATAGGTTTCTGACACTGACAATTGGTGTACTTAGGGGCGGGAACACCGACAGTATTTTCAATTGTGTCGAATACTGTTTATGCCAAATCTGATGCAGATAGGTCTAACATAATGAAATAAATTTGAACAATTTTAAAAGATGGGTTAGCAACACTGGCCCACTACACGAATCAACACAGTTCCAGTGGTTTTAAGTTAGTGTTTCTAAGACCTTTCGAACGACACCTCAACAACCTCACTACACCTTGTGATTCCTGAGATTTGTTTTGGACATGTGTAGACGGACTGAACGCGTCTATAAGGTCCTATTTGTTTATAACTTCGCTGTCATAGGTCCTAAAAACGTGATGAAATTAGAAGCAAGTAATGAACGTAATATTTCAGACACTTTAATTATTAAACGTCTAGTAAAATCAGCTTAGAAAAACCCTAGAGACAACCTTGTTATCACACAAAGAGCATAGAGCCGATTCTCCTACGGTAGGAAAACTGTGTTAGACATGAAGTTGTTGGATGTGGGTGGTGGAATTGGAAAGGTCCGAATCCCATGAGCACAGCGGTGATGTCAGAAATCGGGGCCGGGCCCCGAGGCCCCAGAAATGGGATTCCGAAGTTTTGGACTCGGGGCCCTTCTATTCGCCTTTTGGAGTTGTTGGTCGATTGCTTCTAACGCCTGACTGTTCCGCAACCCACCAAACCCTACTGCTTCCCGAGATTGCATACTGAATCAGGATAAATTACACAATAAAATAAAGAGCATTGAGTCGATTCTTCTACGGTAGGGAAACAGTTTTAGCCATGAAGTTGTTGGACGCGGGTGGTGGCGTTGGAACCGGGTCCCCTGAGCACAGCGGTGATGTCAGAAATCGGACCCGGAGGCTCAGAAATGAGATCCAGAGGTTTTGGGCTTTGATGAAGCGAAGTAGTTAGTTGGTGAAACTTACAGGTTTTTAGTTTTTACTTAAAACGTTTTGCTTTGCTCAGTAATTAGTTTATTTTTTTCAATATTTTATGGATATTTATATCTTTCGAATTGCTGGTCTCTTTTTTTATATAGCTGAATTGGTTTTATCTCGCGCAATAAGGTATTGAGTTTAAGCCACAGCAAAGGTTTGTGACATCTCAAAATTTCGGGGCCCGATTTCTGGGACGTCGGGGCCCGGGTCCGATTTCTAACATCACTGCTGTGCTCAGGGAACCCGTACCTTTCCAACACTATTATCCGCGTCCACCAACTCCATATCTAAAACGGTTCCCTACCGTAGGAGAATTTTAATGGAATATTCTCCGAATTCTTTGAAGGTTGTAAAGTTTCTTAAGTAATGTTTTACTTTTGAGTGCATTTTTTTAAAAAATGGTTAAAGTTTTACTAAATTTCTTTATCTTTTAGTGAGTTTTTTACATTCTATTCTTTAGTTCACAATGGTTCCTGGTGTTCTCAAATCTTGCAACGTTAATTTAAATCATTTCCCGACGTCAAAAAATGATGAAATTTTGCACAGCGACGTAAGTCGGGGAACAATACAATGTTCCATTGGTACTTTCACATATTTCTATATATTTACATACTTTAAAAGCATATTTTAATATTTCCTTAATATAGACTTTTTTATCCTAAAATAAATACTAGCCTGCAACGAAGTTGCGTTTGAATGCTTGCAGAATACTTTAGGATTTGGGTCACAAAATTTTAGCTTGAGAAAAGTATCCGAATACCGAAATAACTCGAAATATATTTTTAAAAAACAGACAATTCGTACTAAAAAGTAAAAAAAAAAAAAAAAAACATTTTTTAGTTTATGTTTGACTAAAAAGAAAACCATGAGGCGTTCCAATTCAAGAATTTATAAAGTGGCTGTATATGAGAGCGCGCACATGTTTTCCTTCTTAGTTATGCATAAACATTTTTTTTTACTTTATAGGACGAATTGTTTAAGAAAAGTATGTCTTTAAACAGTTTTTTTTTTTTCAGTTTTTTTAAAGAAAATCCTGTGTCTTGTTTCCAGCTTTATACAAAGTGTTTAAAAAGCAACGTTTATACATAAATTGAAAGGGCTTCCTTCATGCTGAAACACTTTTTTTTTTAATCTTTTTTAAAGAAATGCCCGGACATACATTTGGATCTAGCGGCATCCTGACGTAATAGCTCTACAAATAATGACGAAAAGGCTTAGTAAATTACAAATTTGTATCTAATAAATGTATTTGCGCGAAGCTTGTGTTTGAAGCATGCTACTTTTAAGGGATTTCTATGCTTCTCTATTGCTCAATGTCCATTAGTTGATAATGACATTGTTTTACGTGGAACCTTTAAAATATAAAGTCTGCTCAAAAATAATCGTTAGCTACAGCCTCGATTGTAATTTGCTAAACCGACACATTTTATGTCGTTATTTGTAGATATCACATCATATATTACGATGCCGAGTTACATTTAGGTGCCTCTAGCTCCATAAATATGCATGTTTCGACTTTCTTCAAAAACTCTTTTCTCGTTTCATCGTGAGAAATTTACAATTTATGAAGCCTTTTTTTAAAGCACTTTGTATAATCAAAATATTACTAACATGCAACACAAACTGTATGCGTGCCGTGCGTATTGCATACGGCGATAGGATACATACGGATTTACTAGAATTCTCGATTGTCAGTTGGATAGAAGGTAAGCCGATTCTTCTGAGCAGTGATTCCGCCAGAGCCCCTCTGTAAGAATGTGTCATCCCCCAAACTTATAAAAATGTTTACTGTCAAAAATCGATAGAAACCGTGCAGAACTCCACTTACACCCTCTCAATTTTGATTTTACACCCCTTCAAACTGAAAATCCTGACGGAATCCCTGCTTCTGGGCAACTCGATTCACCAAGTTGGATAGCAGATTAGTCGATTCTTCTGGGCAACTCGATTCATCAGTTGTATAGCAGGTGAATCGATTCTTCTATACTGGTGGTAATAAGGAGAGTATAGAACCCTGTCTTCCGTTCTGCCCGCCTTCCAACAGGTTTGGCCTTGGGTACTTAGCCAAACGTCATACATACCGTTGCCACGTGTTATTGCCTCACTGGGTTGCGTTGTAGTTGTCACACGAGAAAGCGGTCTTCGCTACTGAACAACGTCAAATAAACCTTCTTTTCTCCTCTCAGCTTGAACTGTGAAACAGCGGGGAGGAAAGTTGGCAACATCGTAACTCCCCTTCCGCTTTCCCCGCAAACCAAGCCTAGTTTCTTTCATCTCGTGTCTTCACCCGGATCTATTCTTTCATTGTGTGTACACCGCTGCGGTTCACACCTGCGGAACGGAAGACGTGCGGCAGTAGAAATAATGTTCTTACATATGAAATTTCAACTTTCTCATTATATTCAACTGCTGGTTTTAAAATAAGATCAGTAGTCCTATTTCCAAACCGATATATTTTCATTTAAAATGAAATAATGTTGATATTTCATTTGTATGAAAATTATTTCTAAGTGAACAAATAAAAAACTGTTTTATCAATTTTAAGAAACCGTATTTTACAGTGAATTTATGAGCAAGGAAATTCGTAGACTATTCCAGCCATATTAATTTTTCCTCTTGGAATATTCCTAGCATATAGTGAGAATATTGTACCTGCAAGTTTGGAAATTTTCAAGTTCTGACGGTATTCTCATATATTTGGGAGTGACAGTTTATATGGAGAGGGGGTTTGCTGCAGGGTTGGCTGGTTTAAACCAATATTGTTTAAACAATCTTGGTTTGACCAGGTGTTATTTTTTTCAATTGGTTTAAACAAAAAAAACGCAAATAGTGTGAACTTCATGGTGACGATTCCACACGTTAAACAATCTTAGGTAACGACGTTAAACCTAAACAAACAAAACGAAACCAAATTGTATCTTTCTGTTTGCCTGAATGCATGTTGCTTCACAGAGAAACCAAAATTACCTGTTCTTAAATATATTGATAGAAGTTGGCAAAATTTATTGACTGATCCAGTGACGTACATTATCATTATTATGCAATTGCAGTCAAAACAAAAATTCTAAATATTCCTTTGTTCTATTAATGTTTAGTATTGATAAAATACACCGAAATTCCATACAATTTTTTTTTCTCAAAAAAAAAAAAAACAGGAAAGGAATTTATTGAATTCAAAAGTACTTTCTGCATTTATATGTATGGATGGTTCAGAGCCAGAGTGAACTCAAATAATTCGTACTATTTTTATTCACATTTTTTGTTGATATGCAAATCAAGCCTAAGTATTTCTGACTCAGTGAACTAGCTTGGACTACATTAGATCTGTACTCTGTAGTCTTTTGAAATCGTCCATTTATTTTAAAGTGTATAGCTCGCGAAGTAGATGTTCGTGATGAAAACTGGCTTGGTGTTGCCCAGGATAGAATCCAATGGCGAACATTTTACTGCGGCGATGAACTTGCGACTTACGTAAGTCATAGAGTTACTTAGTTAGTATAACTCTGTACAGTGATTTTACTTGTGTAGCTGTGTATCTTTTTGTTCTTCTGAAGTGATTCTTAATAAATATATTCACAAGTATGCAAAATCAGTACAACGTAATTCTATCAAGTGTTCTCCGTGAATTAGTCAGTAAACTCATCGCATTTGTAATCGAGGGGTTCCTGGTTCGAGTCGAGGTGGAGGACAATTTCTCTCTCAGGTGCAAACCGAGTACTGTTTCGGATTCCACTTTGAGCTGTAGCCAAATGTCCCATCCTTCACAACACCGCTGCTGCATAAAAACATAAAGGAGAAACAAAGTTATTTCTACCCATATGTAATATAAATAAATAAATAAAGCAAAGTATTTAAACAAAAACTTTTTTTTGTTTCTATTAAAAACAAACTTTTTTTTGCCAACTCTAGTTTGCTGCCATTATTTTGTTTAAACTTTATATTTTTTCCTATATTATTATTATTATTATTATTATTCAAAAGTTGACATGTTTATGTCCCTCTGGGACTCAAACTCTACCACTTTGAAGAACCTGTACTGGCCGATTTATCAATTTTTCCGCTAGGATAACAACATTTTTCAATACAAAATAAATAATCAATTTACACTTCCAATTATTCATTTTCGTATTCGGTCAGACTTTATTTCTTAATTTTTGAGCTTATAATTCACTACTTAAAATAGAAAAAAATAAAAAAATCTCCATTTTTATAATTGAATAGGTGAGATTAAGAAAGAAAAGATTCCAAATTTTAAACAGACAAATATTGCATCAAGTTGCATCCTTCTTGTTCCTGTCCTTGTATTCTTCTGTTCGAATATCCCGCTCTTTTCTCAATCTCCTTTAAAAACAAGTACAACATCAACTTTGTCGATATCCATTCCGCACAACTTTTGCACGTCTACTCTCCGCTAGTGTGAACGATCCAATTCTGTGCAATGGCCCGTCCGCGACGCTATAGGCGATGCGGAAGGTCTGCGAAAACGTTCCGCGGTTTTCAGAGTTTTCGTTGCTGTGTGAATCACTCCATTTACTTCAATGGCCTATAAGATTCTGTGCAGCTGCTGCGCGGCCGCCGTACGTCTTCCGTTCCGCAAGTGGGAACTGGGGCTTAGGCAACTAGATTTTTCAGTTGGATAGCACATAAATCGACTCTTCTATTATCCGTCCAGACTTAAGAGTGTACTGTTGCTCTTATGGCATCAGCAATGCCAGTTTGAATGCTAAATAAAAAAAACTGAGCTCCCTGCAGCCATTCTTTCACTTCGGGCTGCCATAACCAAGCGGCAACGGTCCAGCCGCTGTTAGTTTTCCTCCCTCTTCCCTCGTCAAGTTTTTAAAAGGAAATTATCGTTATTTTAGATAAGTAAATATGTATAAATGAAGAAAAGAATTAGGGAATTAATTTTCGTAACACTTAAATATAAAACCTTTACGTGGGATCATTAAACAGAAATAACAGTAAATGAATTTCGTGAAGGGGAAGTACGGTAAGTAGAACTGCAGCTGTTACGCATCAGCAGTAACAGTATAGACCAAATTCTGGATCGGTAATAGGCAATTAGATTCTTCAGCAGATTAATCACTTCTTCTGGGCAACTCGATTCATCGGTTGGAACTCGGCGATCAGAATAGTTAATACGGTCGTAATACAACGTTTAAAATGACGGCGTCCTATCGGGTATAATGAAAAGAGAAGAACCAAACCTGACCTTCCTAACCTAACATAACCCTTGCCAACTAATTTTTAATAATAGATATGATAATGTAAGAATGTTTTTGACAGGAAAAATAGAATTTGGCATATTACAACTTCGACCGTCATTACCATTATGAGCGTACGCTTCGGTTATTGAAGAGTAATCAATTCTTCTGTGCAGCTAGATTCATAAGTTGGATACTAGATGAATCGACTCTCCTAGGTGACTCGATTCTTAAGTTGTTCTTTGAAAAATATGTTTTCCCTGTTTGTTCTATCTTTTCCAATATGCGTCCTATACATATGCTATAATGGGACCATGAAGGAACGTCCTGTATTAAACACAAATTCCATCCAAATCGCTGTAGCCGTCAAAACATTATCTCCGGATCAGAGCTGAAACGGGTCACGGGGTAATTCGGGTCAAGTTTCGGACCGAGTCACCGAAAGTGACCCGGTTTCAGCTCTAGTTCGGATAACAATTGGTACCTATGAAACATATATAATATCCTCCAATTTTGAAAATCGGTTAACGATCATACGAGGATAGATTAACGCAAACAAATGGAATGGTTAGTGAAACGAATCGGATCACTGGATTAAATTTGGTTTTGTCTGACCTTTACGATTCTATGTGTGAAGTGTTAGATAATATGTGCAAGTGAGCGTTAGTTTAGTTAGCTCTGAACAGAGCTGGAAGGTTCAAGAAGTTTGGACTAGTTAAGCTCAAATTGAGCGTGGGCTTAAGAAATCAGCTTTGTAGAGAGCTCTGCCCATCTCCTGTTTGATATTTTGTTGACAACTATATCCTGGCAAAGCATGTAATCCTCTTCCAAAACAAAAATGTCATCATTCTTCAAGTAGAAAGTATCCTTTAAAAAAAATCGTGTAGATAACTAAATGAGATGAGGTTAGTGACACTGTAGAAATGATTTATGAAAGAAATTCATTTCTTTCGTAGTAATAACAAAGAACTACATACAAAATAAAACTTATCTGAGCAGGATCTGGTATTAATCGGACAGAAAGATTGATGTTGTCATGCCTCTTGAATTGGGAAGTTACTATTGGAAATAATTGGAGCTGTTTGTCCTCTCCACCCCCACCCGATGCTTTTGTACGAAGTTTTCCAGTGCAAAATAATTATCATGCGTTGCAATCAATCATTTGGCTAATACGAATCAGGAAATAAAAATAAAAATATTTTCTATTAAAGAAAAAGTAAGGAAAACCAATAGTTGTCTTTCGCTACAAATACAGTATTGCCAACCTGTAGTTAAGTACTGTAGTTGAAGGGATATATGTACTTTATTTTATGATGTTTGACAGCTCTTGTGATCTGATTGTTACAGGCACATTTCGGATCGGTACTGGGCAAGCACGTAGATGTGAAAGGAGAAATTTTAACTCTTTGATACATTCAGTGATTTTCCAGTAACTTTCAAATCCTTAGATGTATTGTACCAAGGGTGCTAACTTCTTATTTGATCAAGGCTATGATGGTATAAGAGGTTTCTGAATGTTGTTAGGTATGAAACAAATTCTTGTAACTGAATTAATAGTTCGTATCAATATGTGAAGTAGTCAAATATCTGAATGATAGAATTGGATGAACGAATAACAAGGATTCTGTCGTGATTTCCAATTTAGGGGTATATGAAGCCAAAATTCGGGGTGTAAGTAGAGTTCTTTTTTCAGAGTTTCTATGGGTTTTTAGCCATAAAAGTTTTAAATTTGGAGTGTGTGCTCGAGCATTTGGGGGTCTAGCAGACCCCCCCCCCCCTGATGAAAAATTATGTTTGTTTAATAACAGCCTACTACAAGTAATCACACTGTGATCACGAGGGAAGGCATATGTTGTAAATGAGGTAGAAGAATGTGTTTCGAAAGTAATTATGGTAATCGGAGGCTTGGTATTGTTAATTGACGTACTGAAATTTAAACATTATTAGGTACTTACTTGTTCTATGACTCACGGAACTCGCAAGTTCATCGCCGCAGTAACAAAGGTTCTTCACAGGGTTACATCCTAAACAAGATTAAGCCTTGCTTCATTTTCATCACGAATACCTGCTTCTCGAAGATTCCTTCTAATATTATCCTCCCAACGTCGTCTCAGTCTTCCTAATGGTCTCTTTCACTCCGGTTTACCAACCACAATAGAATATAATCTTAGTTTCTCTCCCACCCGAGCGACATGGTCTGCCCACCTTAGTCATCGCGATTTCATTATTCGTACAACATCGCCTGAGCCGAAAAGTCCGTGAAGTTCTTCATTATGCAGTCATCTTCATTCCTCAGTCAACTCATCCCGTTTCGGCCCGTATACCTTTCTCAAAACCTCTTTAAAAAAAAAAACACACACACACACATGTAATTTATGTTCAACTGCTAGGGTCGTACTCCAACTTTCGCAACTGTAAAGTATTACCGAGAGAATAACCGTTCTCTATATATTTTCAATTTCAACTTTCTTGATACTAAACGCGAGGACAGGAGTTGTGAACTGAGTATAAACATCCACTACCCGATGCTAAGCGACTTTTTATTTCTTTCGTGGCCTCATTTTTGCTTCTTACATATGCTCCCAAGTATGTAAACATTATTGTAATATAACGCTGAAACTAAAGATATATTTGCTAAAGAATGTCTTGCTTTAAAATAGTTACGACTCGTCACGTATTTAGAACTTTGCGGGGTTAATTTTAGATACAACCCCTCACACTGATATTGTCTGTGATTTTCAAGCTATTAACAGTAGATTTGTGTCCTACTATTGGTCATCTTAAATAAGTGTACAAAAGTTTCCTTATTTTCACTAGGCGAATGCTGGATGGTTCCTAGACTGGATAATATTTTCGCACATCTTTCTCCAAAAGGATGTCCGCTTAGGGACGTCACGTTGAAATATTTAAAAAAAAAAACTTAATTAAAATAAAATTCTATTTGATGACGTACAATCAAGCAAAGACATGAAATAATACTTTGTAAATTACCGAAATAAGGTTGAACCTCTTATTGAACACAAGTTTTACGTATTGACCTATTGCGACCTTTTCTGATTGCTGAATATGGTATGGCAGTAGCTTTTTTTTTTTTCAGTTTCATCACGTTCAACGGATTTTCTTCTATCGCAGGGTTTATTAATTTCTGATTAGGTTATTTAACGTAAGTTGCTAGAAGCTAAGAATTCAGTCATGAAATGAGATATTAATAGAAGTATCCTTCATAAAGATATTTCTAAAATATGCAAATTTTTGGCTACAGTAAGAAATCCTAGTCATATCGTCGATGATGGTTGAATGCTGACAGGAAACTTACTAAAAGTCAATCAACTCTGAGAACACAGTATATAACTGAAAGACAGATACCCTTCCAAAGTCAAAACTTCAATCACGCCACTTTGCTTTATACGTAACTCTCCAGACGTACTTATTGCACATATGTAACACACATGTTTCATTAATTATCACAGTATGGTAAACATCTTACCTTACTGTTATCAAAATCAGTATCAGTGCAAGAGGATGGGAAACCTTAGTTTCCATCCCACGCTCGTATTCCTCAGAACTTATGCTGTATCTTATTCTTTCCATTTGTCTAAAAGGGCAAAGCCCTCAGACTCTTCATTTAATTAGAAACATAAAGAGGAATTGTCAAAGTACAGCTTCCACCTGTAGGCACCTACTTGTGATATCTTCCTTTCACGCAACAGCAGGTATTTAATAAATCTCTGCATTAAAATAGTAATATGCGTAGAGGTAGTCGTAAACTGACAGATTTGCGTCTTTTCATGAGAAAGCCTAGAGGAGAAACATTTCCTAATTAACGTGTCTTTAAAAACAACAAACTGAAGAAACCAAAGAGCTTGAAACGAGAGATGAAATAAAGGAACACGGATCGGTCAAAGGGATCAACAGACTTTCTTTTGTTGCTACACGTGCTGTAGCAAATGTAAAGGCATTGCCTGGAGGGTGCCTTAGTCCACCCACTATCGTTGATATAGGATGCGACTTCTGTAATTGTAGAACAGAGTCTGCTAGTGAACACAAGAAACGAACTTCAAACTTTCCTCTTCACACGTAATGCTGAAATGTGTATTGAGGCATTGCATGACAAATCATCCAATTTGGAGGAAAATGGTTGCGTCACCATTTTAGAAAAAAATATATATATTTTTCACTTGTCGTTCCTACATATCTGAAGTTATCAGAACTTTTTTTTTTTTTTTGAAAAAAAAAAGTCATCTTACTTCTTCCAGGACGATCCTGTTTTCAACGTAATGTATGGAGTTTTTTACTCCCGTAGACTTGTATGGAAACCTGAATATCTCAATATCCAGAAGTTGTGTAGCTCTCGAAGTGTAATTTAAAGATATGGAAGCATCTTTTCTGAAAATTAATTCCTTTATTCTAAGCAAATAGGCTGAAAATGAGTAACGAATTGTATAAAATTGGATTTTTAAGCCAATTTCTGGGGATGAAGGAGTTGAATATAAAACTGCAAATTTTTGTAATATTTATCAGCCGAGTGTTTGCATGCAGAAAATCATGACCTTAAATCACATCTACTTTCTCTACGGGGGGCTCAAACATGGTCCTTCGTGAAAAATGTCGGATTTCAGGGTAAAATATCTCAGACAGGTCTTCATGAAAAAATCTGAAATGTTGTGTCAAAGAAGCTTTGAATGTGCCCAACTCACAGCAATAATTGCAACGTTTATTTCGAAGTGGTTTAGTTAGTGCAAGCGGATGTTCTTCGTCATATTATGCAAGTGCAAATGTGATATCTTCACACATTAAATATCTCAAATTGGTAATCATAAAAAAAAAAATCTGAAATTTGATCTGGATAAAGCTTTGTATGTGTTTAAATCACAGCAACAATTGTAATTTTTATTTTCGAGTCGGTTGGTCAAAAACAGAGTTCAAGAGTTAAAATTACGCCTTTTCAAGGAGCGTAGTAATATGAAGCTACATATACATAAATTATCCGCTTGCACTGACCAAACCGCTTAGAAATAAAAGTTTCAATTTTGGTTGTGAGCTGAGCACAAACAAGACTTCCTTCGAACCAAATTTTAGGATTTTTCATGAGAACCTATCTGAGATATTTAAATCCGAAATACGGCATTTTTTTGACGAAGGGCCATGTTTGAACCCCTGTAGAATAAAAGAGATGTAATTCAACCTAACGATATTTTGTATACAAACACTATGTTGGTAGGCCTAAACATTACAAACGATTGCAGCCTTGTATTCATTGCGTCACAGAAGAAACGGTGGCATTTTTTAAGATACTCTGAAAGGTAATAGGGAACGTAGTAATCTCAAATAATATATTTCTAAGTGTATTAAATAAAGTATCAGAATTGCATGTAAAGCAAGGACTTAAACATTTCTTCCGGGTGATAATTTTTATCGGCTTTTGTAATTCAAATTATCTATTTCCATGCATTACTTGTTTTTTTTTTAAATGAAAGCGACGTTGTTTTCATTGGAAAAAATTGAAAGTGAGGTAGAGCCCAGTCAGTGAGTGGGCTGTGTACATGGACTACCGCGAAGGTTCAGCACGGATGCGGTTTTCACCTCTTGTCGCAGAGACCTTTCCAACCAACACTTTCGCAGCCCTAGTAGTTTCTGAGCGAGAATTCTTGACAGACAAACGGGTAGAGATGATCTATGTAACTTTCAACTCCTCTCGTCGAGACATTTCGAACAACACTTCAACTATCTTCGTAGACCTACCAATTCCAGAGTTCAAAATTAAAGACCGATGGATGGATAGACCTTATCTTCATAGCTTTCAACTCGTCTCGCAGTGACATTTCGAACGATACGTCAACCACAATTATAGCCCTGAGTTGACAGTTGCCGACAGACGGACATAGTGGTGATAAAAGGCTTCCTGTCTTTGGTGATGCTGAAGTCCAAGAGAGAAAGAGAGAGAGATTGAGAATGTTAAATGATGTTCTCATTGACTATTTTAATATTATTTTCTGCTATAGATAAGATGTTTCATCGCCAGATACAGGCCATACTCTAAAATAAAATTAATATTAAAATAAAATGTAGTTTATTAGCTTTTAACATGAATGCAAGGAAAATATCTGTTATATTAATTAGACATCACGTACATTAGAGATCAAATTTTTGAAAAATTTGCATTAACTACCATTACGTTACCCATAAAATGAAATTAAGAAAGAAGCAACATTTTGAAATAAAATTTTTGGGTAACTCCGGGATCGATAAGTTCTCGCTATTCATAATAATAGTAAGGGGGAGTTCGAAAATAATTATTTGATGACTATTTTGCACAGGCTGTAAAGAGTTGAACAGAAGAGTACCCTCGAAAAACTGTGCCCCCTTTCTCTGTACTTCCGAAACGAACGGCAAAATGAGAAAATGCCGAAGCACGTTGCATCATTTTGAGAGGCTTACATTTTTTTAGATAAAACAAATTCCATCTCCGACCAACTCATACGCTTTTGCTTGACTCTCACATTACAACCTGAGCGAACAAGGTAAAGAAAATAGTCATTTTTCGAACTTTGAGCTCGCCATTTTGAATAGGGGCAACATACCAAAGCTGCTAGTGTTTCGTTTTTCATCAAAACCTTTCAAACGACATATTACTTGAGATGATTTCAAAATTTTGAATTAATTCCCACCGAAGTCCCGCAAGGAAGAGCCTAGCAAAAGCAACAGTACATTTCCTTGAAAAGTATTTTGCTACTTTCTAATCATTTGTTCAACTCTCATACTATGAACAAAAATAGTAATAAAATTAGTAATTTTCGAACTTTGACCTCCACCATTTTCAATTATATCGCAAAATTACAAAATTTGGAAAATCAGTTTCGCAATTTCGTGCAAGGAAAGAAATACATTCGATACGACGAAGAAAGTACTGCCATCTGGTGCTGCTAATCACTGTTTTACAACAGCCTTAAAATTAAATATTTAAAAACAATAGTATGACCGAGAACCTGAAGACAGTTCCATTACCAAAGATTCCGAAGATTGCTGGAAAAATTAAAAGATTATCCTGAAAGCACCATATTTGAAACTGAATCGAAACCCGGAAGAAAAATCAGTTCCATTTTAAGTGACCATAATAAGTATAGATGGTTTAATTTCACAATCTATAAGATTACCTGCAGCTGCAAAGTTACCTTGAACAAACAAAAGGAGGTATAAAAAATATCGATTCAGAGAACGCTTGGCAAGGGGAGCGAAAAGAAATCTTGATTATCAACTCATGTTATTGAACAAAACCACAGCATCAGTGAAAATTTTGTTCAATGGTTAGGTGGTGGTACAGATATGACAAATAGAGTTATCAAGAGAAGTGTAGAAAATTTGTTGGGTCTCTTACAACTTAAATAACAATGGCTTTGGGAATCTACATAACCTTTAAGAAATATTATTAAGTTAAAAAAGCACATAGGAACGAAATGTTGTTCTCTTTTTGTTGCTACTGATGCTGATTTTCTATTGAATTTCTATTTTTCACATTCTGTTATTTTGCTAAATGTTCACTTCTAGTCAAGGGTGTTCTAATAGAGGATTTGTTTGTAGCTATCTCATACGCAAAGAAAGAATAAAGCCAGAAAAACAACTGAGCATCGACCAAGGCGACAAACCTAATTGATTAGCGCACAACTACAGAGCTTGTTGCCATCTTTGTAAGTGGAAAACAATATTTTTGATTGGAGTAAGTGAGCTAACTGGGCGAGACTAAGCTGTGACGTTTGGCTTCATGCTTTTGGCAAAATCGCATATCCTCTATTAGAACATTCTTGCTTCTAGTAGAAAAGTATTTTCATATAGTATTCTCAGCAACTATACCTGGTAAACCTGTATAAGCATCTAAATTTCTTACAAGCGTGTAAGAGCTTGTATGTTAGTTTCTTGTGACTTGAAAAGAGCCATTATGCAAAAACATCCGTCTTTTAAATAAATTTTCGTCTTGTTAAATTATATATCTTAAGTTTTTTATAACGGTCAAGTTTCAAGAATTTGATAATTTCTTCTCCTTCAACAGACCTAGAATTAAGGGAACAATAGTGAGATATTCCTGCGTATGCGCTCAGTTGCGAGTGAAAGAAACAACGTCCGTCTATAGCATGGGATATTAGAACTCCTTTGCAGACCCATCTACCAGAGCTGCGGCGAAGTAAAAGAGAAAACTGTGTTGCATCGCGTATACATAAAAGAACCAAACCTGCCTTCTAACCTAACCTTTGATTAGAATTATATTAATAATAGATTTTAGCATAAAAAGTTTTTTGAAAGAGAAAAATGAAAAGAAACCTTCACTCCCACCAAATTCCGAACTCGGACCTGCTACTCCACAAACCGACGTCTTAGCAATGTAGCTATGATAGCTGCTTGCAAAAACCTGTTTGGGAGCTTTATTTACAGAGTTTGTGTGCCGCGTGAGAGTTGCGCAGGCGCACTGACCCCATATTGTTCGAGCCTCTTGATATTCTAGAAACAGACTCATTTGACATAAAATGTCAAGAGTTCAGTGAGGTTTTAATTTGTGAAGTGCAAAAAGAAGTGTTTTATGATATATGAAGGACAAAACTTACCTTTAGCAATTTAACCAAAACTTCTATCCATTAGCCCTGTGTCATTTTTTGAAACAAATTATAGAATTATATCTACAATTCTATCTTCAAAAACCCGCTATGAGCGGATTTTACTACAATTTAATTCGTTAAACACAAGTTCTTCAGAGTAAGAGTTTTCATAAAGAATGACTTTACGATATAGAGGCATTCCACACAACTCGTTCCGAATCGCTCGCTTAACTCCTGTCGTCCACGGAAGACAAATGTCGCTTCGCCCGAATCGCATTATTTGCGTCGTTTGTTTCACTTACAACAGATCGCCTACGTAGAACAATAACTTACTCAGAATTAAAGAACTATCAAATAATCGCCCAGGTAGTAGTAAACAAACGTTTCAATCTTCTTCAACAGCATCAGGTCTAAACAACAGATGTCTCTCTCTGGGAAAGGAAAATTGATTACGGAAAGCACAAGTAACACAGAAGGTTTCAACAAAGTTAGTTTTCACTCAATATTGTTCCGTACGTACATTTGCGGTGGCAACTTCGTTAGCTGTACCCCCGTGGTCTTGGTGTCGTTCTACGTCTAGATCAGGCATTCTGCCAGCCCCCCTCAATGGAGGGAAGGGTGTTACCTCCATTGAGCACACATCCAATCGTCGAGCACACATCCAACTTTATCAGTTTTACAGCTAGAAATCGATAGAGACCTTGCAAAACTCTACTTACACCCCACAACTTTGCTTTTAAACCTCCCAAACTCAAAATTCTGGCAGAACCCCTGGTAGTGATCAGTTTGTAATCGTTAGTTCTCGAGATAGTTGATTACACAATTAATTAAAATATTATGCAGGTAGGATTTGTTTTCCGCTACGATACGCTGAGACTAATGCTCTCCTAAATTAACTGCTATTATTAATAACAGAATTATTACTACGAAAATAGCTTTCGGCAAGCTAAACCTAAATAAATAAAATAGCTCTCAGTATAAAACGCCCAAGGAATTTTACATTTAACAAACTTTCAGGATTTTTACATTTAAAAAAACTGTTGTTATTGTTTTAAGAATTATTCAAAGCTTCCGACTTCGCCTACATAATATTTTCATTTAAATTTCCTTTTATTTTCACTCAGTTACTGAATTTATTACAAATTAATTATTTTATTTATAATAGTGTTTCATTTGGTCCATAGAGACAAAAGTACCTGCAGCAAAGATGAAAATAATAATGCGTATTTTATGATTTCAAAACTATAACTGAGTAATAAATAAGAGTGTAATAATAATGCATAATGTATGCATATAATATTAATGATTTTTTTCCACTCATATTTTCATTATAAATTGCTGCCAGCAAGATAAACTATACTGTATTTCCCCGTCATCTCTCCCTTCTCTATTTCTCTACCAAACGAAACAAAATAATTGCTTACTTTATACACTGACTGTGCCCAAGTTCATCATGGTGATGATGCAGACAACTTTTCTGAGAACTACTATACCACACAAATAGAAGAGTCTCACAATTCAAGCAGATTGGCTTGTCGAGAAGTTACTGCTCATAACAGCTAATTCTTTAAGTTCTCAATTGGATTGAGGATCCAGATAAATTGTTTGGCCAAAGAAACCTTATGAACTGACTGTCACATTCGCGCTACCACTACGATTATACGAGTTACGTTCCAACTTGCAAAGTTAATTATTCTCCTACTAGTCTTTGTGGAAACAGTATAGTGGGGGGTCAATGTCAGTTGAAGCCCACTATAAATATCAGTTGACATCCAACTGTTCTTATATAGGTATCGAGGATCCCAATCCAGCCCAGCAGCAGCCATTAAAGCTATATTCGGCAACGAACACCTTTGAATCCACCAACTTAAAAACCAGGACGGATACTTTCATCAGCACGATACAATGTAAACATAGATTCATTGAATCATCTTACCATTTTCTAGCGATTAAAAGCCCAGTGTATATGCAGGCGATATTTCATATAACTGCTTGTTAACGTTTGGACTCGGGTAAGACGTACAGTAGTTTACTACCATCCGTGCCACCACCTTCAACAAATGGTGTTTTCTGAATCTGAAACGTATGTAAGCATTCCTTAAGTAGCCTAGAGAAAATAACACACACTGATTGGCGGAGAGGTTTAGTGACATAGAAGTGCTTGAATACTGTGGGCGTTTTCTGGATCATAATTTGAAGAATAAATAAATTCTTATCCGTGTGTACTTAAATTTATAGAACACAACTAGCGTACGAGTAAAGCATATTTGTTATATTTTAAGCATAAATACATTTGCACGGCAAAAACACTTATTTTCTACTTTGAGAACTTACTCCTTTGAACTCAAAGGGTGAAGGAGCACGGATACGAAAACTGAGGGTCTACGCTTTGTGACAGAGCCGTTGTGTCAGTCATTTGACAGGAAACTTCATACGCCTTGTTGTTCTTACAGCTGTACGACAGCGCAGCAGGCGTTTGTTTAGGAAACTTCATTTCTGGGTGTTTCACAACTTGGAAAGCTGCTGTATAATGGTGATAATACAAGTCATTTTTCGTGTTCTATAAAACTTTGAAAATTGAGTATTTCAGTGACTCAGACGATGCAGTTAGCGACCGTGAAATAGATAGCAACATATTAGAAGAATCAGGCAGCGACAGTCATAGTTCGAATGTGGACTTTTCATATTCTGCTTGTTAGTGCGGATGACTTACAAGCAGCACGAATGTGACTTCCGTTAAAAAACGTCTAGTATTTTGTTGCCTCCTTCCCTTTAGGATATCCATTTACGAGAAACCCTGGTGTCAACTTCAATGTTGGTCCAGTCAACAATGAAGTACAATTTTTGTGCACTTCCAGTGAACTTTTATGTACGAGAAGTAAGAGTTTTTCTGCATCTCGAGTATACTCGGAATAAATGCAAACACTTATTTTGTCAATCTTTTTCTCTACAATCTGCAAGAACTACGAAGAGATATCTTTGCTTTGATGTCTTCTATGAAATGGTGATACCATATACCACAAAGTTCATTGTACGTAAGTACTCTACGTATTAAAGACGTTACATAAGTATTTTAATACATACCACAGGATTGAATTTATTGATTCCCTTTAAACATCTCAGATTGGTATTTAACATAAGTTGAAATGCAAGAACTGCTTTGACATTACGGTTGGACTAAGTATTTCTTTCAGTGTAACTTCCCAATGTACATATTTCAAACTTTTCTGCTACTTTATTTGTGTTTATAAATTCTGTTTTAGGTGCCTTGAGAGAGACCTTATATTTTCATCCGTTCTTCGTAGAATTTCAACTAAGGGTCTACTACGGGCTAGAAACGTGTTTGCTATGCTATCAAAAGTGATCCTCGAAGCCCTAGTGAGCGTTAGTTGAATCGCAGCTCTCCCCCGTTTATATTTTGGTTTTATTAAAATGTTAATTATCTTTGGTCTAGTTACGATATGTTCCAGGTTGGTCCTATTAAAAGTTGTTACTATTTCGTCGGGTTAGGACGTTGTCAAATTGGACAGCTCAATTAGCGATATTTTGTGCGTTATACATAGACCCTTGGCAACACTCTTACATCGAACTTCAATATTTGAGGATTATTTCATAGTAAATTAAAATCTGCTGTGGAAAGGGCACCTACTGTGCGGATAACAATACACAATAACTGATGTAGGAGTCAAACTATGAAGGTATGCATTAATTAGCCATTTGAAGCTCTGTTCATTATCAAAGCGGATAGTGAAACTGCATTCCCTCCTCAGCCCATTCAAAACAGGAGTAATGTTTCGGTCTACGTTAAAAAAATACCTTTCATTATATATGTAGATATTTTTAGAACCCTCTAATTATGTCAACAACAGCTTTCGGATAATTCAGCTATTTCTAAACTTCGATACCCCCTCTCTATCTCTATCTCTCTCTCTCAATGTGCCACCATATGCTTGCAACGAATACTAAAAAAATAACCAACATGATTGTTCAATATATTTTTTTTTTCCTTCGAAACGACACGGTTGGTGTTGGTTACCAACTCACATGGTAGAAATTTTCCTATTAGAAGAAACAAAAATACTACTGACGTTAGTGACCATCGCCATTAGACCACGGGAAATGGCTATATAAAAGAGTAATTTGTTAATATTAAATTAAAAATATATGTACGTAGTTAACCGCACTTGTCGCTGGATTAGCACTGGAAGGCAAGCAAAGTCTCTAACGTTAAATAAGTTGACCATCCTTAATTACACTTCCTGAGGGTTTTCATAAGGTTGTCTTCAGCCGTGGACGCACGGTAGATGTCCAAAGGATTCATGAACCTAGAGTAGGGTGGAACGAAAAATAATTTCTATACGGTTTAGCGATACGTGACTAAGGTTGGTCGAGGGGCTCCTTAGCTGCCCCTACAACTGTATTTTCCTACGACATAACCTTCAGACATTTTCCTACCTGACTTACTATATCAACCAAGGCGGTTGCGGCGGCTCTAAGCTAGTCTAGCGAAGACCTTTCCAACGACACGTAACCATCTCTCTACAGCTTGTGGTTCCTGAGAGTTACTTCTTAGACACGGTCGGAAGAAAAGAATAGCGGAACAATAAGGTCCCTTTTTGGATAGCAACGCTTTCAAGGGACCTGAAAAGGGGGACAAGTTGGAATGGACTGGAGTCGAACTCCAAGATTCCGGTGAGTGTTCCAACGATCTACCACCCAAGCCAAGGGGCCAGCTGCAAGGAAATACCTTGGCAAGGGTACTGAAATACGCTCCCTGTTCGGTGTTGAACACGTGATGTTACTTGCGGTGCATTTACTGTCCCGATAAGGTCTTTCTGCACATTTCTATCTGAAATCAAATAAATGAAAGACCTTAACCGTTTCATAGTATACTGAAGAGTGAAACACGATTGTGCACTTATAAAATGTATCGTGACTTGCAAGGAAAGAAGTTCAATTTGCATGTTTGCATTCTTGTAGCATAATGATCAAGAGTTCAATATTCTGGAGAGTTTAACTAAATTGCATCTTGACTAATTACGTTTCTAGTAGAAAGTAATGACATTCGTAAACTATCAATTTTTTCAGTTTTCTATTTATTTTCCTGCCAGAAATACTATTTTTTACTCTATACAATACAAGATCTACGTCCTTAAAACCATTTGTAATCCAGGCTCACTTTTTATACAAGAAGCAAGGAGTACTAGTATTTTATAAATTCCGGTTTTGCTTTATAAATCAATATTTTTATTCTTTTTTTTTTTCGCCATATTCGCAGTTCGAGACTAGCAGACCATATTATATGACGTACGAAACACGAAGTCTATAGCAATATACAAAAGAAAGAATAAAAAATAAGTAAGCTTGTTACATGCCAACTCATGGGAGACGAGAATCAACTTCCTATGTCAGACCATCACAGGTCATGAATAATACATTTATTGATGTCAGTTCACTTACATACACAATGTTATTGTTCTCTAGGTTTACTGCTGTTTTCCTTTGAAAATATTCCTTTCATTTCCCACGCTTTTCTATTGAAACTTCATACGCTACTTGAAAATAAGGCTTGCAATCTACAAGTCATCCCAAGCTTCTTTCCAGTACACCTAGACACGGAATAATAAAGAAGTATTTCATTGACTTTTTTTGCGTGCAATTTCGATGCTACCGACATCTGTGTGTGAAGTCGGAGTCTGGACTCTCTCGTACGTTGTTTCTGCAACACTGCACAAACTCTAAGGGCTGATTTTCATGAACGCTTGCGTTGTTTGCCAATTGAAACATGTGTTACATTTAGAACACGCAATAAACCACGTGTTTCTATTGGCTGCTAACCCTAATCGCAATCAACCCAAGCTTATATGAAAATCAGCGTTAAGTTAATTGGCATCCACGAATTGCAAGCAAGCACCTTCTTCGTTTCTCAGAAGCATTGAGCTGTACGTAACGATGCTGGAGTGATCGGAAAATGTCGAAACAAACGCCAGAGCAAACGTTTAATCTCGATCGTTTACTTCCACTTTTAATCAATATTGATCATATTTACAGTTCTCAAATTTTTACGCTTGTTATCACTGTGCGGCAGTTTATTTTTATGTCTTAATGCCTGAGTTATACACGTACTGGACTGTGCATATAATGGTACATCCTACAAATATTACTTCCGTTTTTGTCAGAATTAAGACATAAATAAAAAAACTAGGTCGCATATATTCATTATTTTTAATGGTACTCATCAGTCTAGTATCGTTTTAGATAGAGGTTAATTCTCAAAACAATTGCCCAGTCGGCAAAGAAAGAAAATACAAAAAGAAGGAACATTTTCATAACCAATATTTATTTGTTCTTGGGACTTAAAAAAAACAACAAGTATTTACACAGTAACTTCATACTTCTGGAATCCATGAAATAAATGTGATGAAGGGTTCGTCTTCTATTCAGTATTAACAAAGGGCAGCTATCCGTGTTTGCGAAATAAAAAGGTTGCAACATATTTTCTTAATTATTTTAGTAAATGCTCTACGTATTACAAAAAAATAATCATCTTATAGAAGAGCCAATCAGATTGGACATTTATAAGTCAATCGTATTTCTCGACTATGCCATATATCAATAGTAGGCCTATTTCTCGACTTAGACTCTACCTTACTCAAGATCATGGATGTAAATACGGTAGACGGATCTACTGCTATTGACGCCAGCACACGAGCGCGCACCTTGAGTACTTGGCAGTTGTAATCGATTACAATTACATAGTAAAATCTTCCTCGATTTCTTCCTAAGAACCACGCTTTCACACTGAAGCACAGACGAACCAATAGACACGCAAGTTCATCCCAATCAACCAGGAAAGATTAATCGAAAATGCATCAAGTTGACCCAGCTTAATTGTATTGGGCCAGTCAATCCGGTATTACCGTATTTACATTCATTACTCAAGCTAAACCATACGAATTGTCAGAAAGAAGCACGCTTTCTGTTTTGTAGTATTAGGCTAGCTTTTCATGCAAGAGTGAGTAGTCAATTGGAACGCGTGTTTAAGTGCATGATCTACGTGTAACACGAGTTTCTATTGGCTACTCATACAAATCGCAAGCAAAGCACGCGATGAGCTCCTGGAAGGAAAGCAGGCTTTATTGTTCTATGACTTAGATGGCGCACGCTGGATTGTGTTGATTTGAATATTAATTTCTTGTAACGAGGCTACATTGGGGATGCTAGGGATGTTTTCGGTGTTTTTCACGAACCTTTGTTAAAATTTTAACAAATAGTTAACGATTTTAATGTATTTCAAAGAGCTTATTATTTTTTTAAACGAAGATTACTGAAACCCAGCCTTTGTCAAGGGCGCCGATCCCGGAAAGGAGGGTTTTGGAGGCCAGGGGCACCCCAAGGTTGAGGTGTGCCCCCCTAATGAGGGAGCCCAAAATGTTAAGTTGAAGTCGGTTCTCCTATTTCTACTGCGTTGTGCCTAGATAAGGAATGGCGGATAGGAGGTTTGTAATTACTGTGGCTCCTCATGGTCATTCGTTTTCCCCCTTCTAGTAATATGTATTTCCCTTTGGCAAATCTATTTCATTGATAAATCCCTCCCTGAAACTCGTATGCTGCATACTCATATAAATTGCATTACGTATAATATTCCTCCCCTGGCTAGTTAATTCGTGCATTGCTTGTGTTGTTTCTGGAGTTTCGTGTATAAAATTGATAAATAATGTTTAGTAAAAAAAGGAAGAGATAAGAACAAGGAAAGAAAGAATGAAAGAAAAACGGAAACGTCATTTTCTGTGGTTTAAGTAAGGGTCACTGATCGTGATTTTGTCATATACAAACATAATTTAAGAAAAACAAAAATTATACAAAAAAATAAGCGCCAAAAAAAACACACAAAAATAGGAGCAGACTTGCACTAGGAAATATATCTGTAAAAGTGCTGTTTGGATGCAAATATTGTTTACTGTTAATATCGTAATTTCGAGCTTTTAATACAACGTATAGATATGGAAACTATATATAGGTGAAAGAGAAACTTCTTGAACTATACCTGTCGAGATAGAGAAACGAGAATTAAAAGAAGAAAAACAATATTTGCCCAATAAAGCAGTAGCGCGGTGGAAGGGTGAGTCAGACAGGAGAACCACATTTGGAAAAGCTGAATAACTCTTCTGAATAGACAAACATTAGTGTTTATTATTTACTGAGTTTATTTTCTAGTAACAGGAGAAACTTTGTTCTTATTAGTGAGAACATAATATATATAGTGAACTTTTTTAACGTTATACAAACATAGTTAAATTCTGTAATAGCTGGGCCTGGGGAAGCCTTCATAATGACTATATACATTTTTTTATGAATACACAATATTTGGCAAAATCTGAATTGAATTTGTATTACGATCATCATGTATGCATTCTTTGACCGTTATCTGGTAACAAAACACTCAGCTCAATGGGCCCAGTGATGAATCCAGGCATACTTTGGGCGGGCATGCGCCCCGAAAGTGTTAAAGTGTTCCCTCGAAAGGTTTTATTAAAATTTATATAATCTTGTGGTATAAAATTCAATGATTTTCGTATTTTCACAGTTTTCCTTTAGGCATGAAACACGGTTCGAAGCTGCCAAATTCTTCTCTTGGGCAAGTGGTTATAATTTTCTCCTTTTGGCGACGGAAAGAGAGCTGTGGGTAAACAAAACAGGAAACCAATTGTTGTCACATCTTGCTAACATTTAATGTGATACATCTTGGCCCTTGGGACATATCTTTCGGTATAATTAGTAATATCCTATTCTTTTTAATAATTAAGTGAACATCCCAAGGATATGAAGTCCTCTTTCATTCCATTACTCCTTATTCCTAACGTAGATAGGTAGTCCGGACTAAGGATGCTGACTGATAAAGTATTGTTTATGATGATAATGGGTGTTCAGTCTGATGGTAGGTCTATAACCCGAAGGGTACCTGAGAGAATGTACAGTCATCAGCAAAAGTTTGTACCGAGCTGTAAAATTTCTTTGTCGAATAACTTTGGAATGGATAGATATGGTAACCACATTTTCTTACCTCAGTAAAAATTCGGGACAGGTCTTACCAGAATCTAACACACTCCTTTTTTGCAGGTGGTTTGAGGCTCAACAAAGGAACAAAGTTTCAATCAGACCATAAATTTGCCTTAAAAGTTGCGTTTTATTAAAAATCTATCTTGGTTTTAATAATTATAAAAAAGCACCAACTTCAGAACTTTAAATTTGTGTACTCTCTTGGTGTTGATCCGTCAAATAACTCACTAATTTTATTTCTCTTAAATAACAATACCTTATTAATTATCACTAAGCTGTTATTAATTATACCTTATGACTTATTTATTAATTACAAACTTCCAGGAGCACTACAGTAAAACAAATGTAAAACTTACAAGAACTTCAAATGTCCCTATCAAATGAAATTATAGTCTATTTATGTGAAATTCGAGACTTTTAATACTTTTTCCGGAACATTACCCTAAAATTCGGGACCTATGGTCACCGTATGGATAGACCAATTCAGTACACTTTCCTGTAACTTACAGAGAATGCGATGTTCTGTAAGTTACACAAAACTGTACTCAAATTGGTCTCTCCATTCTTAAGTTATTCGGGAAAGAAATGTTAACACTATGTACAAACTTATGGCGGTGCTTTCCATTATTTTGCTACTATTTTCGTTCATATCTTCTAATCAACGTGTCATTTTTTAACATTAATTTTCACAAGCTATAGTAGAAGTTTGTCATACATGACAAATTAACCGTTCTTGTTTTATAA